>JAVLUX010000008.1:8962500-9277500 GCA_032164185.1 Moxostoma hubbsi | reverse complement strand
CGCTCAAGAGAGACCCCTAGTGTCGCTTCTTCGACACAACGTCTCATTCCCTCCATCAGGGAACAGAGGTTACATACGTAACCTAGACGTTTTTGTTGCAAATTACAAAATACCTTGCTGGTACACAGTGGTTAGCCAAACATAATAGGTAATTTACATATAAAAATCTTAAATGCACGAAGCATAAACAGCCTGTTTTACATTGTTTTTGCTTCATTACATTTGAAAAGTATTATAGCATAAATATTAAGAGCCAAATAGCTATTTAGAAATAGTTTGAAAGGAATATTCCAGGTTCAATTCGAGTTAAGCAGTATTTGTGACAAAATTGATTTCAGTTATGCAGCATATGCAACTCTCTGAAAGATTTAGCATGTTAATATGGGTATGACTTATTGCAGTGCCGCAATGCTGCTGCAGAGCAAGTACATACTGAGTTAAGCATGTGAAACTGCTGCTGCACATTTCGATTTAAAAGAATGCTCTGGGTTCAATACAAGTTAAGCTCAATCAACAGCATTTGTGGCTACAAATGGTTGATTACCACAAAAATGTATCTAGACTCATTCCTCCTTTTTATTTCCCACTACTTAGTGGGTCCTCATGGTGGTGCGGTTACTCACCTCAATCCGGGTGGTGGGGAACAAGTCTCAGTTGCCTCCGCTTCTGAGACTGTCGATCCGCGCATCTTATCACATTGCTCGCTGTGCGTGACACCACAGAGATTCACAGCACAGGCTGCTCATGCTACTCTCCGTAAACAACGCACAAATTACCATGCACCCCATTGAGAGTGCGAACCCCTAATCATGACCACGAGGAGGATACCCAATGTGACTCTACCCTCCCTAGTTACTGGGCCACTTTGCTTGCTTATGAGACCTGGCTAGAGTCACTCAGCATGCCCTGGATACGAAATCGTGAATCCAGTAGTAGTAGTAGTAGTCAGCGTCAATACTCGCTGAGCTACACATGCCCCTCATTTATCCTTTTAAAAAGAAATAAAAATGAAAAGAAAAAACATGATTACAGTGAGGCACTTACAATGGAAGTGAATAGGAACAATGAAAGTGAGTTTGGCCAATTTTTGGTGAGTTTAAACACAGAAATGTGAATCGTATAATTTTAGAAAAGCACTTACAATAATTCTTCTGTTAAAACTCAGGTATTATTTGAGCTGTAAAGTTGTTAAAATCGTTTACACACTTAAGGTTAGTAAGTTATTTTATCACACTAAAATCCTGTTTACATGTATATCTTTTATATCTTGTGTCTATACTTTTGAAACGGTGAGTATTTTAACATTCAAAATACCCTTAGGCCATTATGCTCATGAACAATTAAACTGCCTTAGTACTAAATACAGTGCAATAATGTAAATACATATCTCATGTGGATATGTAAATTCACATATTTAATTTAATAACTGTACATACTCCTACCTTACACATACGTTACCACTTGCACATGTACATATGCCATTCTGTTATATGTTCTATTATTTGTATGTCTTTATACTCTACCCTTGTTTTATATTCTGTGTCTCTTTGTAATGTTCTGTGCACTTATTTCTCCTATAACAAAAAAAAGAATAAAAAAATCCTTGTGTGTGTGTGTATATGTGTGTGTGTGTGTGTATATATATATATATATATATATATATATATATATATATATATATATATATATATATATATATATATATATATATATATAAGCTCACTCTGATTCTGAAATTGTAAGTGCCTCACTGTAACCTCGATTTTTGCAGAAAATAGGAACGTGTCGAAATTAATTTTTATGATAATATTATGCCACAAATGCTATCGATTGAGTTTAACTTTTTCTGAACCCAGAACATTCCTTTAAATACAATCCCCCAACAAAACAGGGAAGCTGCAAAAAACACATATAACAAAACAACCAAGCAGACCTACCGCCAAGACTTATGTACTGCTACTGCTGTGAAGAGCCATGTGCAGTGTATGCTAGGTAGATGTGCCTTGGCCTGCTTGGCCAAATGGCATAATGCTAATTAACTAAATTGCTGTGTCTCTGGTCTGTTTGGCTGAATTGTTTAAACGGCTAGTGACCTGGTAGTGACTTGGAAAGCCCATAGCTTAGTGAACTATTCAAGCTATGTGTGGATTTGTTAAAACTAATGATCTAATATAGAGATCTGTACCAGTGCCTGATTTGGCTACATCTTAGCTTTATAAAGAGACGCTTCTATGTGTCATGGCCAAAAGCAGACCGTACCATGCAAGCTAATAGAAGTAAAAGCCCCAGCAACGACCTGAGCAAACAGCATTTTCAAAGAAAACCTGTGTAGCTCACTGCATTGTAACCGCCTTACTTGCAAAATGAATAAATACATTTTAGGCAAAGAGAGAGTACGCAAGTTGATTGGCTACCCGATTACAAGTTCTATCAGCTTAAAACATGTAAGTCGATTGGCTTGACATATCAAATGTGATCTGATTGATGGACAGATAATAAGTTCAAAGAACCTGTCAGCTTGTGCCATGTAGAGTTTAATGCCTGAACTTAGTCATTACTAAAAAAATATTTTCAACTCATCCTTTGTTTATTTAAAAATCACTATTACAGCAAAGCCCCAGTCACACAAGGCAATCTCATACATTTTTCAAATGAAGATTGCCATTTATCTGAAAATATATATTATATATTTTTCAGCCCTAGTGCCAGCACTGTTTCAGGAGCACTGCAGTCCACTGCAAAATCGCATACTGTACATATATCTGGCTTTATTCTAGTATGGAACACTTTTTCACAGTCCAATTAATTGCTGATGGATAAAATCAAAAAAATAAAACTTTTTATTCTCCATGCTTTTACAGTACATTCTCCAACCTACAACTAAAAAATTTTGGCTGGATAAATCTTCTGTGTTGTGGATGAGTTAATAAGTCTCGGGGTTTTTGAAAACAGACTTGATATGCTGTCCTTGGTCTTTATGCTCTTTCGTTTTTAAATTATTGTTTTTCAAACCTCTTTTAACAACCCTTGCCAAGACTAAGAAACAGAGTGAGTTGTCACATTCTGTGTGTGTGTGTGTGTGTGTGTGTGTGTGTGTGTGTGTGTGTGTTTTCCTATGTAGCTTTTGCATTAGTGTGTGAATGAGAGAGAATCAGAGGGAAGACACAGGGAAAATAAGAATGATAATGAGGCAACAGTCAAGATTAAAGAGTGAAATTACATTTTAGATAACATCATTAACATAATAGTGTCTTTATCTTTTTTTAAAAGAAAACATTTCCTCTGTCCACCAAACCTATTCTCCACCACAATTTGTCTACTGTAGAACTAAATAGCAAAATGATAGAATTATGTGTGTATGTGGCAGCATGGGTTTTCTTTATTGTCTTCTGAGTTGTTTTCCTACATATAGCTCTCAACATACGGACTACTTTCAATCAAAACACGCACTCTCCTCAGTGTGCAACACCGCAGCTAATGAGAGCAGGTCCTCAAGCTGAAATAGAAATCCAAGATTAGAGTGAGCCTAGTCCCTGTCCTTTGATGGATGTTGACTCTTCGACTTTCCTGTGTACATTTGCATCAAACCCCATGTGAAAGCAAACAGCATGCACAAAGAAAGATGAACAGATTATAAGTAGGCATGGTTTGGGGAAAGTGTAACTGTGTTAGAGCTGGGAAATATGGTTAATATTTCTCAATATTTTTTTATTATTTTGCTGATAATCAATATATAAATGAACTGACTGCAATGTTTAATGCTAAAATAGTTAAAGTATAATACAAATGTATCAAGGCCAGTTGTTACACATTTTGTTACTAAATTAAGTTACTTTTCATTTATGTGCACATATTTAACGATAGATAGTAAACATATACATTTACATTTTATGCATTTGGCAGACGCTTTTATCCAAAGTGACTTACAGTGTACTTATTACAGGAACAATCCCCCTGAAACAAAGTGGAGTTAAGTGCCTTGCTCAAGGACACAATGGTGGTGGCTGTGGGGATCAAACCAGCGACCTTCTAAACAGCAAAATGTGCACATTTTAATCGTTCCATCAGAGTTTTGAATGACAGTTTTAACATATTCATTATCGAACTAAGCAACTCTAAGGGGCTGTTCAGGCTGAGTGGAAAGAACAGAACGCAGATGCGTTAAAAATAAAATTTCTTATAAGTTGACACAGTGTCTAAAAAATAAGCAGCTTCTCAAATCAAATCAAATCACTTTATTGTCACACTACTGTGTACACGAGTGCAACAGCAGGTGAAATTCTTGTGTGCAGTTCCGAGCAACATAGCAGTAATGACAGTGACGAGACATAAACCACTTTACAATAAACAACATATTACACACAACAATTTACATAAACTTACACAACAATTTACATAACAAATGTACACATACCTACACAACAATTTACATAACAAATGTACACAATACACACAATGTAGAATACACACACTAGAGAAGGGTATAAATATATATATATATACACTGACTGAATTGGGAGCGAGAATATATTGACAGAATGAGGATTAATAAAGTGCAGTGCTGATTGTTGATTGTGAGGGATCAAGTGTTCAAAAGTCTTATTGCTTGTGGGAAGAAGCTGTCATGTAGTCGGGTGGTGCGGGTCCTGATGCTGCGATACCGCCTGCCTGATGGAAGCAGTGAGAGCAGCCCATGACTCGGGTGGCTGGAGTCTTTGATAATCCTCCGAGCTTTCTTCACACACCGTCTGTTATATATATCCTGGAGGGAGGGAAGCTCACCTCCGATGATGTTTCTGGCCGTTCGCACCACCCTTTGCAGGTCTTTGCGGTTGTGGGCGGTGCTATTGCCGTACCAGGCGGTGATGCAGCCAGTCAAGATGCTCTCAACAGTACTAGTGTAGAACCGTGTGAGGATGTGTTGGTTCATTCCAAACTTCCTCAGCCGTCTCAGGAAGAAGAGGCGCTGGTGAGCCTTCTTCACAACGGCCTCAGTGTGGACGGACCATGTGAGTTCCTCAGTAATGTGGACACCGAGGAACTTGAAGCTGCTGACTCTCTCCACCGGTGCTCCATTAATGGTGATGGGGCTGTGTTCTCTGTCTTTCTTCCTGAAGTCCACCACAAGCTCCTTGGTTTTACTGACGTTGAGGGAGAGTTTGTGCTCCTGACACCAGCGCGTCAGAGTGTGCACCTCCTCTCTGTAGGCTGTTTCATCATTGTCAGTGATCAGACCTACAACCGTCGTATCGTCAGCAAACTTAATGATGGCATTGGAGCTATGTGTCACCACACAGTCATGTGTGTAAAGGGAATACAGGAGTGGGCTGAGAACACAGCCCTGTGGGGCTCCAGTGTTGAGGGTCAGTGATGAGGAGATGTTGCTGCCCATTCTAACCATCTGACGTCTGCCTGACAGGAAATCCAGGATCCTGCTGCACAGCGAGCTGTTTAAGCCCAGAGCCCGGAGTTTCACATCAAGCTTGGAGGGCACTATGGTGTTAAATGCTGAGCTGTAGTCTACAAACAGCATTCTCACATATGTGTTCCTTTTTTCCAGGTGGGAGAGAGCAGTGTGTATTGTAGATGCAATGGCATCATCAGTGGAGCGGTTGTTACGGTAGGCAAACTGCAATGGGTCCAAAGAGGTGGGCAGAACAGAGCAGATGTGATCTCTGATTAACCTCTCAAAGCATTTGCTGATGATGGGAGTGAGGGCAACAGGACACCAGTCATTTAAACAAGTGATTTTGGCTTGCTTCGGTACAGGCACAATGGTTGATGTTTTGAAGCATGTGGGGACTACAGACAGGGAGAGGGACAGGTTGAAAATGTCCGTTAAAAACACCAGCCAGTTGGTTCGCGCATGCTCTGATGACGCGGCCCGGAATGCCGTCTGGACCCGCGGCTTTACGGATGTTCACCCGTCGAAAGGATCGGGTTACATCCGCAACAGAGACGGAGAGTGAACCATCATCTGTAGTATCGGCCGCGAGTGCTCTCTCCGCGAGGGCGGTGTTGTTGTCCTCGAAACGAGCATAAAATGTATTAAGCTCGTCTGGGAGAGAGGCAACGGTGTTCATGGCGGAGTTTTTATTCTGTTTATAGTCCGTGATGATGTTAATTCCCTTCCACATACTTCTGGAGTCAGTGGTGTTGAACTGACCTTCAATTTTGTGCCTGTACTGGCGTTTGGCTGTGCTGATGGATTTACGTGTGGCTGTGCTGATGGATCTTCTGTGTGAGATGCTGAAAGTAATGGTGAAAGACATCCGTCTAGAGCATGTTTACATAGAAAAAAAATTTGTGGAATGGACACAGTCATTGAATAGCCCCTAAACATGATTTGTTGATGTTTAAATCAGAGACCCTATCAAAGGAATATTCTGGGTTCAACATGAGTTAAGCTTCATCGGCAGCATTTGTGGCTTAATGCTGATAACCACAAAAAATGTAGACTCAACCCTCCTTTTAAAGCAAAAAAGAATGGTGGCAAAAATTGTTACAGTGTGAAAGGTTAGATTGAGACTCTTACAATGGAAGTGAATGGGGCCAATCTCTGAAGGGTTTAAAGCAGGGGTGTACAAATTACGGCCCATGGGCCATCTGTGGCCTGTGAGAGATTATAGAAATAGAACAGATTTTGGCCTGTTATTGAGAAATTTTATGAAATTAATATTCAGAGCAGTGGGTATTGCTATCAAATGCAGTCACATTTCACAGTGCATCGTTTCCACTAGTGTGTTTATTTAGTTGACACCAGCTTCATCCATTGGAAGAGTTCAGGAGTTTTGACTGAACGGATGAAGAGCCATGCAAGAATTATGCATTAGTGAAAGGATTGCTATCAGGTTGAAACTTTGCGCATGTACTTATTCTCTATAATTTGTCCCGATACCACCAAGCTTCATGCAACTGAGTAGAGCTGTTGTTGTGCAGCACGAAAAGCTGCATCAAGTTTATTGAGCGCACGAGCAGAGCACACTTTCCTATAATGTCCTCTGTAGCACTGGGAAGTTTAATTCATTGAAGTGGTTTGGTTTGAAAACAGGAAACCGATGGAGTGCGTACTCCGGGTAGGGAAGGAGGTATTGCCCCAAGTGAAGCAGTTCAAGTACCTCGGGGTCTTGTTCACGAGTGAGGGGACAATGGAGCGAGAGGTTGGCCGGAGAATTGGGGCAGCGGGGGCGGTATTGCACTCGCTCTATCGCACCGTTGTCACGAAGAGAGAGCTGAGCCAGAAGGCAAAGCTCTCGATCTACCGGTCAATTTGTTCCTACCCTCACCTATGGTCATGAAGGTTGGGTCATGACTGAAAGAACTAGGTCGCGAGTACAAGCGGCCGAAATGGGCTTCCTCAGAAGGGTGGCGGGCTTCTCCCTTAGAGATAGGGTGAGGAGCTCAGTCATCCGTGAGGAACTCGGAGTAGAGCCGCTGCTCCTTTGCGTGGAAAGGAGTCAGTTGAGGTGGTTTGGGCATCTGGAAAGGATGCCCCCTGGGCGCCTCCCTAGGGAGGTGTTTCAGGCACGTCCAGCTGGGAGGAGGCCTCGGGGAAGACCCAGGACTAGGTGGAGAGATTACATCTCCACACTGGCCTGGGAACGCCTCAGGGTCCCCCAGTCAGAGCTGGTTAATGTGGCTCGGGATAGGGAAGTTTGGGGCCCCCTGCTGGAGCTGCTTCCCCCGCGACCCGACTTCGGATAAGCGGTTGAAGATGGATGGATGGATGGATGGATGGATGGATGGATGGATGGATGGTTTGTGCTGATGTTTCATTGAAAAATGAAAAATTATTCACGGACTTCCCAGCGTCATTTGAGAGTTAGGACATAAGAGAGGGCGTGAGAAACACACATCTCTCCCTGTACTGCGCGTGCTCAGCTTGCACTTGCACGTCAAGTAAAAGGGAGAGCAAATATTTTGACTAATATATATATATATATATTTTTTTTTTCCTTTAAAACATAACACTCTCATATTAACAAATATCAAAACAAGGAATGATCCCTAAATTAATGACACTCTTCAGGAAACCTTTTGTTTTTTTAGGAAAGTTGTATGGAAAAAAGATGGTGACCTGGGCCAACATTTAGCCTTTCTCCCTTTGTTCCATTAAACAAAGAAAGTCATACTGGTTTGGACAAACATGAGGGTAAGTCATCACAGAATAAAAAAATTGGTGTAAACTATCCCTTTAATGTCCAAATAAAAAGTGCATTTAAATGCTAGCGATATTTATACTGTCACTTCATTTTGTATCGGCAGGAAAATGATAACAAACATCATGAATATTCAGTATGTCGACCAGCCCTATTGTGTGTGTGATTTTGTTGTGCTTGCAGCCAGAATAATATTTCATGCAACTTATTTGGTGATGCAATGACATGCCGCAGTCACAGAGCGCATGATAGAAGACAGTAAATAAAAAGTAACCAAATATGGCGTAACTCATGACCTAGACTTGCATAAATTGTTTGGCCAATGCAGCATGACCACATGATGCTGGACCTGCCATTTCTTAACTGAAGTCTTATGAATAGGCTCATTAACTGTAAGGAGAGCACATAATCATTGGGGAAGCGTAACTTCATTAAAGTCCTGGCCATTACCCAAATAGTCTGCAAGATCGCTTCTGTGTAGCCAAGCTGAACGGTCGCTAGCAGCTGGCTACTCTTTTCACTTCCTGAACTCTGTGAACTGACATTTTATTGATTGTACGAATGATCCCTGCTTCGCTGCCATTTTTGGATCATGGTGCAGTTGTTGTTTCCGCAGCCTTGCTTGAGCCTCCCTTTGACACAGCATAAAGAATGCTGTCTCATGCCTCTGACATTTAAGCCCTACAACCTTTCCAGAATACACAAGAGCTGGAGCTCGTGTTTATATAAATGTTTTCTGTGTGGAATACTTATTAATGCATTTCACATTGGGTTTCCCAAGTGAATTGCCTTTCAGAATTCAACACTGCTTAATGAATCATGCGCTGTTATGTTCCGCTTCTTCAACAGTGACATTCTTTTGAGCTCTCTGTAAGCGTTTAAAAAGCAAATTCAAGGCAAAGTACTTGAAAGTTTTGATGTTGTAAATAGAAATTCTTTAAAAGCAGATGTATTTTCAATTTTATTTGTTTTTCTTCTTTACCAGTGTAAAAGCTGTAGCCTTGGTTACAACCCCCCAGGGTTAAAAGTCACCTTTGATTTTACTTTATCTCAAAACATTAAATAGCATCAAAAACGTCACAGTTACTGTTGTAAACTCTGTTCCCTGAAGAAGGGGTCTTCCTTGGGAGCCTCACGTACCAGGCTACTGCGTGCTAGAAGCAACTGTATCGTCCGCACGTAACCCTCCCCAACGCCCCCAGAAATGGTGTCATATACAGGCTTTAGGTTCCCAGCACCCCTAAGGGTGGAACAGGTGCTACATGACCATCATGGGAGCAAGCCAGCCAGCCGCGGCCTTTTCTCTCTCTATGTTTCTCGCATAGAGTATAAAGCGGCTGGGGCTATCTTAATGCTATAAAATGTGGGGAAGGTGGTCTTCCCCGATCCTATTCTTTCGGGGGGAAAGACCCTGTGGAGACCACATCCTGCCCAGACTAGTGGGAGCTGATATGTGGCCAATACACCACATGGGTTGTCAAGCCACAAGTGGGAGCGGTGCGGTGGTAGCTCTACAAACACTGCGACCGGGGGCAGTGGAACCGGGAACAGGGGGACCGTACTGCAGAAAAAACATTACAGGGAGTTGCCTGAAAAGGGAATTAAGCCTGTGGAGCCCTACACCAGTTCAGAGCACTTGGTTTGTAGTGGGTCTGGTCACAAGTTCCTCTGCTGAATTCGCAGGCCAGAAGGCTAGGGAGGAAGAACATCCAGGAAGCTAAAGCTTAGTGGCTAACCTGGGAGAGAAAGCGTACTGGATCAACTTGGTGAAGGGTGCTTGGTGCAAGCGGAACACCCGGTCGGCTGAGTGATCCCTAGGATGGGGAACAGGCTTGGCCAGGGAGGATTCAGCCTCCGGACGCCTCTAAAGAACCTGATAATCAAGTCATGTTTGCCCAAGGACTTGCCATCCACTGCTTCGTGGTGGGCCATGATAGCGGCTACATACACCTACTTGCAGGAATAAGAGCACTGACCGAACTGCGCATCTCTGCGGATCTTCAGGTCGGGAATAACACCAATTCACGAAAAAGTGCCACTTCAGGGTGTAAAGTTGCCTGGTGGAGGGAGCTCTGGCTTGGTTGATCATGTCTACGACTGTAGGTGGACGGTCACTCCGATCTTCCACGTCCCATCCAGGGGCCAGACATGGAGGTTCCAGAGGTCTGGGCACAGATGCCATGGGGTGCTTCGTTCCTGGGAAAGAAGGTCCTTTCTCAAGGAAATTTGCCAGGGAGGTGCTGTCGCGAGGAGCGTGAGATCCAAAAACCACGTCCAAGTGGGCCAGTAAGGAGCCACTAAGGTGACTTGTTCCTCGTCCTCACTGATCTTGCACAGCACTGGTGCGAGAAGGCTCACTGGGGGAAATGCGTACTTGCGCAGCCCCCGGGGCCATCTGTGTGCCAGCGTGTCTGTCACGAGAGGGGCTTCTGTCAGTGAGTACCAGAGCGGGCAGTGAGAATTGTCTTGGGAGGCAAAGAGGTCTACATGTGCCATGCCGAATCAGCCCCAAATCAGCTGGACCACCTGGGAGTGGAGCCTCCACTCTCCGCTGGGTGAAAAGACAGCGCGTCCACTGTCATGTTGCGGTTATATGAGTGGCACACTGACTCCAAAGGAGGAGATGGCGGACGAGTTGTGACATATGACGAGAGCAGTTTATGTATGCTACTGTCGTGGTGCTGTCTGAACGGATCAAGACGTGTTTGCCCCGAATCAGCGGGAGAAACCTCCGTAGGGCAAGGAATACAGCCAGCAACTCTAGGCAGTTGTTGTGCCAATGCAGCCGGGGCCCTATCCAGAAGCCAGCGGCTGCGTGCCTGTTGCACACAGTGCCCCAACCCAGTTGAGAGGCATCTGTGGTGACCACGACACATCTGGACACCTGCTGTAGGGGGACTCCGGCCCGCAGAAAACAGAGGTCTGTCCAAGAGTTGAAAGCATGGTATGTGACACGGCGCCATGCCCATCTCAGGACTCGAGTCTGAAGCCAGTGCTGAAGCGGTGTCATATGCATCAACCCGAGCGGCGCAGCCGACGATGCCATATGTCCCAGGAGCCTCTGGAATTGTTTTAGAGGAACCGCTGTGCCGGGCTCGAAGAGAGTGAGGCACCTGAGCACTGACTGCGCATGTTCGTTAAATAACAAATAATCAGATATTACACACGAAAATACCATACATTTAAGTGAAACCTGTGGGTATTGGAAAAACCTTAAACATTTTTGTTGTAACATTTTCGGCCTCAGAAAATGTGACAACGTGAGAAAACAAATTTAAGGTTAAAATAGATGTGCAATAAATCTGTAAACTAAAAACACAAATGAGGAATCAATAATTATACAGGTTGCAGTTAATACATTGTTTGCTATTGAAATCTGATATATTGCCGTATATAAACAAATACAATTAGAGTTCATATATTTGAGCATTTATATTTAAACTCCACTAGTAATTAAAAAATATATATATATTTGTTACATATATGAAAATGGCCATTTTTGTCATATTTTGAAACATAGGCATATGTTGCATATATTTACAGGTATATATGTGACCTTTTTTATAAAAGTAAAATCATTTATGAAAATGTATTTTCAGCATATAAGTGTTCAGCTTATATTGCAATTTTCAGATTTGTTGCCTACTGTATTAATCACTTCCAATTCTATTAACATTTTATTACACAGCTAAGTGAATGTTAGGATTACTGTGTATAATCGCAGATTTTATGTCTCATTCGCGGCACACAGGGTGAAGATTAAAAGCTAGCTGCCTCTGTGGTCTCACGAAAGTTTAGACAAGGATTTTGATGGTGATCGCAAAACTTTGGATTTGTTGCAACTGCTTCAAGCATTTCAAGCTTTAGTTTTTTTGTTGTCAAACATGAAGGAAAGCAATGTGATTCCCTTAGATTTACAATTTTTTTTTTGAAAATTTGTGGAAATTAAAAATGGCAAGCTACCACAAATAATGCAGACATTGTTTGAATTTGCAAGAATTCTTGCAATCCCAAGATCACAAAATCCTGTGGGACTGATTAAGTATTTTCAGTTCACCATGTAGGTTTTTGAATACTTTTGTTGTTTTTCATGTTTAAAATGAAAATAAACTCTCATACGATGAAGACTCCTTCGCTTTTAAATTCAACTCCTTTTACATTTTGATGCTAAACATGTAACCTTTTGATTGGCAGCTAAAGGCTCTAACTAACACCCCTAAGAGATCCACAAGTCTTTAAGAACTCAAGTTTGAGCATTACATTTAATGCAGTTGGCAGTAAATGTTCTGGCAGAACCTCAGATGTCTTGAGGTTGGACAAAATAAGTTCGTTTTTGGGTCATCTCAGTACACGTAGCTCTTTCTAGAGACTTTCCTCTTCACAAACCTTTCCTTTCTTTTCAGTCTCTCCAGGCCACTCTTACGATTTCAACAACATGATCATACGGGAGTTCGGCATGTTGTTTCCGACACACTAGGATCGGTACCATTATACAGACTCACGGACCACCGTGATCTCCTATCAGATCAAATTTGCATCAGATGTGATTGCTTACCCCTGTGTCAAACCCGGAAGCACGTTGCGTCTGCAGAGGGGGAGAAAAGGGTCCGGATCCCATGTCAAGACCATGGAGTGATCACATAATCAGTGATGAGCGCGATTTGGACATTGCAATTTCAACTCTAACGTTACATTTTTGCTCCACTAATGGTCAGGGTTAGGCATAGGTTTGGGTTGGGTGGTAGACTTAATAAAACAGGCATTTTTCTTCACTGTATTAAGTCAAGTCAAGTTGTTTTTATTGTCATTTCAACCATATACAGTTAGTACAGTACACAGCGAAACAAGACAACGTTCCTCCAGGAATATGGTGCTACATAAAACAACATAGGACAAACACAGAACCACATGAGACTACACACACTAAATAAAGTACCTAAATAAAGTGCACGTGCAAACGTGTGCAAAAAGTACGGGACAGTATAATAAATTACTAACAATGAACAGGACAATAGACACAGTGAGAGACAGTGCAGCGCCGACCAGTACACAGTAGTGCAAAAAGATGACAGTTCCTAAAAATGTAATGTGAACATTACATACTATGAGATAGTGTTCTATGGACATAGCAGTTATTGAGGTAGCAGACAGTTATAAAGTGACAGTAATTAAAGTGCAACTCAGGACATGTGTGTGTGTGTGTGTGTGTGTGTGTGTGTGTGTGTGTGTGTGTGTGTCAAACCAGTCTCTGAATATTGAGGAGGCTGATGGCTTGGGGGAAGAAGCTGTTACACAGTCTGGCCATGAGGGCCCGAATGCTTCGGTACCTCTTACCAGACATCAGGAGGGTGAAGAGTTTGTGTGAGGGGTGTGTGGGGTCGTCCACAATGCTGTTGGCTTTGCGGATGCAGTGTTTTTCATAAATGTCTTTGATGGAGGGAAGAGAGACCCCGATGATCTTCTCAGCTGTCAGGATGCTCTCAATAGTCCCTCAATAGATTCATGTCTTGCTTTTGGCACCCCTATGCGGACAGTACACCCAGAAAATGGAGCTCACACGTGCCCATACGCCCAACAACATTTACCGCTTTGTCCACAGAGGGCAGTGTTATGACATTTGGTCAGTATTGACCGATTTTAACTAAAGAAAATTTGAATCTCACTGTGAGATCAGTCTAAATTCAAAGGGGTTCTTTGGACAAGGGGTCTGGTTTGGACAATCTCACACTAATATCCTCTTGAGCACGAATTCCAAGTCAAGATTGCTTATCAAATTATGTATTGCATCGTCAACAGGGTTGAGTAATGCAATACATGTAACGGGATTAAGTATTTAAAATACAAAATATAATTAAGTGTATTCCACTACAGTTACAATTTAAATCACTGGTATTTAGAATACAGTTACATTTAAAAAGTATTTTGATAACTGAAGAGATTACTTTGCATTGTATTGTCATTTGTTTCAATTGATATTTAGACCTTTCAGATAGAAAACATTTATACATATAAATTATGCGATCTAAAGTGCATTTGAACAGCGGTGAACCACTTTCTTATGATGTGTTTCATTCATATGAGCAGACAGAGAAGTAAGTTTGAAGTAAGTTCGGAGCAGAAGAAATATAAATAATCCTTGTGTAAATTGTCAGCTTTAGGCTACGCTAAAATGCTATTTCTAGACATTTTACATGCACATGTTACAAGGCATGAACCTATTTTTCATTTTTTTATTCACGTTGGATCATAACCTCTTTTTTTCTAGTAAGACCTTTGATATTAGGGCAAAAATCATATTCTTGATAATAATTTTTGTATTGTTTTCCTGTAAAAATATCTTAAAATCCTTAAAAAATGATCAATTAGATTTAACTTGTTTTAGAAACAACACTGCATAAGATATTTAATTTTTCAGAGAATCTATTTTTAACATGTGTATTTTGTCTTACTGTACTGGCAGAGTTTTTATAGTCAAAACAAGTGAAACAATCTACCAGTGCTGAAGAAGTGATCCAAAGTATTTAGAATACGTTACTGACCTTCAGTAATCTTACGGAATACATTACAAATTACATTTTACAGCATGTAATCTGTAGTGGAATACATTTCAAAAGTAATCCTCCCATCCCTGGCTGTCAACATGCATTATCCTAACTGATTATATTAACCAAGCAGAAATTAAACAGGTGGTCATCAACTGAAGCTTATTTTCTGAATTCAAGAAATATTTTAGATGCTGTTCGTGTATTTTAAATGTTAAATGTTAACTGATTCTTAGACAAAGGGTCACCGATTAAAGACAAGTGACTCATTGGTTTGACATGCTACACTAAACACCAGTCTGTATAAGATCAGAAGTAAGTTATGAGTGGGTTTGAGGATGATATTATGACTTAGCCCAATGGGTATGCGAGTACTGTGAAGAGGGAATGCCACTTCCTGTTCACTCACAGCAAGAGGGAAAGAGTGATTAAGAGAGAAAGCAATGACTGGTTGTTTAAAGTTTTCTTTCAGCAGTTTGCCACACTTCACCTCCAGGAGATCATGCTCCTCTGTTTTTCATTCTGTTTCAAGATTCAAGTAGCTTTATTCAGGCTTTACACAGTTGTGGGAAACCTGAAAATTTGGCAATCTATATACAATGATTTTAAATCGTATATAAGACTTGATCAGAGCATTTTCTAGCATCATATGCTGTGTAGCCTACTACTGTATATACAGGGTCAAGAACACTTTTTTTAAAATGTACTTTTATACCCTTTCACACAAATCATGAGTAAAACAGCAGATTATCAGTTCATAAACACCTACTTTTTACTTTGTTCCTCACACAATAATATCTCATGACATCTTAACACTTTTACTATAGTGCATGACTTATTAGGTGATACAATTTAAAGGGTTAGTTCACCCTAAAATGAGAATTATCCCATAATTTACTCACCCTCAAGCCATCCTAGGAGTATATGAATTTCTTCTTTCAGACAAACACAGAGTTATATAAAACAATATCCTGTCTCTTCCAAGCTTTATAATCGGAATGAATGGTACCTTAGATTTTGAAGCCCAAAAAAGCATATCCAACCATCAAAAAAGGGGGTTAACAAAAGCGATACATTTTTGTAAGAAAAATATCCATATTTATAATTTTATAAACTAGGTTCACTGGCTTCCTCTATACTCTGCACTTCCACGCTCGTCACTTCTCACCGGAGCTTACACTTCGCCTACGTCATACACCGGAACAAGACTCTCTTGTGAACGTGCAGACGAATGTTTCCAGAAGCCAGTGATTTAGAGTTTATAAAGTTATAAATATGGATATCTTTCTTCAGAAGGACTTTATTAACCCCTTACAGTATGACTGAAAGCATATATAATATTGCAGTTCCTCATGAACTTACCAACGACCAGCGAGTACCTTTAATGTACATATTAAAGCGCATATTTTACTTAACCTGCCTATTCTGTCCAGTAATTTTTGACTAAATAAAATGTTCAGATGTTTTGTTTATCTGAGTGGTACAAGACATAATGACTTTTCATCTGCTTGCCATCTGAACACACACACACATTGGACTATAAATCTAAGTGGTTGTAAAAAAAAAGAAAAAGAAAAGACACCTTTGCTGATTGTGGTCAAAATTGAGTGACGATAGGAAATTAATGGGAAAGACTAAAAACCAGAGCAATTTTGTATATGAGATCAGCCACAATGCAGAAAATAAACATACAGAAATGGAGTGAGACTATAAATCCTGCAGAGTGCAAAACATGCACATACACACAAAAAAATGACACTATAACAGAGAGCATTTTTAATTTTGTCAAATAAAATCTATAAATCAGCTACAATGCAGAACAAACACACACATATATCATGGGGTTAGGCAATAACACACCCACAATGCAGCACACACACAATCACAAACACAGATAGAAAACAAAGTCCAAAGTGTGGGTCTTCTGTTTTAAACAATAGTTGAATTTTCACAGTCCATTGCTGTTCATTTCTGTTTATTACTGTTAATTTTCTTTACATTATTATTAATTTACTTTAAGTTATTACATTTTGAAGTTTGAAATACATGATTGGTGCTCAAATTTAGAATTACTACACAGTAGGCTGCATAAAAGACTGCAGCCATCTACTGGCTATTACTCTCATAACATGATTTTCAAGTTGTGTTATTTATTTTTTTCACCAGATGGCAGAAATCTGCCATCAATACAGGACACATTCTCATATTTTCTTCATGGTTTAACTGCTAGAAGAGAATTTTTACTGTTTTGCTAATTTGTCTCTGAAAATGAATGGTCAAACCGAGAAATATATATGTAAGTATTAAAGACAAGAAGAAAAAAAAAAAAAAAAAAAATCACACAAGAATTGCATAAATCTATTGTTTTTACTTTAGGGAAGAAGAAATGTTATAATTTCTCAAATAAAAAAGTTACACTTGACTGCGAACACCAAAGCAGCCCTACCTGATCAGAATAGGAGGGTTACATATTGCTCTCGGTGACTGTTATTTCAGACCCTGTATACATACATAGACCTGTACACATATATACTTTACACAATCATAATTTATATTTCACAATTTACACACCTTTCTGCGCAGTAAAGAGAGTCTGCAGTAAAGTGTGGGCGATCATTTTACAGACAGTGGGTAAGGCGAACACACATGCAGTAGTCACACACTGTGGACAAACACACACACACACACACACACATTCACAAGGGAAGAATATGACTATGAGGTTAAGCAGAACATACTGTAACCACTTCCCCTCTCTCTCTCTCTCTCTCTCTCTCTCTCTCTCTGTCTCTCACCCTCTAAAACTCTTTGATGTAGCTTTGGATACTTAATGAAAAATGTATAACAACCCTTCTGTTCTCTTTCCCTGCTTCTCCCTTTCATTCTCCTTCACAGGTTTGCTCCTTAATCCAATGACAGGACTGTTTAACAGGCAGAACCAAATGGTGTGTCGACAATTAGTCATTTTACTCCTTGAGACCTCTACTCTCTGTCTATCCAACCCCTCTTCCTCTCTTTTTTTTTTCCATTCAGCAAAAAAGAGTATGTTTGCTATAAGAAAGAAAACTTAAAACCTAATCATGAATCAGACCTTTTCCATATCTCAGTTGTATCTCTGAGCCAGATTAGGTGGAGAGCAAATGGAGACTTTTTATTAAGTCTCATGCTTCTCAGATTTTTCTTCTGAGAAAAAGAAAAAACCCAGTAATCTCACATGTCCCTTCTACGGTTTCAGAAGAGATCTCAACAATGTCTCAGATGGTGCTCAGAATTGCCAATATGCAAAAAGTCAGAGATAAGAATTCACGAACTCAAACGTTTCTCATAAAGTTCTTCTAAGACCAAAATATCTGATCAATGCTATCCACATACATTTATACAGGGTTCCCACTGGTCCTTATAAAGTTTTTAAAATTTTCAAAATGTATTTAAATATCTAAAATGGTATAACATAAGTCTTAATTTTATCATTTAAGAGGTCATAAATTTGGCAATGGAAAAATAGGAATCACAATATATTAAACTGCAAAAGGCAGTGATTTAGTTCAATAAATACAGTCTCTATGCACTGCGTGCTTCAAAGTGAAGACACGGCACTGTTGCTCGTTTTTCAAACATGCAGGTCGCATGATGCAGTGTTTCCTAATTTGAGCTGTAAAGTGGGTTAAATCATTGTTTTTATGGCATTACAGTTTGTAAAATTGGATATAACTTTATACAGCAAAGGTTGTAAGCGTTTTTTATCACTAAAATCATGTTAACACTCATATTGTTTGTGTTCAGTTCCATTGTAAATGCCTCACTGGAAACTCCCTTTTTTTTTTAGAATAAGGGGGATGAGTCAAAAAACATTTTTGTGCATTATGCCATAAATGCTGTCGATTGAGCTTAACAAGTATTGCACATGGAATACTCTTAATTTTATTTGTCCAGGTATTAAAAAAGGTCTTAAAAAGTATAAAAACCTGTACAGCAGACTTTTTATATAGCTATATACGCTTAATGTCAACACTTGTGTACTTTTTTCTATTTCTTAAAAATCTAAGAAAAACACCTGAGATAAATTTGATTAAACTGAATTAAATTAAACATAGAAGAAAACTCCTTTGAGTTGAGTTTTCGGAGCTACGAAAGAGCAACCTCTGAGCAATAAAATTCTCTTTCTGTCCGTCTCCATCTTTTTTTCCCATCTCACAGACTCTTTTTCATTCTCTTTTATTAACTAGTGGCTAGATGATGTGATTTAAAAGAAGACGCACAATATAGAAGTTTTTCTACTGTCAAATGTATCTTTTGTCAAATCGAATGATTTATTAGGCACCATTAAATTCAATTTACTTTTGTTAGTGAGTTGAGCAATTTGCACTTTCTGTTTGAGGAATCAAATTTGTACCTCTGTATAGAAAACAGTTTTTTGCTTGTAATGCGCAAAACAGATTCTTCTGGAATGAATGATCACCTGAGGCCCGTTTGCAAATTGAATTGCATTACATTAGGTAAATGTCTGCTCTGATTTCACTCAGGACTGCATCTCCACTGCTGATTTCTCCTTTCAATCACCATGATGAGGTTTTCTTACTCTGATTGCTTTCTGTTTCTTCCCTTCCATATCTAGCACTCAGTCTCATTCTTACTCCCTCGCATTATGTGTGTTTAACTATGTTTTGTGAAACGGGCCTGGATTTCCACAGATACTCTGATAAGCTCCCTGCTGCGAAATCTTTTAATAAATAAAGTTGTGCGTATTTCTTTTTTCACTCCTGTCTGTTTTCTCTTTCGTTTGTGTGAGCCTCAGGTGATTGCTTCTATATTTACAGGCTGCTTCATATTATTATTTTTCATCTCTTTCCCCGTACCGCTTCCTCTCATAGTTTTTGTGCTTCACTAAGTGAATGTCAGCCATACATCTCTGCCGCCATGTCCTGTTCTTCTTTCCCTGAGGAAAACAGTCCTCCTTTCTCTTATTTGCATATTAAAGGAATATTTTTCCCAAAAATTTTAATTATATCACCATTTACTGTACTTATCCTTGTGTCGATCTAAACCCCTATGACTCTCTTTATTTGGCAAAACACAAAAAGGGAATATTTAAAGAATATTCTGGCTGCTCTTTTACATACAATTAAAGTGAATAGTGACTGTTGCTGTTACTCTCCAAAATGTCCAAAAAAAAAAAGATAAATAAATAAAAATTCATAAAAGTTGTTAATATGACTGCAAAACCAAATTATGTGCATCATTACATGTTTCGCTGCAGTTTCCTAGTAAAACAGTGTCATAATAAGGTGAATATTGGCTATAGGTTTTCATGAATAACGAGTACCTCCCTAACCTAAAACTTTAAACTAAACCGGATTGTTGTAGTGGCTATAGTGTTAATTTCACCAGGAAATTATGAAGAAATGTAGAAGGCACGCACAAGTCATTTTGAAAAAAAATTGTTATAGTAATGTTTCTTGAGACTAGGTTGCATATTTTATATTCCAAGTTTTCTGAAGCCATGCTTTCTTCAAAGGAACACAAAAGGTTCCAAAAAGCAAAATGACAAAAAAAATTAAAAAAAATACAAAAAAAATTTAAAAATATATTTAAAATTAGTTCATATGACTAATACTTTTTATTTCTTCTGAATCTGACTGTGGAACACAAAAGGGGAATTTTCAAAGAATATCCTGGGCCTTCTATTCCACACAATGAAAGTGAATAGGGACATGGGCTGTCAAGCTGCAAGATGATGAAAAGCACAATAAAAGTACAATAAAACTTGCTCATATGACTCATTATTTATATTCCAAGACTTTCTTCTTGGCACACACAAAATAAAGTAATTTTTTAAAGAATATCCTTTTTTCGTTCTTTTTGCGATGGACTGGCGACCTGTCCAGGGTGTACCCCGCCTTTCGCCCAATGTTAGCTGGGATAGGCTCCAGACCCCCCCCCCATCCTGTACACAGGATAAGCGGTTGACGATGGATGGATGGATGGATGGATGGATGGAAAGTGAACGGGGACTGTTTTTGTCAAACTCCAAAATGGCACAAAGGCATCTTGAAAAATATAAAAAGTATTTAATATCACTCATATGTTATAGTTACAGTATATTCCAAGTCTTCTTAAGCCATTCTTTCTTCAGTGGAACACTATATATATATATATATATATATATATATCACACATTCATTTTTTTTTATGTCCTGGCTGCTCTTTTCCATAGGGAATGGAGACTTGGCCTGTCAAGTTCTAAAATGAAAGAAAAAAAAAACAACAACAGCAGCAACCATAAAAGTGTCATTAATGTTGTTAATTTGAGTCAAGCATTATATTCAAAGTCTTCAGAAGCCATGCTTTCTTCTCTGGAACACAAAAAGTGATTACAATAAAAAGTGAATTGAGACTAAGACTGTCAACCTTGAAAATGGCAACAACAAAAAAAGTACCATAAAAAATATCTGACTCATCTGACATATGACTCATGCGTTGGACTCCAAGTCTTCTGAAGGGAAATTGAAGATTTCTGTGACAAATGGATGAAAATGTAAGTTATTAACTGAAAATATATCCCATATTCTCCAAAAATGCACCCTTTTTATTCTACAGAAGGAAAAATTATCAGGTTTAGAGAACTATCAGGGTGAGTAAATAATGACAGAATACATTATTTTATTTTTTTTGGATGAACTATTCTTTTAACATTTAATTTTCCTCTTTTCTATTAATTTACTAATTTAATCTTCTTTACTCACACTCACTCTCTCTCTCTCTCTCATTGTTTAATGTCCTCCCCCTGATATCTCACTCGCCTGTGACTCACTTGACTTTCTCAACATTTCATTCCATCACTCTCAGACCCCTTCCTGTTGCGGCCATTCTGTCTCTCTAAACTCAACAGAAGGTCAGCACAATCATCAGTCCATTAGGGACCAAGCAGCGAAGGGTCCTGTCAACACAGACAGAGAGAGAGAGAGAGAGAGAGAGAAGACCCCAAAGTGGCCGAGTAGGCCACCCCCAAGGACTCGGCACCCATCAAACTTTTCCCACATGAAACTATTCTGCATTTATGCTTGTGTGTACATATACATGTGTTTGTTGCTTTGCAGTTTCCTGTCTGTCTCCCAATGTAAGTGCCTCGCAGTCTGCTGTAACCTTTTGAAATGGCACAGTCTGTCTGTCGCTGGCAAACAGCCTCCTGCTTTGTGCCAGCTTGTTTGCTTTCACGCTTTTGTCTCGGTCAACGCTCGCATTCTATTTCACCGCAAGCTCAATTGGCCATGACCTACTGAAGCTTTAGTTAAAGCATTTAAAAAAACATTGATTAAGTGCTTCAGCTTTTACTACCATTCAAACAGAGTAAAAATAAGAGTTTAGCAATCTGGAATTTTTCACCCTTTTGAAAGAAATGCAAGAGAAATTGGTGGGTTTGAGTTAGGAATGAGAACCAGAGAAAAATCTTATTGCTCTTTCAGAGCTTTGGTCAAGTAATGGAGTTCTCAGTTATGATTTATTTATCAAGTATAAATTTTGAAAGGCACCTTTTTTAATCTTTAAATAACTCCTGAGAAGAGCACGCTATGGATTAGACTTTGGGCCCTTTATCAAGTGTGCTAGTGCTAAGCACAGGGCTATACTATAAGTCATGCACTCAAAGTCAATGAGCATGGCTATGAAGTTTTGGTATTTTCGTGCAAGCATGCACTTAGTCAAGGCGCAAATGTGTTTGGTGAAATTGCGTGTGCAAAGTGCTAATGGGCTGGGTCAAGTGCAATTCAATTTGGAGGTTCTTCTTTAGTTATTGCGTCATCTGCGTGCTATTATATAGTCCATTTCCTCAAGTACGAGTGATATAAACAAAGACAACACATTCATAAGAAGTTATTAAAGTATGGTAAATGGACTGTATGCAATGAAGTAGAAGAATAGAAATATGGACTTCTGTTCTGTGACATTTCCTTTTATACACATGTAAAATGTGGTACTCGAAAGGATTTGTATTTACACTCTAATAAATTATAGAGAAATTTTCATCTACAGACACACAAATCATGGCTAGTACTAAAGGTGATTGTATTGGCATTCAGTTCACTTCTACTGATTGATTTTAATTTATAGAAACATCTAAAAAAAATCTCAATTAAAAGTACACTTTTTGTGGTCAGTGATCCTCTTTTGTGTTGATTTTGATGATTGTGTTGGAAGATCCAACTAGTATTTGATAGTCCGTGATGCCATGTATCCAAACAAGATGTCCAGGACTTCTGGAAGAAAAACAGTCCCACAACATTAACGATACAGCACCATATTTAACCGTGGGCATTGAGTAATTCATCCATCTGAAACGTTTTAGCGCAATGACCTATTTCTCAGCAAAATAACAAAGTGTGCTTTGCACCACTTCATTGACATACAAAAAACCCAAAGTTTGCATACATACAGCCACAGATAGTGTTAAGGGAGCCGGCCGGTACATGATAGCTGTGTGGTATCACTCCCCTGGCCTCAAGAGGTCCACTAGTGACTGACGCTAGAGGCTGTAGTCCTTAGCCAACTTGTTAGTGCGTCTCCCACAAAAGTTCAATGGGTTAAGATCCATAACACCAATTCCAATTATCTGTTGTCCAGTGTCTGTTTCTTTGCCCACTCTCACCTTTTCTTTTAGTTTTTCTGTTTTAAATGTAGCTTTTTCTTTGCAATTCTTCCCATAAGGCCTGCACCCCTGAATCTTCTGTTTACTGGTGTACATGCAACTGGTGTTGAGCGGATAGAATTCAATGAAGCTGTCAGCTGACGACATGTGAGGAACTAGAGACACTGATGTATTTATCCTCTTGTTTAGTTGTACATCTGGCCTTCCACATCTCTTTCTGTCCTTGTTAGAGCAAGTTGTCCTTTGTCTTTGAAGACTGTAGTGTAAACCTTTGTATGAAATCTTCAGAAATCTTGACAATTTCAAGCATGGTATTGCCTTCATTCCTTAAAACAATGATTGACTGATGAGTTTCTAGAGAAAGCTGTTTCTTTTTTGCCATTTTTGACATAATATTGACCTTAAGACATGTCAGTCTATTGCATACTGTGGCAACTCAAAAACAAACACAAAGACAATGATAAGCTTCATTTAATGAACCAAATAGCTTTAAACTGTGTTTTATGGCAAGTGATTTTCTAGTACCAAATAAGCAATTTAGCATGATTTAGCAGGATAAGGTGTTGGAATGATGGCTGCTGAAAATGAGGCCTGTCTAGATTTGATCAAAAAGGAATTTTTTCAAATAGTGATGGTGCAGTTTTTTTTAAATCAGTAATGTCCTGACTATACTTTGTGACCAGTTAAATGCCACTTTGATGAATTAAAGTACCAATTTCCTTCCAAAATTGGAAGGCGATAGGCGATAGTATATTAAAGACTTAACAGCACCATAGTGTTATATTCACTTAGCAGTTCTATTCACTTACACTAATATTAGGCTAACAGGTGTGCTATCAAATGAGACATTTCACTATTTAAGAGACTGTGATGACCATTTGCCTAAATTCTAATTCACAGTGTGGTGTAATTTACCATTTTGTTTTAAATGTAAGATAAAAATGCATTTCATTGTCACTCTTTCCAGCCCACATAAAAATAACATCCATTTAGTTTTTACAGATTTGTCAAGAAACATTGTGAAGATTTGTCTATTAATGTATTCAAAACATCCTATTAATTTAGCTAATGTTGATTTGTGCATCCTTTCCTTGCTCTAAAAAATTTAATAAACATTTAATGTTCTGAGTCAATAATGTTTAACTGGGTGGTTTGGAACACTGATGGCACAACATTGGTTAAAGGCAACAAAACATGTTTGAATTGTATGAGCTAAAAAAAAAAATTATAATAAAAGAAAAATAACCTTGTGTATACATATTTTTTTTTTTCCAATATAATATTTTTTCCACGAGAAACTAAAATATGTTCAGCAGTAGGTTATGACAGTGATTAATTATGTTTGAAATGAAATAAGCTGAAGAAGTTTTCCGCACCGATCACCAAGAATTGGGTAAACATGAGAATGAATCTAAAGCTTTGCCGCTTGTCTTATTTCAGCATCACACTCTCTCCATTGGTCTGTAGCTAAGTTCCTGTCTACTGTGCATATCTGTGAAATCACTGCTGCCTTGTGTGGATACTTGCGGGTATTTGTCAACATGTAATACAATGAGAGATTATTTCTCTACACCCTCCCCCTCTGTATTTGTGTATTAGTACATCATCTCTCTCCCCATATGTCAATGTCTCTCTCTCTCAGTGTCTGGCCCTGGTCCTGCTCCTAAATTAGCTTAGAGGTGTGTAATCATCCACTGACGCTCCTGCTGTCAGCATCACTCCCCGGCCAGACTGATCCCAGGATCTGTAAATACCCCCCTGCTGAATGTACACTATTTGTCTTCGTTAAACACACGCCCGTTATCCCAGCCGCATGCCCACCGGGTCCCACTCTCCCCCTGAAACTGTCTTTTTGTGGGTGTAAGACACCCAAACTTGAAGTTAGCATCTCACTGACTCATTCACAGGTCTCACTTATTCAGCTTCATTTGCGTGTGTGTCCATTTGCGAACTGCTAATCTAAGAGTGGATAAGTGCACCCACTCATTAAACATCAACTATATTCTTATGTAGCCATACTTTTGAATAGCGGCATGACGTCTGGTCCAATTTGCTGCTTATTCTGGCCAAGAGCCACCTACTTAGACAGGAAGAGGTTGTCTGACTGACATGACGTAATGTTTAGGGGATAATGTACAGTCAGCCAGTCATTATTGCAAAATGTGATGATGAATGGCTGATTAAACATTATCCCACTTATTATACCACTTAGCAACCAAAAAATAATAAATGACAGGAAATATTGAGCTGAGTTTAAATTATTTGGTAACACATTACAATAAAGTGCCATTTAGATAATGTATTAGGTATCATTTACTAACAATGAACAATATATTTATTACAACATTTATTAAACTTTGTTACCATTAGCTAATAAAATAACAATTGTTCATTAGTGTGCAGCAAAGCCATTAACTGTATTTGTATTTGTTACTATGACAAAATTATCTGTAACTGCATCTGTATTTGGATAGAAACAGATGTGGCATGATTTAAAATGGAAGTGCACCTAAACTAATTTTAAAATGTAACTCTCTTACATTTAGGCTATAGCTTCTGTATATACAATTTTATTAAAACGTTTTATTTTAATAATATTATTTTTTTTTTATCCTCCTTGTGCAGGAATATTCTGAATAGATTTACACTCTATGAAGTTTTTAAACCTCAGTGCCAGCCTTTAATCATTTTTGGAATAAAGGATTAACCAGATAATTACCTTAATGTGAATATAAATTCATACATCTTTGGTCAACTTTCAATTTCCAAGCACCACTACGAAATCATCACTTCTTTGGTCATGAATTAAACATCATGCTCAGGTTGGTTTATAAATCCTTACGTGTGAATTTTGTGAAAGCCGTTAATGTGATCAGACATTTCAAACAGACATTTCCAGAAGTGGAAAATGTGTATGATGTATTTATACTCTTTACAAGCTTGTATTTCTAAGGGTGTGTTTACACTTGGCAGGTTTGTTTAGATTAAAATTAACTCTGGTGCGATTGCTCTGTTAGTGCAGTTAATTTGAACAAGTGTGAACGCTGCCATCCGAACCTTGGTGCACACCAAACAAGCGGGCCAAGGCCGCATGAATAGTGGGTCTCGGTCCGCTTCCAAATGAACTCTGGTGCATTTTGATTGATATACTGTATGAACACAACATGTACCAAAGACGTCTAAACGGACCAAAAACAGAAAGTAATTTGCCTAATACAGACCTCAAGCATAAATGATTCTTCTCATCATAGGAGCGATGTTGCCCATTATAGTTCGGTACATGCGTCGGAACCACCTACAGCAATGCTTGCAACGGATCTTCGTTTGTGTGTACAACGGAGGCCTTCTTGGTGCTGTTTTGACTCCTTTACACATTTCTTCATTTGTTCTCAGCTGGTAAAAATACTACCATATATACATAAATCCAATGAGCGCATTAGCCCAGCAGCCAGCATTGTTTTGGATGTTCGGCAAGTTCCGTCGCAAAATATACGTCATAAAAAATGCCAGTGTGAATGCAGTGGACCAGGACTAAATGTATCATTTTCTTTTTTGGTCCGGACGAAGAGGACCAAGAGAACCGAACTACAAGTGTGAACACACCCTAAGACACACAATTAATGGAGACTGCAAACAGAGTCGAGAATACGGACATCCAGGTTGCTCCAGGGGAATTGTCTTTGTAATAAGTGCACTGTAAATCGCTTTGGATAAAAGAGTCTGCCAAATGCATATATGTAAATGTAAATGTAAAAACATTATACGTTATTCAAGGGCCAGCTGCGGCCCTGTTTGTAATTTTCTATATGTTTATTTATAATATCACTTTATGTCTGTGCTTGTTGGATGATCAGTCTTCCGAATATTTCTTCTGTTATTCAAATTAATTCGTCATTTATTTTTAAGTCATTATTTGTGCCTTTCCGAATAAGATATTCATATTTGTGCATATCCCTTATGTTAGGTCATATTGCATTCCCTATCTCTCACTCACTCGACGATGAAGTCGATGAAGTGACACTAGTGGTCACTCTTGGGAGCCCGATACACCTCTGATCTTTGATAAAAGGCCAATGGAAATTGCGAGCAGTATTTGCATGCCACTCCCCTGAACTTACAGGTATAAAGGATCTGGCGTGCAAACCGCTCATTCAGATTTTCTCTTCGGAGCTAAGCGATCGATGTTCATTGAGCTGAATTCCAACAGCTTCCAATTCACCTCTGCTGGATTCCTAGCGGCGCATTACAGCAGCTTTGTCCCACCTCTGCACTGGTGCACTGCAGAGATTGCCCCTGGGCACTTCAGCAGAACAAACTGAAAGAGTATAATCTAAAAGAGTATTTTCCTAAAAGAGTATATTCTAAAAGAGCAGCACACATGGAAACATGTCTCTCACTTTCCGATGGCCACGTTCGCTGTCTTTCATGTCTGGGCACTGCTCACACGGAGACATCGTTCGTGGATGGATCATGTCCTCACTGCGAGAACATGACCATGGCAACATTGCGGTCGTGGCTTGCCTTCGTAAGAGAGCCACCCCAGTGGCTCCCCACCTCGGTCCTTCTACCTACGGGTATGAGGACAGCATGGCTAGCTCTGGGGGAGATTTGGGGACAACAATGGGACCAACTCCGCCGGGTAAATCCACATGGAGCTCCCATTCCCCAGCACGCTTGTTTGCACCAATCAGGCTTCCGAATTAGTGTGCCGGCTCATCTCAGGGAAATTTTGCTCTTTTCCAAGTTGACCCGAAGCCCTAGACACAATCATTTAGGCTAGGGGTCCCTCTACGAGGCGCCTCTATGCCTTGAAGTGGCGTCTGTTCGCTATGTGGTGTTCTTCCTGACGTGAAGACCCCAAGAGATGCGTCGTCGAATCGGTGCTTTCCTTCCTGCAGGACATTTACAGTTATGCATTTGGCAAATGCTTTTATCCAAAGCGACTTGCAGTGCACTTATTTCAGACACAATCCTCCTGGAGCAACCTGGAGTTAAGTGCCTTCCTCAAGGACACAATGGTGGTGACTGTGGGGATCTAACCAGCAACTTTCTGATTACCAGTTATGTGCTTTAGCCCACTATGCACTACATTGGAGGGACGGCTGTTCCCTTCCACCTTGAAGGTGTATATAGCCGATATTGCATCACACCACAACACAGTGGACAGTAAGTCCTTAGAGAAGCACAACCTGATCATCAGGTTCCTGAGAGGCACCAGGAGGTTGAATCACTCTAGACCACACCTCGTTCCCTCATGGGACCTCTCCGTAGTCCTTCAGGGTCTACAAGGAACCCCCTTTGAGCCTTTGGAGTCAGCTGAGCTTAAGGCACTATCTTTAAAGACTTCCCTCCTCACTCTGCTCACTTCCATCAAGAGGTTAGTTGATCTGCAAGCATTCTCTGTCAGCGAAACTTGCCTTGAGTTTGGTCCGGGCTACTCTCACATGGGAGAAAAATAAAAAAAGACTGAAAAAGGCATGACTGGGCTGTTTGCCACTCATAACAGCGTTGGGGGAGGTTATGTGTCGGCCTGGTGCACTGGCTACGAGGCACACAGTGGTCTGCCCGTCTCGCACCACCAGTTCATGTAACACAGTTCAGCTAGTTGCGGCGTTTTTGTAGGGGGATCCCTAGTGTCACTTCATCGACACAACGTCGAGTGAGTGACAGACAGGGAACGTCCTGGTTATTTCCGTAACCTCTGTACCCTGATGGAGGGAACAAGACGTTATGTACCTCCTGCCATAATGCATAACTACCCGCTGAAATGGTCGGGACCTTCTCTCTCCACTCCTCAGCACACAACCGAGTCGTGACATGTGGCGGGAGCGTACGCCGCCCTGGCAACTTATGTACGCTACAGCGGTGGTGCTGTCTGATCTAATAAGGACATGTTTGTCTCAAATTAATGGGATAAACTTCTGCAGTGCAAAGAAAACAGTCAGCAACTCTAGGCAATTGATGTGCCAGCGCAGCGGGGCCCCTTTCCAATGGCCCGCGGCTGCGTGCCCGTTGCACACAGCGCCCCAACCCAATCTGGAGGCATCGGTCATGACCAGGATGCCTCAGGACAACTGCTGTAAGGGTATTCCTGCCTGAAGAAAGCAGAGGTCTGTCCAGGGTTTGAATGTTTGTCGGCAGGCGGGGGTGACCATCACACGGTGCATACCGTGGCACCATGCTCATCTCGGGACTTGAGTCTGAAGCCAGTGCTGAAGTGGTCTCCTATGCATCATATGCACCAGGAGCCTCTGGAAAACTTTTAAAGAGACTGCTGTGCCCGGCCTGAAGGTGGTGAGGCATTTCAGCACCGACTGTGCACGCTCGTTGGTGAGACATGCTGACATTGAGACTGAGTCTAACTCCATGCTGAGAAAAGAGATGCTCTGAACCGGGGCGAGCTTGCTCTTTTCCCAGTTGACTTGAAGCCCCAAACGGCTGAGGTGCCTGAGCACCTGGTCTCTGTGAGTGCATAGTAACTATCGGGAGTGGTCCAGAATGAGCCAGTCGTTCAGGTAATTGAGTATGCAAATGCTGGCATCTCGTAACGGGGCAAGGGCTGCCTCTGCGACTTTTGTGAAGACGCGTGAGGACAGAGACATGCCGAAGGGGAGGACTTTGTACTGATATGCCGGGCCGTCGAACGAGAACTGTAGGAAGGGTTGGTGTCAAGGCAGAATTGAGACATGGAAGTACGCATCCTTCAGGTCTACTGCTGCGACCAATCTAGATGCCGGACGCAAGTTAAGATGTGTTTTTGCGTGAGCATTTTGAAAGGGAGTTTGTGCAAAGCCCAGTTGAAAACTTGCAAGTCCAAGATCGGTCATAAGCTACCGCCTTTCTTGGGTACGATGAAGTAAGGGCTGTAGAGACCCTTCTTCATCTCAGTTGGAGGGACAGGCTCTATCACATCTTTGAGTAAGAGAGTAGCGATTTCCGAGCAGGGACTTGGCATGCTCGCGGACGCCTGTGAAGGGGGGCGGAGGCCTGGCAATCTGAATTGCGTAACCGAGTCGGATGGTCCGGGCCAGCCAGCATGACGGGTTGGGAAGTGAAAGCCATGAATCCAAGCTCCGTGCTAGGGGAACCAAGGGGACAATTATTTTTGACGTACCCGGCCGGGCTTCGCAGCGGGGCGTAGCAGGTAGTACGGCGTCGGGAGGCGAGGACGCGTCCCAAGGCTCTAGTGCTGAGAAAAGACTCGAAGCACTTACCTTGCTCACACCTGGCGGGTTAGTGACTGAGGAGGAGGTCCGGTAGAGGCGTCCTCTGGACTTGTCAGAACCGGCTGCCTGGGGAACAGTCGTGGGGCTGAGAGAGGAGGGTCCACTCCGTTGCCGGGACTGTTGAGGTGTGGTGGCAGAGTGTCATGAGAATGGTATTTGTGGGCCAGGTGACCCAGAGACAAAGGAAATAGCTCTTTTACTGAGAATGTGGGTACTGCACAGGCAAATGCTTGTGATTCTGCACAGGCAAAAATACTTTGTCAGTCTCACGGATCTCGACCAAATTCAGCCATAAATGACATTCCTGGACCACAAGTGTGGCCATCACCTGCCCAAGTGACTGCGCTGTGACCTTCGTGGCTCTGAGGGCGAGGTCGGTCGCTGAGTGCAGTTCCTGCTGCACGTCGGGATCAGGGCTACCCCGTGCAGATCTTTAAGTGCCTTGGCCTGTGGACTTGCAGGAGGGCCATGGCATGCAGGATGGAAGCGGCATGTCTGGTGGCGCTGTAGGCCTTGGCGGTCAGTGAAGACGTTGTCCTACAGGCCTTGGAGGGGAGCACTGGGTGACCCCACCAGGCAGTAGGGTTCCCAGGGCACAGGTGGAGTGCAACTGCCCAGTCCACCTGGGGAATCGCCGCTGTGTAATGCTCTTTTAGAGGAAAATACTCTTTTATCGAGAAAATCACTCTTTTAAATAAACTCTTAAGTTTTTTGTGCTGTTGAAGCCCCCAGGGGCAAACTGCACTGCCGTGCAGAGAAGGAGAAAAGCCACTGAAGTGCGCCGTAGATCCAGCTGACTGCATGCATGACCATCGGCTCCCAAGAAAATTTCTGAATGAACCCCGCTTTTATACCTGTATGTCTGGGGGTGGGGTATGCAAACACTGTCTGCCAACTTCTCATTGGCCTTTTTTCATAGATCAGAGGCATATTCGGCGCTCAAGAGAGAACCCTATTGTTGCTTCTTCGACACAACGTCGAAGTGAGCGACAGACGGGGAAGTTCCATTGTCCTTCAAAGGAGCCAATCAGAGCCCATTCTGTTCAATTCCATTCAGTTTAATTGCATTGTTTTTCCATTCAATGAAAGTAATTGGTTATTGAGACTGTCATTTTCAACATTCTCCTTTTGAATTCCACTGTGGAAAGAAAGTCCTACAGATTTGGACCAACATGAGAGTAAGTAAATTATGTCAGAATTTTCATTTTTAAGTGAACTGTTCCTTTAAGGGCAAATCCTTGAGCTGATCTTCAGAAAGATAAATGTGTGAATCATCATCCTAGGTCAATCCTGAGTGATATTCTTTGAGCGCATTAGGGTTGCTGTCTCCCATGGTGATAGAAACAGAATCGCACATGCTAACACACACCGAAACACATGTACACAAACAACTACACACTCACAGACACACACTGGAGCATTTCATACTTGTTACAATGCACTTAACTCTGACCTTGTCATTAGCTCTGAGATAATGGGGCAAAGGGCAAGGCTTGTGATGTTGAAAAATGGTTAGGTAATGATTAGGCCATCAAGTGGGTAAGTGAAGTACTTGTGAATGCATGCACACAGGCAGACAGACACAAACACCAATAGAGAGAGACGCACACTCTTTAAAGGAATGGTTTATGTCATCATTAACTCATGCTCTTCTCTCTCTCTATTTCAGTTTTCTTCTATCCCTCTACCTCTCTTCCTCACTACTTCCTTGCTCTTTTTCTCTCTATCTCTCTCTCACTTCCTGCCCCTCCTCTTCCTCATCCTCTTCTTGATCTGCTTCTCAAGGGTCCCGTTCCAATTCAGCCCTTTCCCTTCAACCTACTTTTTGTGTTCTAATCACTCTCTTCAGCAGAACTGTGAAATGTTCAGGCCACCTCTCCTGTCCTCTCATCTTGTCTTTTCCCATCTCCCTTGATCTCCTCTTTGCTCCCCTCTGTTGATCTCCTCTCATATCCATTGTTTCCCCCCCACCCCCAACTCTCCTCCTCTAAGAGGATCTCTTCTTGCCATGTCTCATCTTCCTTGATCTCCTCTCTGCTGTGTTGTGACATACTTCAGAGAGCGTGGATTCTTCACAGAATTATGCAAACACACTCTGATCCACCTTCTAAGTCTCTCTGCCGGAGTCCAAATTTGCATACTGTCAGAGTATGTATACTGCATTTGACGAAGAACATACTTTTCTGCTGTTCTTAAAGTATGGTCTTTAGGTATGCAGGTGAGTAGTATGAATGCATTCCCCGACATATATTATGTAGGAGTGTGGGTGTTGCCCCGTGACTGGAATATATGACGTTGTAACATCAACTGTGAAACTGCTCCTTTGGTTTTGTTAAACAAGCTAAACTAAATTGAGCTTTGGAAGACATGAGGGTGAGTAAATAATGATAGAATTTTTATATTTGGTAAACTATCCCTTTAAGTAAATAGGAACTGTACAGTACTTAAGTAACTGTAAGTAGCAGCCTGACCCTTACAAAAAGTCTAGAATTGCCAAAAACTTGCCGCAAATTCGCCACTCATTTTTTTTTCACATGCAAATGAGCTTTGTGGCAAACTCTTCATTGTCGGCAAAGGTTTGCTGCAGGTTGATCCTACCGGTGAAGAGCTGCAAACTTCTGGCAAACATTTGCTTTGAATAGCAGTTTGCGGTGAGTGGCGAATTTGCTGCAAATTTGTATAATGCAAGTAAATGGGTGCCAGCACTTTGACGGTCCGAATTAAAGTTAAAATGTTTTAATTATCAACTTGTTTCTTACATAACCCTATCAATTCACTTCAGAAGACTTTCATTACTCGACTGGATTCGTGTGGATTACTTTTATGCTGCCTAAATGTGACTTTTGGATCATCAAATTGCTTGTACATGTTTACTTGCAATTATAAGGACCTGACAGAGCTCTATCTTCTAAAAATCTTAATTTGTGTTCTGCTGAAGAAAGACAGTCATACACATCGAGGATGGCAACAGGGTAAGAGAATAATAAGAAATATAAATGTTTGGGTGAACTAATCCTTTAACTGATTAGGCAGCTGCCTACGTTTTCTAATGCATCCAAAATTCGAATAAAACAGCCCTAACAAAAGTGTAGCTCCAAACCCAGTGTCCTCTGTCTGTGTTGTTTATTTTGCTGTTTTTGCTACTGAATCATACATCATCAAATAACATCACAAGAAAAATTGTCAATACTAGGTGATAATTTGGGAAAGCAAATGCAAGCTGGAAAAAGTCTCCTTGGGTGTGCCATTCCTCTTAACAGTTCTCATCTAGAAAGTTTCAAAGGGAAAGTACCAGGACTGTAGGTGGGAAAGGACCTAATGTATAAGGGCCTGTATAGCTCAAAACAACTCGCTTTTGGCACCCCTCCAAGGGCAAAATGGAATATGGTCCCCTTTAGGCCTTGATGCGGCCATTTGAGAAGCACACGTTGGTGTGGACTTCACAACAAGCTACTAACCAACTGTTTATGCTGCATTACATCACAGGAGTATAGACTCAGAGGATTATTTAGGACAGGACCTTTCAAACATAATCATACATACACAAAAAACACCAGTGATGTAGATCAGCACTTATATGCTTCATTCTCTTGGTAGTGTTTTCAACATTTTTTACACAACAGGACAGCTGTGTGGTGTGGCATCCTGCATTATGTGTGTATGTGTCTCTACCTAACTGCTATGTGTTGGTCACCGGCTTATAAACACATACACACACTACATTAGCCTCCCTTCTACCTGGTGCCCTTAGATCTGAGGCTGCCAGACATGAGAGAAAAAGTGTGTGTGTGTGTGTGTGTGTGTGTGTGTGTGTGTGTGTGTGTGGGCACAGAGAAATTATGTAGTGATGAAAGTGTGAATGGAAGATTAACAGCTCTAATTGATGTGTGTGTGAGACTTGTGGTGTGTGTGTGTGTGCGCGTATGTCTCCGCTCCAGTCAGCAACCAGCGGGCCATACCACCACTCCACACGAGTGGCTGCCGAGATGGATCAGGTCTCCCTGGAGACAAGAGGTGTTTAAAACAGGGGGCGTTGTGGCTGGAGCCTTGCCCATCCTGAAGTCCCCATGGGTGCCAAAAGCACAACAGTAGTTCGTCCAACAGTTCTACTATAAGTCTGATGAAACACAAGCCATACCACAATACAACAGCACACAAACCAGAGGGATGTGAGTAGAGGCTGAAGAGGCAGTTTGACGATGGTGCTGGGACCCAAATGCTGATACCAAAGTTATTTTCTTCCTACATAACTCAAGTGGCAGTGAATCAGGCCAGTGTATATTAATAGGGTGTGCATGCCTCTGAGATTCCAGTACAAAATGAGGTGACAATCTGTAGGTCAGTGTGTGTGATTGTGTGTGTGTGCATGTCAGCAAAAATGTATGTCGTACTTGGTGTAAATAGTTTGAATGCAAATGTTCGCTGCGGTGACATGCACAGACCGTAGCAGGAGCGAAAGGACATGGACAGAGTGTGAAGAGAAATCTGCTGTCAATAGTTGGTGAGCGAGGGGGGGGGGGTTGATGAGCAATAATTGTAGCCACTGTTTTGTGCACGTCAGTGGTTCGCTGCCATTTGTCATTAGCAACTTTTTGTTGTGTAGCTCTGTAAATTTACTCTGAGATTAAAGATATTAACAGCTTGAACTCTGCCTGGACTGCCCTTTCCAGACACAAAACAAAATCACAGCCAAAAGAATGCAGCCATGTGGGGAAATTTCATGACTTTTAACTCTAGTCATAAATTTGATGTGGCCCCTTTAAGAACTGGAGTTTTGCGTCACATGTTTTTTGGCACTCTCTCCTGTTAGAGATGTGAGAACATACTGTACATTGTGCTAGAGATCTCCCAGTTTTGTTCATTGTTTGAGATTAATTTGTGTAAAGATACAATTTCACACAAAATGCTGATACATTAAATTAAATATCTGTAAAGAAGAATCGTATTTGAAAATTGAGTGTTTGTTATGGATACTTTTTGAAGGATGCATATGGATTGCATGTGTGGAGTTTGCCCATGTTTTGCATACATGCGAGGACAGGGTATGCAAATTTAGGATTAATAATATCTTATTTCATGATTTATAGCCCAGAGCTTCCTTGTTTTTATATATATATATATATATATATATATATATATATATATATATATATATATATATATATACAACCCCATCGACCATTTTTTTTTTCTTTGTTTAACAGCCGTCAGAATAAAAAGCGGCTACAATAACTTCAAATAGAGCTGTGTTGCAGGGTGATTTTTGTATAGTGATTTTTTTTTGCTTTACTTTTAGAATTTTGATGCAACTTTTTGGAAATTAGTCTTACAATATCAACAACTTGACATCTATGTCCTCGGATAATAAATAACATTATCATATAAAAAAATATATTTTATGTTTAATCAGATTGTCTTTTATTATGTTAGATTTTGTTTGAATTTTTGAAACAATTTAGTATGAGATATACAATAAAACTGAGGAAATCAGGATGGGGCAAGTACCTTTTCACAGCACTGTACAGATATCTGGAATGCCATTTAAGGCCACATGACTCAAAACCCTAGATTTTAATTGGTCTGTGATTTAAAACAAAAAACAAACAAAAAAACGTTGCTTTGTGACTGTCATGTCATTCTCATGTTTTCCCCCAAGAACTCTTATTTTGTAGTTTTTTATATTCCTCCGTTATGTCTGTCTTCCTGTGTGTGTGTGTGTGTGTGTGTGTGTGTGTATATATATATATATATATATATATATATATATATATATATATATATATATACATACATATACATACATATATCCTCTTCTTTGTTCCTGTGTCGGTTCTCATTTGTATGTAGTGTGTTAGTTGCCAGCATACTGCTGTAGAGTTTTGTTACCTTCTTTTTCATATTATTCTTTATCATTGTATTCCCTTCTTTGTGTATAATTAAAGTTCTACGTTTGGATCCTTACTCCTTCGTCTTGTCTCTTCCCTTCACAAAACCCTGACAGTAACAAGGCACACCCAGTATGAAGGGTATCAGTGAGATCATTCAGACTGGTGTCTGCAGCTTTACAAACATTCCAGTCAGTGCAGTCAAAGCAGGCTTGTAGTTCCAGCTCTGCTTCATTGGACACATTTTTTACAGTCTTTACTACAGGTTTAGCTTTTTTAACTTTCTGCCTGTAGGTCAGAAGAATATGAACCAGACAGTGATCAGAGAGCCTTAAAGCTCTAGGGACAGAGAGCGATATATCATGTTGCAGTGATCCAGTATATTTCTGTCTCTGGTGGGGCATGTAATGCACTGTCTGTATTTTGGCAGTTCATGGGTGAGGTTGGCTTTGTTAAAATCGCTGAGAATAATAATAAGTGAATCCGGGTATTGTTGTTCTGTGTCTTTGATCTGATCAGCCAGCTGTTGCAGCGCTGCACTCACACACTCTTGTGGAGGAATATAATCTCTCACTAGAATAATCAAGGAAAACTCCCACAGTGAGTAGAAAGGCTTACTGTTGATAAAGAGTGCTTCCAAATTAGGACAGCACATCTTCTTTAATTTTGTTACATTTGTACACTAACTTTACTGATGTAAAAGCATTGTAACAAGGTTTAAAATGTGCAAGAAGGCAGCGGGAACCAGACAAAGCATAAAAGTAATATTTTAATGAAAACTTAAACAAAAAGGCACAAAACATAAACACACACGGCAGCTGCATGTAGCTCTTTTTCCTCTCTATCTGGACGTGCGCACTCACGGCCTGTCTCCGCCCTCCTCCTCGTCACAAGCATGTTCAGTTGAAAGCCCAGCAGATGTAACATGCTGTCCGGAATGGCTTCACTCAGCCAGGTTTCTGTCAAACACAAGGCAGCAGAGTTTGAAAAGTCCTTGTTTTTACGGGTGGGGAGATGTAGTTTGTCCGTTTTGTTAGGAAGAGAGTGAGATTCGCTAGATGAATACTCGCACCAGCTTGCTTCCCTCACTTCCATCTCATAGCACACTTGAACAACTGAATAAAATGTCTAACAAAATGTCAGAATAGTCAAAAACTGTGAAAGATTGTCTGGTATGTGCTGTCGAATGTTCAACAGTTAGACCCTGGTAAAACTGATTGAAAAAAAAATTACTAAACACAGAACAACAAACAAAAACAACAAAATAATTGGAAAGCTCCACACCGAGGCAGTCATTTGCAGTGCCATCTTGTTAAATCACAAGTCACATGACCCAAAAGCTTATCTTAATTGGTCAAACAGTATTTTTGTGGCCGAGAGAACAACAAAATTAACTTACACAGCAAAAATACATTGCTCCGTCACAGTCCGAATTTTCGACCTTCACAGTGATGCATTGTTTTCATTTGTTGTCGGTGTGAATATAGGCCTTTAGACTGGCTCTCTCCAAAATTAATGTGTGTTTGGAAGGGTATTTTTGAGAACAGAAGTGGCATCAGGAGTTTCAGAAACAGAGGTAAGAAGAGGGAGGGGAAACAGGACAATAGCTTTTACAGAACATTCACTCATTCACCTGGTATTCCACCACTGAGACAGCGGGGGCACAGGAAGTCATGTTAGATTAGCATCCACATCAGTTTGGCTTCACTCTTCATAAACGTCTGTCCATTCATTTGTGCAATATTGTGAGTAGATGCAGCAGATGTTAATGGAGGGTGTTTGGGGTAGAAAAGAAAGGGGTTTATTGGGCCGTTGGGGGGCAGAGTGGACAGCTGGCCCTTGTTTGTCCACACCAGGCTTTGTCTGGACAATGAACGGGGGGGGGGGGGGGGGGGGGGGTGTACATCAAGACAGAGAGAGAGAGGAGTGGATGTACCAGTGTTTACTATGGACTTACACGGGGATTGACAGGATGAATGATATTGTAAACCCCCCCCCCCCCCCGCACCATGTCTTCGCAATGAGACTGCCATAAACATGCGTTTTGGACATAGGCTGAATAGGAAATTTGACAATGTGGTAATTTTCAAAAATGTGATAAATGTGATAAATATATATAAATATTCAAAAATTTGACATGTGAAATATTCAAAAATTATTGTTAATAGACTAAAAGTCAAAATTCTTAAATGATCACAGAATTATTCTTAATATGGCTCAAACCTTAAAAGTCAGTGCGGAGGTTTCACCCCTATTTTATGTAGGACAGCATTGCAGCTATAAGTCCATTAAATATTTACATCCCTCTCCCCATTGTGTCTGTTTTGTTGTCTGGCTCTCTCTCTCTCAGTGTTCCATTTTTGGAGTCTCCTTTCCCTCTTTCTTCACGTTAGGGTTTATTATTTTAAAAAAAAAAAAAGTCTGGGCAGGTTGCCCTCCTGAGTAGAACATTTTATCTGTTAAACCGTGAAGCACATCACTGTCTGAGGGCTGGCTGTTGTCCTATCAGACAGAGCGGAGAGCAGTGGAGATGAGATGGAGAGGAGATGAGACTCTAGCCATTTTAAGGGAAACTTAAGCTCTCTCTACACATACACCTCCTGAGAATTAATCTGTGTTCAGCTGTCCTATCAGACTTGGCACGGAACGGGCATAATAGTTGTTAGAGTTATCTTAACACCTCTCCCCCTGGCTCCTATTTCATGTCAGCTCTTCAGATCTCTTCTTTTCCACAGCAGAAGATATGTTTCAGCTGGGGTTTTACCGCTATTGTGTATCAGGAATTGTTTTAGATGCCTACAAATACTAATTACATCTGAGTCATGGCCTAGCGGTTATCACACATTACTAACACAAAGACGACGAGAGTGTTGTTGGTTTCAGAATGGAATATGAGTGTATTGCTCACTGTATACTACACAGTAGTGTTGCAAAAGTAAGAGGACATCGGTACCAAGTCGATACTAAAATAAAAAATATGTTATGATACCAGTGTTTCTGCAGTACCAGTGGTATCGAGCATTGGCTCTATCTGGTACCAGCGGCAGAGCGCAGTTTGACTGACACATGACAGTTTTAAAAGGCTACAGGCTTATTTTGAATGCGTGCTGCTTGTACACTGAAATGGACACTTAATCAAATTAAAATCGTGACATGTCCTAAAGTGATTTATTAAATGTCTAAAATCTGCAATCTTAGTGTGGATGAGCTGCATACTTTAAATAAATTCAACCGCTCAAACACTAGAAACTCCACAAACTTTAGGAATCATTCACAAACAAGCCTGTAAACATTTTAAAGCAGTCGTGTGTCAGTCATACTGCGTGCTGGTACTGGATAGAGTATGTGCTCAGCACTACCGGTAGGCTACTGCAGAAGCGCTGGTCATAAAAAATTTAAAAAAACAAACGTCATAATAAAAACACAATTCAAAATAAAATCTAGATGCCTGACATGTAAGAAATTGAATACAAATGTATTACAACAGTATAGTAAAATGTGAAACTCACTATAATAATAATAATAATTAATCAAAATATCACAAGCAAGACAACTGTTGAATAAAAGTTGGGCAAAAGCAAAAATGCAATGACATGTTGAAAAGTTCTATTTTTTATTTAAATAATTATTATATAATTAAAAATAACTAAACTGGTGTGTTCAATAGCACATTATAATATTAGCATATTTTTGCTGTGGTATCGAAATTGGTATTGAAAACCGTGAAATTTCACTGGGAGCTGTATCGACTACTGAAATTTTGGCACCGTAACAACACTAATGACAGCAGTGATGAGACACAATAAGCGTTTGATGGGTCAACATGTTAGCATGTGAAACAATACATACCGTTACAAAAACTGTATAAAAAAAAAGTATGGCAGCAAAGTTTCCAGAAAGATACCATCAAATTACAGTAAATAACAATACCACAAAATTACAAACAATAAACTGTAAAAATACAGAGCAGATTTTACAGTTAAAATTCAATTACAGTATATTATTGTTGATAAATATTCATTAAACTGTGAAAAAACAGATCTATTATTTCAAATTACTTAAACAACTACCTTTTAGGTTAATCTCTGTAAATTTAGGCTTTTATTGGTAACTTTATGAAACTACTCATTCTATCTACAGTAAATATCTATTAAAATATAGTTTTTTATTTACAATAACTAAGAAATAATGTATAAAAAAAAGCAATAAGTACATAAATAGACAAATGTTTGCACATTGACAATAGTCATTTTACAGAACTATTATATTGGTCATTGGAAAAACAAGCATTGTACATAAAAAAAACATCAAAAATAGCTACATTTATGGCCAATCTATCTTAATTAAAGGTATTTAGTAATTATTTTATGAAACTGCCTTTATGAAAACTGAAATTTTTTATGAAATCTATGGTAATTTCCTATTAAAATGTAGCTTTTTTTCATGTACAATTGCTAAGAAATATTGTATAGAAATGCACATAAAATCAAAGAAAATATCTGCACAGTTACAGTATTAATCAGTCATTTTACAGAACTATTATATTTTAAAAAGTTGATTGAACAGATCAAAAACAAGCATAGTACATCAGAAACAGCTACATTTAAGACCAATCTCTATAAATTCAGGGTATTTAGTAGTTACTTTATGCAACGGCCTCGTCTACCTACAGGTATTTCGTGTAAGATTTTTGTATCTCCAAGTTAAAAAACTACAACACATTATATAAAAACAGATTATGTACTCTTAAACAGTCATTTTAGTGATTTGCGAACACATTTTCTATTGTTAAAAATGTTCGTTTGAAAGTGGAAAAACAAGCACAGTATGTCAGAACACATGAAAAGTAGCTACATTAAAAGGTAATCTCTTTAAATGTAAGGTATTCAGTAATAATTTTACATTACAGCGCTTGGTACAGTGTTGTGGCATGGGGGACACAATGTCTCGTTCCCTCCACCAGGGAACGGGGATGTGGCAGGTCGGAGGGTGGGGCCGGGTGGTGATTCTACACCCTTTTCAGGCTAATCAAGCCTCCGAGAGGGATAAAGGCCGACTGCGGGAGATGGTGCGGGAGAGAGAGTTCGTTTACAGGCATGTGTCTTGATGAGAGAGCACGCCAACTTGGTGAATTATGTACGCTACCATCACGGTGCTGTCTGAATGAATCAAGACGTGCTTGCCTCGGATCAGCAGGAGAAACCTCCGCAGGGCAAGAATTACAGCCAGCAACTCCTAGGCAGTTAATGTGCCAACGTAGCCACGGGCCCTACTAGGAACTGTCGGCTGCGTGTCCATTGCACACGGCTCCCCATCCTGCGAAGCGTTGGAAAATGTAAGCCACGCTCGGCGCAAGGGGCACTAAGGGGACTATTGTTTTTGACATACCCGCTGGGGCTTCGCAGTGGTGGGGAGCAGGTAGTGTTGCGTCAGGAGGCAAGGTTGCGTCCTGAGGCATGTGTGCTGAGAGAGAGAGCTCAAGGCACTTACCTTGCTCCGTGTACCTGACAGGGGACGGGTTAGCGACTGAGCAGGAGGTTCTAGTGAGGCATCCTCTGGACTCGTCAGAACCAGCAGGCTGGTGTTGTGAATGCTGTATTGACATGGATGTAGAGGTGAAGTTTCTACGTCCAGGGTGCCACTTCGCCTGTAAGGTTCTGTTGCCAAGTGGCTTCGAGCGGCACCCTGATCCGAGGAACCAATCGTGTAGTCATGAGGTTTGAGGGGAGGATGGAGGGTTCCTGTCCAGCTCCACGCTCACGGCGGCCCAGGCAAGCATATCGGACATCTGGGCGTCAGCCTCAGACTGGGCAGGCAAGCCCAAGGTGGCAGCCCAGGCTAGTCCTCCGCATCAGACGCCGTGACGCTCTCCGATGCAGCGCCAGCATCATCATCCTGCTCCATGGCCCCAACGGAGACATCAGACTGGCCGTGAGTCAAGCCGGTCTCACATCGAACCCAGAAGAAAGCAATCGAGCATGCTGGAGGGCGGGTGGTTGGTGGGGATTTACCTGGCGAAACCGCTCCTGCTGAACATCGCCAGTCGTGTCATCCTCAATCCCTCCTCAAGAAGGAGCAAAGCGGGGGGCGTCTGGAGTGGCATTTCCTTTGAGAAAGGAAAGCCGCGACCGAAACGATGCCATGGTCAGGTTCTCGTAATGAGTACATGAACCATCCACAAATGCTGCCTCGGTGTGATCGCGACCCAGACACACAAGGCAGCACCTATGGTCGTCAGAAGTAGAGAGATATTGCCACATCCAGGATAAACGCAAAGGCAGAGGGGCATCTTGAAAAAGACGCATCTTTAAAAAGACGTTTGACACCAAATGTTAACCCTTTTAATTTAGAAAATAACACTCTTTTTGAGTTTTGCTCATTTAGAAGACAACTGTCGAAGCGCCCAAGGGCGTGGACTGCACTGGCGTGCAGAGGAGGGAGAAAGCCATTGGCAATGCGCCGTAAATCCAACAGGAAAGCTCTCTTTTAGAGGTGAGTGGAACAGAGTGAGGTTTCAGCTCGCTGAACACACACAACCGCTTGGCTCTGAAGAAAAAATCTGAATGAACAGAGGCACATCCCACCTTTTATACTCATATGTCCAGGGGCGGGACATGCAATTCTATTTGCCAATTTGTCATTGGCCTTTTTCATATTCAGAGGTTTCCGAGGCTCCCGAAAGAAGCCCCTTGTGTCACTACAATCACCACAGCGTCAAGTGAGTGGGCAAAAAGTGAAAAGTTTATAGAATATTCAAGTAACCCCATTTTGAAACATTCCACAACAAGCAGGTGAATTGGTAACAGGTGAGGGTATCATGATTCGGTATAAAAGGAGCCTCCACCAAAGGCTCAGTCTTTGCAAGTAAAGATGGGTTGTGGCTCACCACTTTATGCCAAACTTCATGAGAGAATTGTCAAACAGTTAAAAAAATAACATTTCTCAATGCAAGATTACAAAGAATGTAGGTCTTTCATCATCTACCATACAGTACATGTGAGCGCAGCGTAGTTCTAGAGGGAAGACTAGCAGCTGTACATCATCACACCATTAGCTGGGTAATTCCTAGCCAATCGCAGGTAAGCCATTGCTTTATAAGTCTGCTCACAATCTATCACATTGCTGTTTCAGTGCGCTAACACGGCAACCTCCACCACCCCACCACCACCATTTGAGCCCCGTCCCGCACGGGGGTAGGCTCCTCGCCCCTGCCTCCTATCTCCGGCAGGATATGATGGTTCAGAGTACAACTCCCTCGGACCGCCAGATGGGGCTTACGCCAAAGAGAGACATTACTTTTCTGTTCTACATTCATCAAATAAATGGCATCTTAAACCTCACTCAAGCCTGCGTGTCTTCTCGATAGAAATAATATTGTGAAAAGATTCAGGGAATACAGATAAATCTCAGTCCATTTAGGACAAGGCCGGTAACCGCTATTGAATGCGCATGACCTTTGAGCCTCAGACAGCATTGCATGAGAAACCGTCATGCTACTGTGTTAAATATAGCCACATGGGCTTGGGAGTACTTCTGAAAATGGTTGTCACTTAACACAGTCCACCGCTGTATCAAGAAATGCAACTTGAACTATTACGCAAGGAGAAAGCAATACATCAATTTTGTGCAAATATGTATTTGTGCAGATAGTGGAAATGTGTGCTGTGGTCAGATCCACATTTCAGCTTGTTTTTGGGAAAAATGGACGTTGTGCTCCCCGTGCCAAAGACGAAAGGGACCAGCCTGACTTTTATCAGCGACAGGTGCAAAAGCCAACATCTGTCATGGTATGGGAGTGCATCAGTGCCCACGGCATGGGTGACTTGCATATGTGTTAGCTTGTTTGTAACAATTCGCTATCAGCCAAGCTAGCGTGCTGTTCTTGTGTAAAACAAACTCTACTCTCCTCGACACAGATGGGGCTGGGAGAGCAGAGGAGTCTGTGTCATAGGGGAGACTGCTGTCTGATAATAAATTACACCAAAATGCTAAAAAGTATCGATAAAAGAACCGGTAGCATTGGAGATTTTTATTACTGCATGTGCTACAACAGTGTGGCTTCGTAGACACAGAGTGCGTTTGCTTGACTGGCCTGTCTGCAGTCCATATCTGTTTCCTATTGAAAATGTATGGCCCATCATTAAGAGGAGAATCAGGCAACGATGAACACGGACTGTCGAGAAGCTGAAGTCTTGTAACAAGCAAGGAATGGTAAAAATTCCAATTGCAAAACTGCAACAATTAACTTCCTCAGTTCCCAAATGGTTGAAAAGTGTCATTAAAAAGGAAATGTGATGTAACAGTGGTAAACATGCCTCTGTCCCATCAATTTTTGAGTGTGTTATAGGCATCAAATTCAAAATGTGTTTATATATACAAAATACAATTAAGTTGGTTAGTGAAAACATTGGAAATCTTTTCTTTGTACTTTTGTCAGTTAAATAAAGGTTCAAGAGCATGAACAAATCATGCTTCCTGTACTGCAACTCTGTAACGTTACTCCACTCTTCCCCGGATGGCTCTCTCTAACGGTCACTCACATTTACACTGTCTTCCTGCAACAACTCGCCTCCTGTGAGACTTCTTCTTGAGCGAGGCTTCTGTTACATGTTAGACACACGTCAATCTCTGTAGGAATTCTTTCCATAATGTTGTCAGACATTTATAATAACAATCTGAGCCCGTCAGTGGCTAAAACAAGCACTTTTAGTGGACGTACTTTAAGTATATGTTCACATGCTCCGCTTGATTAAATTGCATCCGTTTCACAGTCGCGGTTATAGCGTTCTCGCTCAATATTGGGTTTAAAAAAATGTTGTCCCAATTAACCATTTCGAACCAAAAATATGGGAAAATAGGGCCCAGGTTTAAAAATACAGGAATCTATGGCTGAATTATCCTTAAAGGAAAGTAGTTAGGAATTATGTTGGCAAGCTATCTAGCTTCTAGTACTGCCATCGCAAGGACACACAAAAGAATCTTGCTCTGTGCCCCTCGGTTCAGGTGTGACCGGGGCAAAGTAACGAAAAGACATGCATTTAAATGTATTTGTTTTTCTTCTGAGAATCTCTTCGTTATACCAGTACTGTTGTTGTGACAAAGAATTGGACTTCTAGGTGACATTGATAAAGGTCTATATTTACAATATGGTTTCTAATTGTCTATAAGTTATCCAGGCTTCCTCAGATTTAGATTTTACAACAGATCGAGGGTACAGCAGTAAACAGCTTTTCAACTTAGGACTGATAATAGGGCAAATGCAACAAATGTGAAAATTATCGCAGGATATATTCAGTGTGGGCAATACATATTGTGTGTGAGAAACTGTTGTCAGATGACTTTAAACCCAAATCAAATCAATCAAATCACTTTATTGTCACACTACTGTGTACACGAGTGCAACAGTAGGTGAAATTCTTGTGTGCAGTTCCGAGTAACATAGCAGTAATGACAGTGACGAGACATAAACCACTTTACAATAAACAACATATTTACACAAAACAATTTACATAACAAATGTACACATACTTACACAACAATTTACATAACAAATGTACACAATACACACAATGTAGAATACACATACACAAACTGCCTGTTTGTTTAGAAAATCCATGCAAACTTTTTGGACTTTTTCAGACAAACATTCATGAGAGACAGAAATGTTAATTTCTAATTTAAAAGTTGTTTTTCTTATCACACACTACAGATAGAACCTAGGCCACCCTAAGATGGAAAACAATATAAATCTATGGGAATTTCTAATTAAAACAAGCTTACACGTCCACCATCCAAACATGAATTTTGGCCACTAATGTATTTCCTTAGCTTAACTGTAGTGTCTAAAATTTAACATTAGCTACAAAGCACAAAATCAGTGAGAACAAAGCTGTTTTTCCATGATAATGTTATGATGCACTTAACATTAGCTATATTACTGCACTGCATTTATAGATCAGTTAGCTTTAGCCATTTAGTTTTTCTTTAATTAGGCTTGGTTGTCCATCAGCTATAAAGTTGCAGCAGGATGGGTATCATTAGGATTTTATCGATACTACTACTCTTATCGATACTCCTTTTTGGTTCGATTCTTTATCAGTACTCTTATCAGTTCTTTTTCATTACTAAATAATTGCTTTTAAAAAAACATTTCGTTTAAAAAAATACATTCAGAACAGGATTAGAATTTGTTTATATATTTTAAATATAATTAAATGTTGTTTCTAGAGCAGCAACAGTAATGTTTTCAACAGCAGAGTCACTATATAAGCTCAATATCTCTGGAAACAAATCTAAAATGTCAATAAAATTATATTCCTGACATCAAAATACTGAGTTAAGTTTAGAAAGAATGAAGAACACAGACATCAGTCAGTATCAGCTATTCCTCCTGTCCTCCTCCCTCTGATGCTGATGCGTTTCACTGCCTGCAGGTACCGCTGGTAGAGAGGAGAGGCTGGTTTGTCTCAGCTAGTACCTAAGTTTACAAGAATGTCAAATTTTAAGATACACAGCAAACTAAGCTAAACAATTAGATTACCAGGGTCGGGGAGTAACAGAATACATGTTACGGTATAACGTATTTAAAATATAAGTAACTGTATTCCACTACAGTTACAATTCAAATCATTGGCAATTAGAATACTGTTACATTCAAAAAGTATTTTGATAACTGAAGAGATTACTTTGCATTTTATTGTCATTTGTTTCATTTAATATTTAGTCCTTTCAAATGGAAAACATTTATACATATAAATGATGCGATCCAAAGTGCATCTGAACAGCGGTGAAACACTTTCTTATGATGTGTTTCATTCATACGAGCAGAAAACATTTTGAAGTAAGTTTGAAGCAGAAGAAATAGAAATAAACCTTGTGGAAATTGTTAGCTTTATGCTAAGCTAAAATGCTATTTCTTGCCATTTTACATGCACATGTTACCAGACACGATCATATTTTTTTATCAAGAACATTCACGTTGGATCATAATTAATTTTTTTCTAGTAAGACCTTTGATCTTAGGGCAAATAGTTTTCTTAATAATAATTATTGTAATGTTTTCCTGTAAAAATACCTAAAAATCCTTAAACCAAGATCAATTAGATTTATCTTGTTTTAGAAACACTACAGAGTTTTTATAGTCAAAACAAGTGAAAAATTCTACCAGTGCTGAAGAAGTAATCCAAAGTATTTATAATACATTACTGACCTTGAGTAATCTAATGGAATACTTTTCAAATGAACATTTACAGCATGTATTCTGTAATCTGTAGTGGAATACATTTCAAAATAACCCTCCCAAACTTGCATACTACACAGACATTTTTAATTTTAGCTTGTTTGTAACAATTCGCTATCAGCCAAGCTAGCGTTCTGTGCTTGTGTAAAACAAACTCTACTCTCCTCGACACAGATGGGGCTGGGAGAGCAGAGAAGTCTGTGTCAGAGGGGAGACTGCAGTCTGATAATAAATTACACCAAAATGCTAAAAAGTATCGATAAAAGAACCGGTAGCATTGGAGATTTTTATTACTACAGTCTTTAATTATTCAGCCACGTGCCCATTTAATACTGGGTTTCGATACCATCCCTAAATCAGTCATACAAATTAGACCCTCTCCCACAGCAACCCACATAACATTAGTGTTAACTTGCAGAACAAGAGCAATTTGAAAATTGGGATAAATGGCTTAACTGGGTTTCAGACATTTGCCTTATTAGACTTGCCAATAATGTTAAGGTTAAATAGCTTTTTTACAAGCTAACGATAGCTAACATTACTGCAGCAATGTTTCAGAGGAATACGTACATTAGCTTCAAGACTGTCAACTTGACAACACAAAAGTGCAGCCATGTGGTATGACACATTGAAAATATCATTCACATGTGTTATCTGAGACACTTACCTCAACCGGTGGTCAGTTGACATGTCCGCTGTGGCTTTGATAAATGTTGTTATGCTTGTGCTGTAGGCGCTTGCGCAGGAGGCTCGCTGAAAGGCATGTTAATTTTTCACGCACAGTTCCAATTGGATTGGAAGGACACCCTTACACTAACCCCAACTGTCACAGCTGTTGAGTAGAGATGGCTCTGCCAAACAAACTTGTCAAACATGTGACCAATCATTGCTCTTTCAGCGATTATGACACAAAGCAAACTGGAAATTGGCAGCAAATTTGAATCTGTGTCATCTGATTGCATGATGGACATGATGGCGCGCACACAGACACACACACACAAATATATGCCTCTGAACAAAGTGTGTTGTTGATTAAAAGTTTGAATGTTAAATTGATATATGAAGTTGGAATTATAATAATGCTGTTTCCATTATGCTTTAGAAATATTCTGATCAATGACAAAAAGCACAATCTTTGACTATATATATATATATAGTCAGGACATTAGTAACATGGAAAAATTACTATTACAATTTTCTTAAACTACTTCAAAGATTTCTCATCAAAAATCCTCCACGTGCAGCAATGGCAGCTTTGCAGATCCTTGGCATTCTAGCTGTCAGTTTGTACAGATACTCAGGTGACATTTCACCCCACGCTTCCTGTAGCACTTGCAATAGATGTGTCTGTCTTTTCGGGCACTTCTCATGCACCTTACAGTCTAGCTGATCCCACAAAAGCTTAATGGGTTAAGATCCATAACACTCTTTTCCAATTATCTGTTGTCCAATGTCTTTGTTTCTTTGTCCACTCTAAACTATTCTTTTTGTTTTTCTTTATCAAAAGTGGCTTTTTTTTGCAATTCTTCCCATAAGTCCTGCACCCCTGAGTCTTCTCTTTGCTGTTGTATGTGAAACTGGTGTTGAGCGGGTAAAATTCAATGAAGCTGTCAGCTGACAACATGTGAGGTGTCTATTTCTCAAACTAGAGACTCTGATGTACTTATCCTCTTGTTTAGTTGTACATCTGACTTTCCACATCTCTTTCTGTCCTAGTTAGAGCCAGTTGTCATTTGTCTTTGAAGACTGTCGTGTACACCTTTTTTATGAAATCTTATTTTTTTGGACAATTTCAAGCATTGTATTCCTCAAAACAATGATTGACTGAGTTATTTTATTCATTTATTTTTAGATTTTTTTTTTTACCTAATAATGACCTTAAGACATGCCAGTCTATTGCATACAAACACATTGACAATGTTAAGCTTCGTTTAACAAAGCAAATACTTTCAGCTGTGTTTGACACAATGGCAAGTGATTTTCTAGTACCAAATTAGCAATTTTACATGAACACTCATGGATAATGTGTTGGAATGATGGCTGCTGGAAATGGCGCCTGTCTAGATTTTATCAAAAATGTAAAAAAATCAAAGAGTGATGGGGCTGTTTTATACATTAGTAATGTCCTGATTATACTTTGTGATCAGATGAATGCCAATTTGGTGAATAAAAGGGCCAATTTCTTTCCATAAGAGCAAAATCAGTACATTATTCCAAACTTTTGTCCGTGTGTGTGTGTGTGTGTGTGTGTGTGTGTGTGTGTGTGTGTGTGTGTGAAAAAGTACTGATGCTTCTCTCCTAGTATTGTATATTTATTTTTAATTTAAACATCTTTGTGTACAGAAATGATATGTTTTGTGGGCTAATTCCATTACTGCCATCTATTTTTTTGAATGGTGTGGAATAGTAACTTTAATAAATAAACGGATGGATACTGCGATTAAATTATGCAAACAGTGGCCATTCATTTGTTCAATGTGCATGATATAGATAGATAGATAGATGGATGGATGGATGGATGGATATGTGGGTGATTGTTAATCAACCATGCTGATGGATGCCAATTCAAAATATATGCAGCACATCAAATGAAGTAACCTTAATTAATATTTCATCAGTCTGTGGCCTTTACTCATCATGTGGCCTTTACTTATCTCAAATTATGGTTAACTACCTGTATTTTAAAGGGTAAAACTTTAAATGATGGCAAATATCTGTGAACAACAGGCATTTCATTGTTTTATGGGAAAAAGGGAAAATCTGTAAAAAAAAAAAAAAAATGTAATAGTGTAGAGATGCCAAAAATTGCTGCAAATTTGTCGCAAATTCAGCACTCATTATTTTCACATGTACATAGAACATTTTGGCACAGTGTGAGTGCACCTAAATGGAATGCTGTAATTGACACTTTCATGATATTGCAATGGCTGTAATTGTAATCTCAATTATTCTTTTGATTAATTATGCTGCCCTAAGAAAAGCTTTGGCAGCAATGAAGAGTTTGCCACAAAGCTGCCAGTAATTTGCATGTGAAAATTAATGTGTGGTGAATTTGCAGCAACTTTGTGGCAACTTTTTTTGTAAGAGCTGTATGCAATGTTATACATTTCAAACAATAGTATATAGAATGCTACATTGTTATCAGATGACCTCATTTTGTGGCATGTTTGTTTTTGCATTACATTCAGCTCACAAGTTCGAGATTGCCAATTTCATACTTGGAAAATGCAATAGTGTGCAACATTTTAAGTCTCATGTTAAAACAACTATGCCTATCGAGACTCCTGAATTCAGCTCTATTCACTGTACTACATCTAGCTTTTTTAACGTGAAAACGTGTTCAGTCTGAACTCTCTTTCTCACAATATAACATGACCTCACGTCCTTTTATTCCTTAATTTTGGCAAATGTTGTGGTAGTCTTTGCATACAGAAAATTCTGCAGACAGTATACCCACTGCATACTGCAGATGTAGTAGCCCATGAGTCTGGCTCACATAATTTTCCTAATTCTTTACCTTCCCCTTTTCTAGAGGCCGACCGATATATTAGTTCCCTATCTGTCACTCACTCGACATTGTGTCGATGGAGTGACACTAGGGGTTGCTCTTGAGAGCCCGAGACACCTCTGATCTTTGATAAAAGGTCAATGGAAATTGGCGAGTGGTATTTGGATATATGGGTATAAAGGAGGAGACGTGCAAATCGCTCATTAAGATTTTCTCTTCGGACACGAGCGTTGGATGGTTCAGCGAGCTGATTTTCCCATGGTTTCCCACGGCAGCTTTCTCCCTTCTCTGCACGGGTGCACTGCAGAGATCGCCCCTGGGTGCTTCGGCAGATCATTTAGAGTGTATTCTATAAGAGTATTTCCCTTCTAAAAGAGTATATTCTGAAAGAGTGGCACACATAAAAACATCTTTTTAAAGATGCCCTTCCGATTGTGTGTTATTCCTGGAGTAGTAGGAATCAGTGCAAGTGTAACACATTAAGACATATTCACATTGAAAAATGAATTAGAATGTTCTATGCAATAATATAATGGTTCTGAATGGTTTATGTATTCATTCCACCCTCTTGTGGACTAAGGAAACAACATCAATTAAAAAATTTGACATTTGAATATTAGTTCATATGTATTAATATTTATATATTTATTTCATTTAAAAAAGTACAATTCATTTTCATGGTTCAGTCAGTACTGTTTATGTTTGTAATAAAGGTCAGCACTATTTTACTTTGAGTGTTATTCTTTCATTCAGTATCAGTTTTAAAAACTATTGGTTGATTAATCGGTTATCGGCAGGTCCTACCCAACATAGTTATCGGTATCGGTAAAAATCCACTATCAGTCGACCTCTTCCCTTTTCATCATAATTTTCATCATAAATGTTATGTTTACCATAGATAGCAAACAGATAGAAAACATCTCTCTTCATATTCAGACAAAGACACGCTCATCCAGGACACAAACTTCCAATGAGCAGTCATACGAGTTTTCACATGATCTTCAGAACAACAACAACAACCTTATTAAGAAAGCAGGAATGTTTGAGGGGGAAGATAACAGAATAAATGCATAAAACCCAAATCATCCAAGAGTCATCTAGAAGCTATTAGATAACAGATCCTGGTGTTACTCATCATTTCTGTTTTTGTTGGAATTGAACAGAGCTAATATGAGATGTTTCAGAAAGCTGCCAGGCACAGATGTGTTCGGTCTAAATAAAAACACAGTTAAGCCTCAGTCGCAGGTCTGGTGCTGCAGGATGGCAACAATTAGCCTAGTGTTTCTTCCTCTGCAGTGCCTGCAGACCAGAAACCAGCACAGCAGTTCATTCTCTTGCTTTCGCTCTCCCCCCCACTCTCTCTTTTTGCCTCACTGTTTCTCAAAATCTGTGCCTTTGGCTCCAGTGTTGTGAAAGCTACTTTGAAACTGTAGCTTATCAAGTTGCAAGCTACACTCATTAATTAAAGTAGTTCGGTCAAATTCTATATATATGTGTGCTCTAATAAACAACATATATATATATATATATATATATATATATATATACTGTATAGAAACACACTGATAAACAGCAGCATTCAACTAAATATTAAATTCGTATTTTGTGTATTATTTTGTGGCTAAAATAAATAAATTCATTCAGATAAAAAAAAGTCCCTATGAGGCATTTTCTGTTGAGACATAATAATATTATAATATTTAACACAATAAATTTAATATAATTTGATATTTAGTTACATACTGCTGTTCATCCATCTGTTTTAACTGAGATATATAAATGAATGTGTTTTCTAGTTTTATTGATAACACTGCATTCATAACAACCTGGTCTCTTAGTGAAAACGTGACTTTAGAAACATTTTTATAAAACTTGTTATGCCTTTTGGCACCCCAGCTGGATATTTCACTGGAAACATGCAGCCAAACATGTTACACACTACATACATTTTTATTTGCAAAAATGTTGTCATGCTCAGGGGTGTTTCATAAACACTTGACCCTAGACCTTTAAATGAAAAAAAAAGAAAATCCTTGCACTCTAATCTCTGTATTGGCTAGTATTTTCCTGATACAATTGAAACTTTGTAATGCAGAACTTGCCGTGTTACAGTCTCCTTAAGATGAATCGCTTATCTTGTATCCTACCTCATTTTGTAAGTCGCTTTAGATAAAAGCATCTGCTAAATGAACAAACGAAAATAAAATGGAAATAAACAGCATTTGATTTAATCAATAATTATCAATAATTAAAATCAATCAGTAATTTATCAATAACTTAAATGAACTATATAATGAACCGCACTAAAAAAAAATAATCAGACCAGGGCCTTTTCAGACCATTCTGTCGCCCTAGGCGTTCTGGGGGGGTGAGGGGGTGTTTGGGGAGCCTGGCAGTGACCTCCTCTTTGGTTCCAGATTGAGCACTCTTTAATTCAGACACCTGTTCACACATTTATCTTCACACATTTTTTTTATTTTGTCTATTCCCTGTGAAATATAGAGCATGATTCTTTGATGGAACAGAACTGGTTTGTGGCTATAAAGTGGGGTGCCTGAAAATCTGACTGATCCTCATTTTCTCTCATAATACATTAGGGAAAAGAAAGGAACTGTGGGTATGCTCTACACTGAATTCGCCTCATATGGAATAGATTAGATAACACTATTCCCTCTCTCCCCCTCTTTCCTCAGAGACTGTGGATCAAAACATTCAATTTTGCTGCATGTGTTTGTGAAATTTGAGCCTAAATGGGGGCTTGAGCCCGGAACTAAAGGGACAAGAGAGAGGCCTTGCACATGTGTCTTCATTATTAAACTTATTGTATTGTTTATTAGCACTATTATTAGCTCATTAAGTCTTTCATCTTTAGTCTTTTCATCTTTAGTTCACCCAAAATGACAATTCTGTCATTATTTACTCACCTCCATGTCTTTCCAAATCCTTCTGGTGTTATTTTTTCTGTGGAGCATTTTTTATTAAAAATGTTTCTGTATTATTTTTGAGTCATGTTTTTTGTTTTCTTCTTCTTTTTTCTTTTTTTTTTTTCTTTGATTTTTGGTTGTTTTGGTTCATTTTTGTTTGTTTTGTTTTGGTACATTTTAGCTAAATTTGTTTATTTTGGTAATTATTTTATTGTTTTGTTTTTAGTTTGTTTTGTTTTAGTTTTCTTTCATTTATTATTTATGGTGCCTTTTTTTTTTGTTTTTTTTTGTTTTTTGCTTAATTTTGGTTAGTTTCTGTTCGAATCTGTTTCTATTGGTTTGTTCCTCTGTGGTGGATTGAACTCCCAATCTCCACCTGATCAAATGAAACCATCTCAACATTCAAAAAACAGCTGAAAACACATCTCTTCCATGAGCACTAAACAAGTCCACACTAATGAAACGTGCTATTTAATTATTTAATAATGAAAAATAAAAACTTTCCTTTTCTATTTATTTTATTTTCTCTACTGCTCTAGCTGAACTTGACAGTGTGATACTGCAGATTTTGTTGACTTTTTTTTTTATAACAAATTGGTTATGTACCTCAGTGTAAGTAATATAAAAACACAGACTAAATGACTAAATGTAAATATAAAATGTAGTTGTTTTGTTTTGGTTAGTTTTGGTCAATTATTGTTTTGCTTTTGTTTTGGTTAATTTTGGTCAATTGTTATTGTTTTGCTTTTGTTTTGGTTCATTTTTTGCTTTTGTTTTGGCTCGCTTTGGTATGTTTTGTTTTGTTTTTGTTTTTGTTTTTGTTCATTTTAGTGTGTTTGGGTTTGTATTATTTTAGTAAATTTTTTTTGTTTTCATTTGTTAATATTGCTTGTTTACTATATTTACACTACTGTTATTTTAGTTAATTTAATCTTTCATCATATGCATAGCTACAAACTGCAAATACGGCAATGCAAATGTACAGAGTTTTGTCATCCCAATAAACCATGTGAAATTCAATTCGAGAGATGCAGAAAGAGAACAACAGGTGTGCAAGCGAAAGAGAATCATGTTGTTAAGTCTCTAGGAAGCACCTGGGAGCTGAGATCTCCTGTCATGGGAAATATAGCAGAGGCCCCATTCACTTGACACATAGGGGGTCGTGCCAGTTCAAACACATCTGGAGTGATGTTAACTTCTTCATGACAGCCCAGCTGCAGTGAATACAGCCAGCACAGTCCCCTCACCTCTGTAGACAGGGCCCGGTTTAAGGCAGGTTTAGTGCGGTAATTAATACAGAGCAGTGTCCGGCCCCCCCGGGGACCGGCGATGGGAATGTTTGAGCAGTCATGTTTTCTTTGTGTGGCGGAGGTCTGCTATCATATTACTGCACACATGCTGATGCAGCAGTGCCACATAACCCCACCCCCAACCCTACCTTCCCCCCTCTTCCTTTAGGACCATGACTTTTAGACAGGCACAAAACACCCGCTACCTCGTTACGGTTCGGTTTCCAAAACTGACCTTTTGTTCTAACTCAATTTGACCTGGCTTTCCTTTCTCTCTGGTTCTCTTTTGGTAGAATTTACACATTTGCATATTCTTTTTTTCAACCATTGTTCATAAAATTCAGAACAGGCTGACATTTGGCACAGATGAAACTTTCTGGGTGCAACTCACTTGCACTGTGACGAATATTTGATTAGTAGGCATAACCTGTGTGAGGCCTTTTTAACCAGCCTAGGCAAATAAAATTTACAGACAGAGGTATTGGTACAGTTTGAAAACTGCTGAAAAACAGAATATATTCCTGTAGGGTCTTGCAGGCTTCTTTCATTTCCCTCCCGGTAGAAAGACGCTCATTGATGCTTTAGGATATTGTTCCTTTGAGGTTAGAGAAACTAAGGTAGGAGGATTTCATTAGAATCTATGGGGTAGCCTGTACTGTAAAGTCAACAGCCATTATAGTCGTACATTATGATTTTTGTAATAACCATGCTTTTATTAGTGAGGGCAGTTATGGGGGTGCAGGCTCTGGAATCAAAATGCACAATTCATGTTCACACAAAAGCTGAACTGTACTGAATGATACTGTACCGTCTGTTTCACAGACTGCCAGACACACACACATTCTGGAAAAGTGGTTGTGGTCATGTAATGTATACAGCAAAAGGCATGTGAGAGAGCATATGTGTGTGTGCATGTTAGTATTCTTCAGGCAGCAGAATGGTACATGTTAATATATGAGTAGGGGGTCTTTGTGACCTGCTAGAGTTTGAATAACTTATTCTCAGCTAATGTGGAGTTGACTTTTCTGATTTTCCACAAACTGAAAATAACTCGCAAAAAGTGTAATGTGATTTAGCCAAGTATAGAACGTGTTCTTTGATCAACATACTTGTTCTTTAATTAATATCCTTCAATCAGATTGTAGGGTCAGGTTTAGGGTTAGGCCTAGAGCTGGGGTTAAATTCCTGAACAACATTCTTATCAACCAATCATTTTCCTCTGATTTTAGGGGATGGTTATGGTTTGGGTTAGGGATAGGGTATGGGCTATGTTTCTTTGGTAGAAATGTTGATCCTGGAATAACAAAGGAAGTGGATACTGGATCAAGTCCCACTTGGCTAAATCATGCTATGCAGTGTTTTGTGTGACATGCTTAACATGTTTTGAGCAAAGAAAGAAGACATGTACCTGAATCAACATCCTTGTTGGTCCTGGATCCAAAGTCCTATCCACCAGTCTAATTTTGGGGTTAGGGTTACGTTTGTTAAGGATTGAACAAAATTTTATCAACATCTAATTTTCCTCTAATTTTTGGGGAAAGTAAAAAAATAAATATTGCTTCAATGTTGATAATCAAACCACATTGGTTCTCATCACGGTTTGTGGCCAAACATCATGTTGCATGAACCAGTGAGGTTTGACGTTATCAATGTTGCTGGCATATTTATTTTCTGCAAAATTAATAAATGTGATTTTATCACTTTATTAATGATTTGTTTTGATAGTGAATAACAACTTGCATTTTGCGAGATCCATTTATGTTTAACGTTATTGATGTAACCACCATATTTGATTTCAGCACTTCATTAGTGTAATGATTTTATTTGAGAGTGAATAACAACTTAAATTTAATTCTGTTCATCACACAAAGTGATAGAATGTCTTAAGTCTTGAAATATAATGCATTAGTCTTATCGATTACTTGTACTGTGCTATTATGTTTATTTATTTTTTGGTTTCTTTTTCAAGCTCGACAGACTGGAGTTACTATTCAGTAAACATTATGAAGACTTTTAAAAACTCACCTTTTGTGTTCCATGATAGAAAGAACATCAGACAGGTTTGGAACAACATGAAGATGAGTAATCATACAATTTTCATTTTTGGGTGAACTATTCCTTTAATGATTAGGGTTTGGCCTGTGTTTGATATGAATGTTCCAGAAACAACAAAAGATGTGGATTCGGTTACATGTCTGTCTTTTTTAAGTCATGTTTTTTCAAGATGTAAACATGTACACTGGTGGCCAAAAGTTTGGAATAATGTACAGATTTTGCTCTTATGGAAAGAAATTGGTACTTTTATTCACCAAAGTGGCATTCATCTGATCACAATGTATCAGTCAGGATATTAATAGCGTTTACTGTTACTATTACTAAAAATTACTTTTTTAATTAAAAATAACATATTTAGAACTTCTTAAACTAATTCAAAGAACTAATTTCCATCCAAAAATCCTCAACATGCAGCAATGACAACTCTTTAGGCACACATTTAGCAGACCTTTAGGCATTCTAGCTGTTAGATTGTCCAGATACTGAGGTGTCATTTCACCCCACACTTCCTGTAGCACTTGTTATAGATGTGGCTGTCTTGCCAGGCACTTCTCAAGCACCTTACAGTCTAGCTGATCCCACAAAAGCTTAATGGGGTTAAGATCCATAACACTCTTTTCCAATTATCTGTTGTCCAATGTCTGTGTTTCTTTGCCCACTCTAGCAATTTCTTTTTGTTTATCAGTTTCAAAAGTGTCTTTTTCTTTGCAATTCTTCCCATAAGTCCTGCACCCATGAGTCATCTCTACTGTTGTACATGAAACTGGTGTTGAGCGGGTAGAATTCAATGAAGCTGTCAGCTGAGGAAATGTGAAGTGTCTATTTCTCAGACTAGAGACTCTGATGTACTTATCCTCTTGTTTAGTTGTACATCTGGCCTACATCTCTTTCTGTCCTAGTTAGAGCCAGTTTTCCTTTGTCTTTGAAGACTGTAGTGTAAACTTTTGTATGAAATATGTATTTTTTTGGCAATTTCAAGCATGATATTGCCTTCATTCCTCAAAACAATGATCAGCTGATGAGTTTCTAGAGAAAGCTGTTTCTTTTTTTGCCATTTTTGACCTAATATTGACCTTAAGACATGCCAGTCTATTGCATACTGTGACAACTCAAAAACAAACACAAAGACAATGTTAAGCTTCATTTAACAAACCAAATACTTTCAGCTGTGTTTGACACAATGGCAAGTGATTTTCTAACACCAAATTAGCAATTTAGCATGATTACTCAAGGATAAGGTGTTGGAATGATGGCTGCTGGAAATGGGGCTTGACTAGGTTTTATCAAAAATAGCTTTTTTCATACAGTGATATTACTATTTTGTACATCAGTAATGTCCTGACTATAATTTGTGATCAGTTGAATGCCACTTTGGTGAATTAAAGTACCAATTTCCTTCAGAAACCGCTAAATCTGTACATTATTCCAAACTTTTGTCTGTATGTAAAAAGCCAAAAGCCTACACTACTAATCCAACATGAGTTTTATTGTGACCTCTTGTCTGGTAATTTTTGCTGGTCTTTGAAGTCTGAATACTAATTACACTTTTAACAGGTCAGTAGAGAATTATCTTACCTGCCGAGGTGGACGCATCAAGACCACACAAATCTAAAGCGAAAAAGCACACTCGTTAAATTAATCTTTAAAAATAACAGCACATTATGAAATTAAAATAAGTGTTTGCATCTCATCTATAACTAATAAGAGAGCCCACAGAAACCATGAGTTCACTGAAAGACAATTTGGGGCACTAGATGCCTGAAATATCTCTCAGGCATTAAAAGGAAATAAAAGAATACTGGCTGAACTTTCCACAGATGACTAATTTACCCTTTAGGACTGTGTACATGCCGATGACTGGTATTGGATGACTGGTAGCGAAACCGACTGGTATTGATATAAAAGAGCAATGGTGGGCATTGTAAAGGGTGTGGTGGGGTTATCAAAGCCCAAAGCATTTATTCAATAAGAAATGCACTTTTGTGCAGGGGCATGGATGTTTTGAACAGCTGATGCCTATGAATGTAGAATGGCATCTGTTGGCATCCTTGAAGCACATTTGCTTGCATTTTGTTCCTCTGAGCACATGAGATCAGATGTCTTATAGGGTTAGTTCATCCAGAAAGGAAAATTCTGTCATAATTTACTCACCATCATGTTAATCCAAACCTGTATGACCTACTTAACCTACTTTCTTGCATTGTACACAAAACGAAATGTTCAGTAGAATGTTGGTCTCAGTCACCATACTCTTTCATTGCATCATTTTTACAATTACAGTAAATGGTGACAGAGGCTAGCATGTTTGGAACAACATGTTTGTGGACTATCTAATGTTTAATATACTGTAAATTAAGCTGAAAGGACAGCATTTCTGTCATAATGTTGATTACCTCATTATTATTACTACTCGGTTACAGTACTGCACTTACAGTATAATGAAAGTACATAACACAATAAACCATAAAACAACCATAAAAACAATTATTTAAACAACTTTACAGCTCAAATAATGCACAGAAGAATTAATGTAAGTGCTTTATAACATTATAAGCTTTTCTGCCTTTAAATCTTCCAGAAATTGTCCCTGTTTACTTCCATTGAAGTACCTCACTGTAACCTACATTTTTATTTTTTAAAGGAGGGACGAGTAAAAAACAATTATGTATTTATTTATTTTTGGTAATCAACATTCTGCCTCAAAATGCTATCGATTGAGCTTAATTTGTATTGAACTGGTTGTATTCCTTTATCTTAACCTGCCAGCCTCTCTTGGTCAACAAGTTAATTAGAAAGACAAATTTTGTTTGTGAATTGCATAGCTATGCAGGTCCATCAGCTAGACTAGCACCAATCTAGTATTAACCAGCACAAACCATCTTGAACCAGCATGAATATGTAAAATCTTTTAAAGCTGATCATTTCGGCTGGGCAGGCACAATTCCAAAAAGAAAGCTTAGAATTAATTGGCTCAAAAGGGAAAGCATGTGTTTAGAATTAATTTGAACAATTACAAATTGATGAACACATGTTAATTCTATCTGATAATGTTTAATTCATTTTGAATATGCAGGGAGGTTTTTAAATATTGTACAATGGAGCAGTCAGTTATTCACAGATTTAAAAAAAAACATAAATCCTCAGCATGTGTTATTTTTTAATTCTTCAGAACAGCTCAGATAAATTCTCACAGGGTGGATCATTCACTCACAGAGTATGAGACTGTAACAAAGTTCATGATGGGGTGCAAGGAGGAAACGGGAGATGGTGAAATTCAACTCAAACAGGTAATTTATTTTACACCAACTCAAACAACTTTTTTTTTCACCATAAACTTAGCACACGCTCTTTCAATGTGTGTGTGTGTGGGGGTGGGGGGTATCTCTCTCCTCACTGGCGAACAGGCCATTCTTATAACCCGTCTCCACTCTCACTGCAATGACAAACAGCTGTTAGAGACAATTGATTGCCAGGTGATGATCCTTACCGTTTTCATCTCCTGATCTCGCTCTCCATTCACAAGCCGGCACTCAACCACAACCTTACCACCACATACCCCCATCACCTGACTCAGGTTAGGGAGCCATCTGGCCTGCTCAGTACAAATTATCGTGTGATAGTAGCCCCAATGTGTGGAGTTTTGCTCTCATGTCAAGAAATTATTGTATTTCATTTTTGCTGTTTGAAGGTCACTCCTCCCAACTTTCCCTCATGACATCAAAGACACCGTGAGGCTTACACCCATACAATAATTAAAATGGGGAGAACCCTGAGGAGGCTTGCGGGACCTCTCGAACTGCAAATAACAGGGGCTCAAGCCACTTATCCCAACTCCAAGCATCTTCGTGCACAAACTTGCGAATCATGTTTTTCAGGGTCTTATTAAACTGTTCAACCAAGCCATCCATTTGCGGGTGGTACAAGCTTGTCCTCATCAATTTAATACCAAATAATTTGTATAGCTTGCGAATTGTATGTGCTGAGATGGGCACTGCTTCCGGATATCATGTTGCATAGTCCACCAGAACCAACACAAAGTGATGCCCGTATTCCATCCGATCTAATGGCCCAACGAGGTCCATACAAATTCTTTTGAAAGGGACCTCGATCAAAGGAAGTGAGCGCAAAGAAGCTTTTGGGGTGGCTGGTGTATTTACCAGCTGATGTTCATGGCATGCCGCACACCATCTGCGACCATCCCCACTAATGCCCAGCCAATAGAAACAGGCCATTAGATGGTTCGTCGTCTTTTCCTGTCTAAAGTGACCCGCCATCGATTTATAATGAGCCATCTGGAATAACATTTACTGACAGTTCCTCTGTATCAATAACTGGGTTGTATCTTCCTTTGTCTGAGCGTCCTGCATCACTCAATACAACCAATCATTTATTATAGAAAAGTATAGATATGTGAGTGCAATGTCTGGCTGGAGACGTTGACCATCAATCACACTTGATTAGAAGACATTTCATCTCGCTCTGCTCCAGAGGGAAATCCCTGGCGGGGAGTCCTCTAAGGCATGGGGAAGCCGAGACTTACGTCATTCTGATGCGGAGCTGATGTAGGTGGCCCCGGCTCTGCCTCCCTAGCTAGCACATCACAAACCCACACTGAGACACTCTGTTACAGGACCATCTGCACAAATTTCCCTTAATAAAGTGGAAAATGCTGTCCAATACATGCCCAAAATTAGCGGATGAGTGAGGCAGGGACTAACAGCTACATCGAAATTATGCTTTTGTCCCATAGAATAGAATTTTCACAATCACAACAGGATAATCATGGATATCCCCACACACACACACCTTACCGATGTTGACTAGCAGCCAAAGCCTCATCTTGAACCAGGCATTGATGGATGGAGGTTTGTCTGCAACCCAAATCTACCATCTTCCTCTTTAATACTCTCAGGTTTCAGCACCAGTGTAACAAAGTTTGTGATGAGGTGGAAGGAGGAAGCGGGAGACGGCGAACTTCAACTCAAACAGGTAATTTATTTTACTCCAACAACTTTCTTTTCAGTGTGTGGGCATCTCTCTCCTCACTGGCATCTGGCTTGCCCTTAAAACCCATCTCCACTCTCACTGCAATGACAAACAGATGTTAGAAACAATTAATGCCAGGTGATGAACCTTACCATTTTCATCTCCTGATCTCACTCTCCATTCACAAGCCGCCACTCGACCATGCCCCCACTGCCACAGAGATATATAACAGATACGCAACTGAGAATTCATGTTTACGAAACACAACCAAGGCTGCACCTTGCTGAAGCCACATCATCACAAGGTGCCATTTTGCTAATGTCTTGTGGGACATAACTAAGAAAGTTGTGAGCACAGTTGGACTATGTTCGAGAGTTACTGGGTTGAATCCCTTCTGGCTGCTCCATTGTGCGGCACAGCGAAAAGTGCTGAGGGAGGCATGTTGGGTAGACTCAGGGGACTATACCAGCCTCTCTGTTCCTCCCTATCCAGCCTGTCTCTGGCTGTCTACTCACTTTAATGAGCACACACACTTACAGTTGCCTCACATCACAGAGCACTCTGATGATAACACATTCCATTAGAATTCAGCTAAGCCCTTAAGTTCTATAAGAACTTCAATAAAAGTTCAAAGAAAACATTTTCTTTCCCCATGTTCCGAGATAGAGAGGACCACTGATGTGGGGACAGAGATGGAATTTCACCTGTGAAGCTGGGGTGATAATGTTAATATAAATGTTTTTTCTCTCTCTCATGATATCAAAAGGTCAGCCTGGTCAGACATCTAAATTATGCCAAAGCTCATATTTTTCCTATGGTCCCCACTGCAAAATATATGAGATGTCATGCTTCATTGATCAGCTCTAATTTACCAAGCTGATATGAACCAAGTACTCTCAGCTCTCAAGTTAGATTTGTGAAATGCATATAATGTGTAGGTGCAAAATCTGGAGTCCTTAGTGAAGACAAAACAAACACTCTTTATCTGCAGAAATCCACTGTTCAGTAAAGGCTAATTTAATCAAAATCACATTGCATTTTCATAATGAAAAATCCCTCTTTTCTGCTGCCCCAGACACATTTTTGTTGTTTCTGTTGTCGTTTGCTCAACCTCATTTCATTCTCAGTAAGCCCAAATAGTCCAAACAAGAAGGTTAGGGACTTTCACCATTACATACAGTGAAAGTGAATATTGGCTGAGGCTGCCAGTTCCTAACATTCAGCCAAACTATCTTTTTGTGTTCCACAGAAGAAAGTCATACAGGCTTGGAAAAACATCAGGGTACATTAATAACAACAGAACATACATGTTGGGGGAAAATTATGCTAGCAACGACAAGGTCATCTGTTTGATTCCCAAGAACATGCATACTGATAACAAGGACTGTAAAGCATGAATGCACTATAAGTCACTTTGGATTAAAAACTGCAAAATGCAAAAATGTAAATAAAACTAGATTTCCTGAAGAAAATGTGAGTGGTGCTTGCCATGGCAAAACTAGTCACGAAGTACCTCAGTACACAGTACAGCCTAGTGACTGTATGCCCACCCCTATGACTGTATGATGTTTAGGTGCAGAGATATGTGTGTTGTTCTAGGATTGCTAGGGTGACCCCATATGGTTGCTATGCAGTTGCCAGGGTGATATTAACAAGGTTCCTTGCTAGCCTGAGTCAAATTAGCCAGCCTGGAAGTCTCTAAAATGTTCTGGTGTGGAGATATGTGTTTTGCTACTTGGTTGCTAGGCTGAGCTAATTTCATTGCTAGGCAGTTGCCAGGGTGATACTAAAAAGGCTGTTTGCTTGCTTGAGCTATATAAGCCAACAATGAAGTCTACAACATTCTGATCTGAAGATATCCTCAAAGCCATTTTGAATGGAAGTCAATGGGTTTGTTGCTAGGGTGCTCTAAATGGCTGCTAGGGTATAACTAAATAGTTTCCAATGTGACATTCAAAAGCTGCTTTCTAACCAGAGTAAAACAAGCCAACCCTGAAGTCTCTAGGACCTTCTGACTCGGAGATATGATCCAACAAATTTCTTGTCAATGTTAAGTCAATGGGATTTTTGGGTCAGTTTTTTGCCCCCAGATGTACATTCTACCCCCGATTGCTTATAAAAGACATAGCACAGGTGCCGGAAATAAGTCAGTCACTTTGACACCTCATTCATGGGTGTTTAACAAATGGTGCGGGACGAGTTATGTGCTGAACTTTTGTACTGATGAAGAAATAGTAATTAAACTTTAGCATTCATACTCTTAAGTTTCTTTTGCATTTAAAGCTTGATATGAATTGAATCTGCCCATTTGAATCTGCCCATTTGCCAAACAAATATAATATTTTAACATGTACATATTTAAATAAATAAATGATGACTAACCAATTTCTTGTAAGACCTTTGAGACATAATATAAAGTAAATAAATATATGAGTATTTTATTTTAACGTTTGTTTTAATATGTCATGTACCATGATTAATCGTGATTAATCACAAAAAACTGCAATATTAATTAGTGTACATTTTATAATCAGTTCACAGTCCTAGAAATAACCCTTTTGAGGAGCCTTGTAGGTTCACCGCCACCATGACAGCATCCAAAACACAACATAAGCCAGCCTTTCCGACAGGGAATCCAGCCACCCAGATGTGTATTTGCAAGTGTATTTAAAATTCTCAGCAGTGAAAGTGGCTATAACTTGAATAACTATTTTTACCATCAACTGGACATGCTGTTCACGTGAAATCTTGTAGTGCCAGCTTTTAATTTCCTGCTGCAGTCACAAAGAAGTGTGTAACTCATCTCCTTTCAACATGTTTTAATGCTTTCCTCTGATGTTAATGAGTTTCTGTACTTTCTTCCGATGTTGAAAAATATCACCCATGTCTCAAATACATCAGCCCCCTTCCTGCGTATCCACATGAAAAAATCAGTACACTTCAACTAGTTATGTAACAGCAAGTGACAGCTCGTCATTTTAAGAGACCTGGCTTCCTGTCAGACAGCCAATGTAGTAATACAAATTCACACACACAAGTGAGGAAATATATTTGTACACAACTTCACTTCACTTCACTGCTCATGACTTCTTATATGGTTCGTTGACAGTGATATAACTGTTAATTGTAAATTCTAAATGTAGATAGAATATTTATCTTGAGCTTTATTAATTGCAAATGCTGATGGGCTGACGGAGTGTGAGTCGGGTGTTTTGGTGCATAAATGAGTGATGGACTAATCCAAAATGACACTTCAAAATGTTGTAGCAAAAACAGTGAGTAAATTGGACACCTGTGAAACATTACGGGGCCATTCATCAAGCTGTTTCGCAGGGTTAATGAGGAAGGAACTAAATAAATAAATAAATTAGCATTTTATTTATCTTCTTGTTACATCTCTTCAAAGATTCTCCCTGTGTGACTCATGTGGCAGCTGACCTATTCACAGGTGCTCTATGTCAAGATGACAGGAGAGAATTCTGAGTCACAGATCTGTGTAAAGGGATTTCAATGGAAAGGTGGAGGTGAGAACCGGCTTGACAATATAAATAATATTTTAATGAAAAACTTAAACAAAAGACAAAACACACACACATGAAGGACATCTCCGTAAACTATCTCACTCTCCCGCACCATCCTCCGCAGTCTAATAAGGGACCGGGTGTGTAGACTCACGACCCGGCCCCGCACCTCTTCCCTGCCACATTCCTCCCTCGTTCTCTCAGGCTGGAGAGCCCCCGGCATGATGTACACCCCGCTTCCTCTTTCCCTGAGGAGGGGTGTGCCTTACGCCTTGTCTGCCGGCAGGTCATCCCCGTCTACCTGGACGAGGGAGGGGACAAGGGGAGGTAAACAGATATTATTAAATAGAGGGGTACTTCCTGTAACAGTGTAGTACCCCCCAAAAAAAATGTAAAAGAGAGGGAAAAGGCCAAGAGCGGAGCAGCAGTGAGAGAGAGACAGAGAGAGGAGAGAGAGATGAGAAAAGAAAAAAAACCTACTCGCCAGTTCTCTGATACGCCGTAGCTTGGTCCCCGGCCACTCCTCCACCCTCTAACTGACAATAGCCATGCCTCCCCGGACGGATCAGAGGCAGTCCTCCAGCCCCTGGCGAACAGAATGCCCCGCCACGTTCTCGGGTAACAGAAGGGGTCTCCCCCGCCCCTGACAGCGGTTCTCCCACTCCAGGCGGTCGGTAGAGAGCCCCTCCTTGCTCGCAGTTGGCGGTCTCAGACCCCGCCGCGTTTCAGCGGCTGGTAGGGGACTCCTCCACCCCTGGCAGCAGCCCTAACAGCTCCAGGCGGTTGGTTAGGAGCCCCTTCTCCCCTCGTGGTCGGCGGCCGTTCCTCCGCTTCCAGGCGGCTTGGCTCCTCGTCCCCCTGGCAGATGGCCATGGCTGCTCCGTTGGGGTGGACGGTAGTGGCGAGAACTTTACTACGGTGTATCCCTCCTCCTTCCCTGATTTCGGCACCAGTGTAAAGGGATTTGACAGTATAAATAATACACACATACAAAACACACACATGACGGACATGTCCGTAAACGATCTCTCTCTCCTGCACTATCATCCGCAGTCAGCCTTTATCCCTCTCGGAGGCTTGACCGGGTGTGTAGACTCATGACCCAGCCCCGCCCTCCGCCCTGCCACAATCTATTACACAAAAACATCAAAAAGCCAGTTGGGGTCTAAATTTTCTCTAAGGACATATGAAATAGTACCATAACCAGTACAAGAAACAGATATGTTCCCTCACAGTAAAACAAAGTAAAAAGAATTAGGCATTTCCTGTTGATCTGAGATTACTTTTAAAGGACAGAAACTAAGCCATTCATTGGTTGATTTCCCCATAAAGTATAAACAATGTGACCCTGTGGCACTAACAAAACTTTGCTCTGTTTGTTTGAACAGCCCAACCACCATAACGATATTAGCATTAGTTTGGGGTGGGATATCTGTTTGTCTGGCTAGGGGCAATGGACAAAAACCTGTTTGGAAACAGTAATTATTTTTGCAATTGCATTTGTTTATGCAAGTGCCGCAGAAACAACACACTTCACATTTAAACATACTTCAAACATTTGTTCTCGGACATTGTTTCTTAACTGGTGGGTCGCAATCCAAAAGTGGGTGACTGGTCTATTTGAATAGGGTTGGAGCCTTCCATGGTCTTACCTGTGCTTATATGTCATTGTACTGAAAATACACTCACCGACTACTTTATTAAGTACACCTGTATACCTGCTTATTCATGCGATTATCTAATCAGCCAATCGTGTGGTGGTAGTGCAATGTATAAACTCATGCAGATACGGGTCTAGAGTTTGTTTATGTTCACATGAAATATCAGCATGGGAAAAAAATTTTATCTCAGTTATTTAGAATGTGTCATGATTTTTGGTGCCAGACAGGCTAGTTTGAGTATTTCTGTAACTGCTGATCTATGGGATTTTGTCTCTAGAGTATATAGAAAATGGTTCAAAAAACAAAAAACATCCAGCAAGCGGCAATTCTGTGGGCAAAAATGGCCTGTTAATGACAGAGGTCAGTGGAGAATTGCCATTAAATTCATTGATTCATTGAAATTCAATGATTTTACCATCTAAAATCAGTAAATAGACAAGATCTATTTCTCCTGCATGCATGCACATACTGCTAGTGTTTGGTCCATTTTCAGTCCCTGGTCCTCAATATTCAGATAATTTGGTGTTCCATGGATAAAATAAAGTAATTTAGATGCTATACAAATTGCCTTTTTGGGTGAACTTTCCCTATTAGTCCTAACTTTGTCACAATGGCCAAATAAATCTACAGTGACTTGAGCATTTCCATTGTAGTCTGACTCCAAGGGTGATGTGGATAGGTTAACCGTGCCTGTTGTCTGACTCCATTCACCTGCAGATGAAAGAGAAACGCCAGGTTCAGCCACAGATCAGGGAGAGAGCCAGTATGCTCAGTTCTTGATGACAGGCCTGGTATTTACTTGCACAAGCACACAACAGGAAGATGATAGGAGAAGAATGGTGAGCAAGCTTATCTAGAACAATTAAAAGGAAAACAACAAGAAAATAAGATTTAAATATAGTTGGGGTAAAATATTTCCAGAATAAGGAGAAACACAATCACAATGCTGACTGAGGCTATATTCTACCCAACTCCTTTTGTGTTCTATGGACGAAAAAATGTCATGCAGGTTTGGAACAACATGAGGGTGAATAAATTAAACAAGGGAATAAATTAAACATGGGTAAACTCTCTCTTTAATATGATACTGAAGGGTTACTGCAGACTTCTATACTTATGCATAAACACACTTTCAAAGAGAATGAATGTGGATGAGAACTCATTTTAGTCATCAGGTTTAGGTAAACAGACATTATTTGGCACATCATGTAGCAGCCTAATTAAGCGCTGCTTATTCACACAACTATTTGGCTAATGCGGAAATCATGAAGCCAATCGGGTTGAATGCAAAGCATGTAAGAAGGAAGATGTTGCAAAGAGAAGTTAGCTATTACTAGCACCTTGTGCAAAAGCTGGGTTTTCAGAGGAGACTGGAATGGCTTTAGACAGCTGTGGTAATTCCTCCTGCTTGGCACCAACTTGCTTCCAAAGTGGTGATGAATTCACTGAATGCTTGAATAAGTTAAGTGGCACCATTTTATTCATAATCTCAGAACAGAGAGTGCTGTGAGGGCTTTCCAAGAAAGTAAAATTTGGCAGTGGTTCTATCCATAGCCCAGATAAACCAGAAAGGGTAAAAAACTTGTTTACAGGGAAATTCAACTAAATTAAGCAAGGCTTATGCTTAAAACAAGAAAAAAATATTTTGCCAATGAGGTGATAAAAATAAACTTAATTTAAAGAAAAAAAAAATAAAGTTTACATTTCTTAGCTTTCCATAAGGTAAGAAAAATATTTTTCCCTTTGCATTCAGACAGCAAATAAAGCTCAATACCAAATGAGGGCCAACAATGAAAATAGAAGGGAAGGTTTAATTCCCATTCACGACAGCACCTTGTTCTCATTTGGCTTAGCACCTTTTCATGAAAGAAGAGGATGCCTTTTTCACTGAATTCTAAAACTAAGGACCAATTAGATAGAATATTCCAAAATGGCATTAGAAAAGTGATTTTTTTTCTTGTTTTCCTCTCTTTATCTTTTTCCATGAGTTAAGTGTGCTTGACAATGTTGGGAGCACCACAAAAAGAACTTGATTGATTGCAATCACAATAAAGTTGCGAGAGATCAGCCAAAAGTATCTTAACATGTCAAAAATCTGCAAACCTTAATAACGTTGCTACATCTCTTAAATCAACCATGAATATTATGAATAAGGAAAACTACTCCTACAATCTTGGGTCTTAAAAGTGAAGAGTGTAATTTCTGCAACAATAGCATCACTGAAATAGCATATGTTTTCAAACATATTTCCCAAACTGTCCCCTATCTGCCATTGTTTACAATCTGCTGGTTTTCGCCAATCGGCTGGGTTTCTCCAACAAATGGAGTAATATTTTTATCATGCCACAGTCACAGTGTTTAATCATTTTGAGGAAATCAAACTACAAATGGCTTACTCATAGCTGTCTCTGCTTATTAAGACAGGATAGAAGAAATATCACATATTACTTTTAAGTTGACAACACAGTAATAACATCAGAGATTGAGTAGGTGTCTTAGACCAGTGTTTCTCAACTGATTTTTTCTTCGGGACGTTAAGTGGTGGCCCACGTTAAAAATGTAAACCGTATTTAATGAAGCCTGGGATGATTTTCTTGATTCTTGCATAGTTTTGTTCTGGGTTTTCAGAACAAAACCCCCCATCACATTCCTTAGAGATTCTGCTCCACACTGACATGAAAACATCACACAGTTGCTGCAGATTTGTTGGCTGCACATTCATGCTGTGAATGTCCCATTCCACCACATCCCAACATGTTCTATTGGATTGAGATTTGGTGACCTTGGAGGCCATTGGAGTATACTGAACTCATTGTCATGTTCCTGGAACCAGTTTGAAATGACATGTGCTTTGTGGCATGATGTGTTTTCCTGCTTGAAGAATCCATAAGAAGATGGGTAGACCATGGTCATAAAGGGATGCACATGGTCAGCAACAATACTCGGGTATGTTGTGGCATTTAAACGATGCTCAATTGGTATTAAGGAGAAGCCTTTTGGTCACAAATTCTACATTTTTGCATATATACAGTGAAATTTATTTGTTTTCACATATCCCAGCTAAGCTGGGGTCAGAGTGCAGGGTCAGCCATGATACGGTGCCCCTGGAGCAGAAAGGGTCAAGGGCCTTGCTCAAGGGCCCAACAATGTTATCTTGGCATTGCTGGGGCTTGAACCCCTGACCTATTGTTCATTGACAAATATAAGTAAGCTATTCATGGGTTTACCTCCCCCAAAAAAGTGTAAACACTGAGACTCCCAGGCACTATCAAAACATTGATGTTATATTTTGAGCGACCCGCTCAGCTCCATCCCTTTCTATCTAAACCTATCTACAGTATTCTTAGTGAGTCCACTCTATTTCGCAAGGTGGGCAGAATTTTCCGTTGACTAGCGGAAATGCGATTGGATGGCGTTTTGTGTGTAGCCGTTCACTGCTTGCTTGCGTGTCATGTGGTTAGATTCTAGCTTTTTAAATGTTGTAAAATGTCTAAAATGTTTCCCGGAAAATGTGTGCAGTTAATGGTTATCCTAATAATCAAGGGAAACTAAACTAGTTTTGTCTAAAACAGCAATGTTATGATCAACCACTCGCAAAGCACCGTATTCCTGTCCCAGATGCTGCTTCTTCCATCGACTGCCTACAGAAGGATTGACTTAGGAACATCTGTTTGAAAAATCTTTGAATAATTTGTTTGTGTGCTCTTTTAACTTTATTGGCAAGAAGTCAACAGCGGGGATTACTTATATTATCAGTGCTTTTAATAATACATACTGTTTTATAGTTGCTTTATAGAAAACATTGAACTTTTGGGTACAATGTTTATAATGTATGTCCAAATAAACATGTTTATTAGTACTACATGTAGTTATTTTGTACAGTACAGTTTATTGTGTGGCTGCTAATACATCATTATTTTCTACACAAGAACATTATTACACAGTCATAAAATAATTGCATTTTATCCGAAAAATGGTATCAACACTGTGTCATCGCCTGTAATTCATGAGCATCCTGCTAACTAGACCTCCCCTGTATGTGCAGTAAGTACATAATCTCGGTACAACAAACTCTTCAAGTTCTAACTCAATATATGCTTTAAAATAAAAATCATTATCTACAGTTCTCAAAACATGTCCAACTTTACAGCTATTAAGGTGCTAATAGGCTACATAGCTTTTCAGGTTAGTCTGCACAGGTTCTTCCATCGATGGATAACGACTGTAGAGCGGAGCAGGGCGGGAACAACGCACGCCCGATGCCCAGTCAGCCTGATGGGGGTGCGCGAGGGATAAAGTCAGTTCAAGAGAGATAATTACAGGCAGCTGCTCTATGTGTTTGTTTGTGTGTTTTTGGTTCAGTTTATCATTAAACTATTATTTATATTGCCAAGCCGGTTCTCACCTCCTACTTTCCCTTAACCTCCTTACATTGGTGCCGAAACCCGGGAAGGAGGGATGTCCGTAGTGTCCTCGACACTGCCGTCTACCCAGAGGAGCGCCGCTGCCATCCACCAGGGGACGAGTAGCCTGACCGCCCAGACGTGGGAAACGGCCGCCGTCCGCGAGGCGAGTAGGGATTGGACTCTCCGACTGCCTGGAGCGATGGAGCCGTTGCCAGGGGTGGAGGAGTGTCCTGCCATCCCCCAGAAATGCAGAGGGGTCAAAAGAAGACCGCAGTCTGCAAGCCTCCCCAACTGCCTGGAGCAATAGGGCCGCTGCCAGGGGGCAAAGGAGTGTCCCTACGAGTCGCCGGGAACGCGAAGGGACGTTCTGTCTGCCCGAGGTTGTAGATCTGACTCCGGTCCACCCAGGCATGAGTGGCTGCTGCCCACCTGAGAGGGTTGAGGAGGGATCAAGGGCCTCTCTCTCTCGCTCCGTGTTGGCCTTTACCTCGCCTATTTTATTTTATTTATTTTTTTGTGTTTTCCCCTCCTGTCTCCTCCAAGGTCAAGGAAGAGGTGGGGGGGGGGGGTACATTCTGCCAGGGGCTCCCCGACCTGAGGCCAGTCCCCAGTCAGCCTGATGGGGGCACACAAGGGATAAAGGTGGCCAGTGATGACGGTTCGAGAGAGAGAGACTTAAAGGCAGCTGCTCTGTGTTTTTATGTTTGTGTGTGTTTTGTTTAAGTTTATCATTAAACTATTATTTATATTGCCAAGCCGGTTCTCACCTTCTCCTTTCCCTTAACCCCTTAACAACGACTCAACAAAATAACTAAAACGCTTCTATTTACAATATTTGGCCATCATCCTGAAATCCATAATCATTAAAAGATACAGTAGGTGAGGAAGAACAATATCGTCTAGCTATAATTCTTTTATAATTTGTTCTCAAATTTCTGCCATTGCTGCGTTAGTAAACAACATAACGATTGTTTGCGCTTAACCGGAATTTCCCCCCACATCGCCCACAAAGCATCATAGGACTCTTGAGGAATATTGTGGATAACGTGCGTTTGGGGTATGGCTACTTGCACTTAAACTGTTCAAGAGGGAGAATGTGAACGTCCATGACAGACATGTTACAGAGGAAATGAAACAGCTTTGCCAAAATTTGAAGGCTTGCTAAAACACAAAGAGACAGAGAACAGAGTAAAACCAGAGTGAACAATTACAAGGTGGAGGACTTTGAAGGAATTTTTAGGGTTTGATACTTGCTGTGTTGGCAATGTGCCTCACTGCCAGCCTGTGTACAAAATATTGTTCACGCCTCTGGACTGAATCACTAAAGCAACATTACCATTGTGAGATACGACTGCACAGATTACAGCACGGACTCTGCATATGCACATTTTTAAAGGGGATTTTTTTTTAGTTAAAATAATTTCTCCTATCCCATCTGAATGTGCAGAGATAACTATAAGTAAGCCATTTTTAGATGGATTTCCCCAAAAAGTGGAAGCACTGTGGCTCTGTGGTGCTATCAAAATATTGCTCTGTTTGTTTGAGCATCCCGACATAGCTACATTGGCTTGACCAATGGCATGAGTTTGGGGCAGGGCTATTTGTTTTTACAACCAATGGCAAATGGGAGGAATGTTTGGGGGAACCTTTTTGAAAACAATCATTATTTTTGTATTCAGTCTGGTGTAGCCAGATTAAAAATTTCACCTTTAAACACTAACCAAAATAATGAGAAAATATAAACTTGATTTGTGAAAGAAATTTCCCTATTCATGACTGTGCACTCTTTTTAGCACTGCTTTAGAACTAAATTAGAGCATGTCAGCAGTAGTAATACTGTGTATCTAGAGCTATTGCTTTTGGGATTGGACCCCATCCTAATGAGTGTACACCTTACTTCTCTGTCCTGGCCTAGTTTCCTCATTTGTCGGCTTCCTGTGCCATATTCCACCCGCTCCTGTTCCACATGACTAATACAACCTTGCAGAAGCAGGAACTGCAACCAGTGTCAAAGTTGGATCTCACAAAAAAAGTTATTCTGTATTTTAAAGTCCTGAAAGGTGTTTTTCACTCAAGGTTCAGCTTGCATGAATAAGACTTACCTCATCTTTATGTGTATCTTAATTAAGTATAACCCCTGGTATACCTTCCTTCATTCAAGCGTAGAACCTTCAGATGAATAAAAACCTGGCCAGGCTTACCAGTGAATACTTTATAGTGAGCAGGTGTTTTTACACAATGTAATGTTTCTAAAGCTACGTTCACAGCCACAGAACACAGTTGTAAGTTCTGATATAGGGAGCTAAATGTGCTGTCAAACCATTCAAAAAATTACTCCGTTACTTCAGCAATTCTGTTTTTCATCTCGCATTTGCTTTTTTATGACACTATCAGTTAGGTTTAGGTTTAGGGTAGGGATGTATGTAATTTAAAACTCGATAAATCATTAACCTTTAAAACCTCATCTGCCTGGGAGTAAATTTAACTCTCTTTTAGCGCCACTCAGTGGACATTTCACCTCGGAACTGCTGTAATATGTAGAATGAGTACCGTAATATAATTTAGCAAAAATGTCACCACAGTCATGTAATTTTCATAATATCGATCTCCGTTTAATGAATAAAGGCATGTCTATTGTGATATGACTTTCCGATTTTAGGAAAGTTGCCATCTTTTATATTTACTTCTTTCACAATGGCTATTGTTACAGGCATCATTCTATTCTATTCATTTCAGAGAATTGTAAAGAATAGAAAAGCCGTTTGGCTATGGTTATTTGTTTATCCATACAGATTTTGCAATACAATTCGATAGTTACACCTGTTAGTAAATATGATTGTCAGTCACAAGCAGTGTGTGAAGTTTGCCTATTGAATTTAAAGCTGCAACATTGCACTCTAACAATTCAATGCTAATCCTGCTTTAGCTGTTTATTTATAGAAGGTAATTGCATGTGTACATACATTTTCTGTTTATTAATCGTTTCTGTGAAGTGGCATTAATTGTAGTCAGAGGAGCAAACGCCTCGTCATAACAGCGGTGTTTAGTGCTATTAAATATGTGATCACCACAATAACAACAAAAACTGTATTCCCTGCACATAATATATTAAAACATCTTGTGGAGAAGAAAATCAAATTGAAACATTCTTGACAAATTAACTTTTAAATACGCTCCATATGCAGAGACAATTACATATTTCTCTTTTCCGCTCACTTTCATGGACAGAGATTTTTTCAGTATAATTTGAAGGGTTTTAGAGATGCTTTTCGGTGTGGTCTCCTGGGCCCTTCCATGGACTGTTGTCCATTATCCATTCGCTTCGCCTCCCAGAGTAATTCCTCATCCAAACAGATTTTAAACGATATCTTTGCTTCCTCAATTCCAACGGCAGCACTCAAGGCTTTTATGCTTGAATCAGAGGGGCCTTTGGGGCGGTCGGCTTTTATTTAAGGAGTCTGTGCCACTCACAAATATAATGAAGATTTCCATTATGATTACACAGAGGAAGCACTACACTTAAATGATTGTCACAACTACAATTGCACACGTTTAGTTTGAGAAGTATGAAAGGCTCATTCTACACAGCTACTGTAAACTCAATATCAAGAACGGTTCTAAAAAGTCCCCTCCTTACAAAGATATATATATATATATATATATATATATATATATATATATACACTACCGTTCAAAAGTTTGGGGTCACCCAAACAATTTTGTGTTTTCCTGAAAAGTCACACTTATTCACCACCATACGTTGTGAAATGAATAGAAAATAGAGTCAAGACATTGACAAGGTTAGAAATAATGATTTGTATTTGAAATAAGATTTTTTTTACATCAAACTTTGCTTTCGTCAAAGAATCCTCCATTTGCAGCAATTACAGCATTGCAGACCTTTGGCATTCTAGCTGTTAATTTGTTGAGGTAATCTGGAGAAATTGCACCCCACGCTTCCAGAAGCAGCTCCCACAAGTTGGATTGGTTGGATGGGCACTTCTTGCGTACCATACGGTCAAGCTGCTCCCACAACAGCTCAATGGGGTTCAGATCTGGTGACTGCGCTGGCCACTCCATTACCGATAGAATACCAGCTGCCTGCTTCTGCTCTAAATAGTTCTTGCACAATTTGGAGGTGTGTTTAGGGTCATTGTCCTGTTGTAGGATGAAATTGGCTCCAATCAAGCGCTGTCCACTGGGTATGGCATGGCGTTGCAAAATGGAGTGATAGCCTTCCTTATTCAGAATCCCTTTTACCCTGTACAAATCTCCCACCTTACCAGCACCAAAGCAACCCCAGACCATTATATTACCTCCACCATGCTTAACAGATGGCGTCAGGCATTCTTCCAGCATCTTTTCATTTGTTCTGCGTCTCACAAACGTTCTTCTTTGTGATCCAAACACCTCAAACTTGGATTCATCTGTCCACAACACTTTTTTCCAGTCTTCCTCTGTCCAATGTCTGTGTTCTTTTGCCCATCTTAATCTTTTTCTTTTATTGGCCAGTCTCAGATATGGCTTTTTCTTTGCCACTCTGCCCTGAAGCCCAGAATCCCGCAGCCGCCTCTTCACTGTACATGTTGACACTGGTGTTTTGCGGGTACTATTTAATGAAGATGCCAGTTGGGGACCTGTGAGGCGTCTGTTTCTCAAACTAGAGACTCTAATGTACTTATCTTCTTGCTCAGTTGTGCAACGCGGCCTCCCACTTCTTTTTCTACTCTGGTTAGAGCCTGTTTGTGCTGTCCTCTGAAGGGAGTAGTACACACCGTTGTAGGAAATCTTCAATTTCTTAGCAATGTCTCGCATGGAATAGCCTTCATTTCTAAGGACAAGAATAGACTGTCGAGTTTCAGATGAAAGTTCTCTTTTTCTGGCCATTTTGAGCGTTTAATTGACCCCACAAATGTGATGCTCCAGAAACTCAATCTGCTCAAAGGAAGGTCAGTTTTGTAGCTTCTGTAACGACCTAAACTGTTTTCAGATATGTGAACATGATTGCACAAGGGTTTTCTAATCATCAATTAGCCTTCTGAGCCAATGAGCAAACACATTGTACCATTAGAACACTGGAGTGATAGTTGCTGGAAATGGGCCTCTATACACCTATGTACATATTGCACCAAAAACCAGACATTTGCAGCTAGAATAGTCATTTACCACATTAGCAATGTATAGAGTGTATTTCTTCAAAGTTAAGACTAGTTTAAAGTTGTCTTCATTGAAAAGTACAGTGCTTTTCCTTCAAAAATAAGGACATTTCAATGTGACCCCAAACTTTTGAACGGTAGTGTATATATATATATATATATATATACTGCAGTCCCTCTGAAATCTCTGGCTATTTGGCTTTCAGGATCTTTCAGTACGTTACATATGTTTCCATCCAAGTTGCAAATATTGCAAATAAAGCATAATTTCCACCCCATGTGTCTGAGGTAATTGGTGCAAAATAGGCATGAAAATGATAGTTAAAGTCACTGTAGCTCTTTTATTAAATGTAATAAATTACTTGCAGTTTAGACTGTGCTGACAAACTTTTTTTTGTATTTTTTATTTTTTTGCTAACGTTCAGCAGCAGATGTCTTATATCTGGCTGTGAAAGCACATTAGGCAGTTCTAGGAGGTTATAGAAGTCAACATTTTTGACCACATTCTTTGGCTCTGGCATTCCAGAACAATCGGAAATATTATATATGCCATGCAATTATATTGATAATATTCTGATCATAATATGTATTTACATAGCTGATTGAGGCAAAGTCACACAATGTTTTTGATGTGCATCTATATTCTGGTATACATTAAATAGGACTACATTGGGTAAATGTTTCCATTGTAGTTGGTGTGCATTTTATCAAATAAAAAATGTATCCTCATCAAGCGAGCGTTTACATTTTTATGCACATTTGGGGAAACTTTAGTCACATCTGGCTGTTTTTTATGCAATATCCCAAAATTTGCATAAAAATAAATGGATCGAAACCCAGCTATTGTTTCAGTTAATATTTTATTGGTTATGTGCTTTTTCAGCTACAACACTAGACAACAAATATTTGTAATCTGTAAATATGAGACGCCATAAAAAGATAATGCATATCATAAATCTAAATCATTTTTGAATTTAACATATAAAAAGCAGTATTTCTGACATTTCTTTCATTTATTTTTTATTCTTACAACATAGGTTAACCCTTTTAAGACTGTGAATTATTTTCTTTGTGTTAGGCAATGACAAGATCTACCTCCAAGAACAATATATATATTGCATGGTACAGTAGAGTGTTTTGTGCTGGGGTTGCAGACAGACAGATTAGTTCAAGTGTGAGAATGTAAAGACCAGCCGTAATCCATTTGAATCCACTAAAATGAGAATATACGGGATTATCTGAGGGTTGTTGTTTGGTTTCCTGCTGCTTCAGACCCACTGTAATCTTTCAATCACATCCCCAGACTGAAATTAAAAGCCATTGTTTTGAACATGATTTCCACCCAAATCATCATCAACATGAAATAAATCTATCCATCCATCCATCCATCCATCCAGGCTTTGCATTGGAGTGCTCAAGTTACAGTAGAAATAACACTTGTATGCACTTTATATAATTATTTTTGTTACTTATTAATATTGTTTCTTATGTAAGTACTTACATTTGCATTGTGAAATAAGTGCAATATGGATACTATTAAGTGTTACATAAAAATATACTATAATGTAGTACAGTACTACAGCAAAGAAGCACTTGAGAGAATGACAAATGTTCTACTTCCATCTGAAAGTATGCTCTAATTCAAGCCTCGTTCCCGGTACAGGACAGGGGAGGTTGGGGCGGAGACCTGTTTGTACAGCGTTTGTGAGCCACCGGTCCGCCTCATCACTTACTGATACCCATCAGGAGGCAGTATATCCTCCAATGCAGTGTATGTGTGTGGCGTATACTGGAGCTGCGCTTCCCATCCGTTAGAGCGCTTCAGTAAACCACCTTTGTCTCTGGCTGAAGAATCAGAGGACTTCCTTTTAACAAGGGCGGCGGGTTCAAGTTAGTGAAACGGAGGGGAACTGCTTTGAAGAAGTGAATCGGGACTGGTTTAATATAGCCTCCCTCTTCAGAACTACTACAAAGGGAGTGAACGGAAAGAGTTCCGCTGCGTAAACCGACACCGACCATCGCACCCGCTCGCTCTTCCAGCCGTCTACGAAAGAAAGCATGCGGGGGGGAGAAGGAACTGAGAGTCTTTCTCTGGGAAATTTTGGGATTTCTTGTTCACGTTTTGAGATGCTGCCGTTATAAGACGAAGCGCTGTGTGTTTCCATGCGTTTTGGACGCGCTGACAGCCCGTGTGTGTTACGCACTGACTCACCAAAGGTAAGTTTGCCGCCTCCAATATAAATACAGCTGGATTATTGACACGTTCTATCATCGCAACATTCCGTTCCATTTTAAACTGACGTCACAATGCCATGGAACGAATTTGGCATTTTTAAAAATGCCGTTTATTGTGAAAGCGATGGGGGGAGGAAAGGATATTTGATACCATTATTAAGTCAGTCCGTCAGTCGGCGGAGCTCCAACTGTTGCCTTGAACTGTTACAGTAAATTGAAGTTTAAAACGCAAACCGAAGAAAATTTCGATCAATTTGATACGTTCCCAGCGGCAATTTGTTTTAATTTAGCGAAGATAATTTGCAAACGCGGTGTGGTTTAAATAATCGGACACTAATCTCTCTGTTCACCGTGCAAGAAAATAAGGGGCCATTCACACCGAACACGTCCCGTTCTTTTATCAGTCCGCTCTGATTTCTATTGTTCTCCTACGTAAACATGCGCTATGGACGCCTTTGACTGGTGCCCGCGTTTTGCTGTGTTTTCAGTGTCTCAGCGTCTATTATGGCATTGACCAGTTAAGTTGAGCTACATCTAATTTATTTAGGCGCAACGACGCGTTCTGTGTGAACAGCCCCTATAAAGCGCTTAAATCTTGATGAATGAATTTGGAGTGGTTGATTAAACACATCAATTTTGTTTATCGTGTGTGATTTATGTGATGATACGCATTTAAAGCTCAGTATCAGCATTTTCCCCCTACATTTTCGCCCCTGCCACGTTAACAAAGCAATAAAAGCTCTCCTTTCTGAGGGGACGTTCACTTCAGGTCTGTTAAACGTTATTCAATGACGCCAGTAGTGAGAGAGAAACACATCTCTAAAACTTAAATACAGCAGTAATGTTCGAAATCAAAAAACATGCTTTGTCAGCTGTAGACTGGCCATTAGCAGATTTGTTAGACTATATGAAACGAACAGAGAGCATTTTCTTTCTTTTCTCTCTTTCTTTTCTTGTGACTGTAATGAAATAAGTGGACTGTATATGAGAGATTACTATAATTACAGCATGACCGGGCACTCATTGAGTGGACATTGGTGTTTTCACTGCTGGGTGCTCATTCAGGCAGAGGAATGGTTAACATACAGGGTTTTAAAGTGATGTATGTGTGTCAGCTAGTTTTGCTACATTTATGGAGGCAAAATTTCTGGAACATTCTCATAAATAAAATAAAAGGATAGATCACCCTAGCACTTATATTCTGTCATCATTTACTCACCCTCATGTCGTTCCAGTGTGGGACTGTCCTTTTTCTATGGAAAACAAATAGGAGATGATAGAATGAATGAATGACAGCCTCAGTCACCATTCACCTTGGTTCAATCCATGTCTTCTGAAGCAACATGATAGGTGTGGGTGAAAAACAGATCAATATTTAGGTCCTTTATACTATAAATTCTCCCTACCCAGTAGGTTGCAATGTGCATGAAGAGTGTTAATCGCCAAAAACAAAAGAAGAAGAATGTGTAAGTGGATTTTTTTTTATTAATTTTTTTTGTAAAAAAATTCAATTATATATTGATCTGTTTCTCACCCACTCCTATCATATCACTTCAGAATACATGGATTTAACCTTTGGAGTTGAATGGATGACATTTATGCTGCCTTTATATGCTTTGTGGAGTTCACTTGCTTTGTATATGGACCTACAGAGCTGAGATATTCTTCTAAAAATCTTTCTTTGTGTTCTGCAGAAAAAAATTAATTCATACATATCTAGGATGGCATGACGGTGAGTAAATGTAAAGAGAATTAAAATTTTAGGGTGAACTATCCCTTTATATTGAGCATAGCTTATTTGACTGTGTGTGTGTGTGTGTGTGTGTGTGTGTGTGCGATGTCATGCAATAGAATGGTGAGGTGGGCACGTGATATCATGGTATACAAGAACATTCGATTGTCCATTATAACATAGTGATTCATACAGTTCCTCTAAGCATAGAAGAGACTGGAAGCCTCTGACAATGCTCTTTATTATTGTGACGTGGGGCCATCATTCGCTCTCGTCATTGTCTGTTAATGAAGAGAGAAGAGAGCTGTAACTGCATAATTGAGCTCCATTTGTGTTTGTTTCCAACCAGCTTTTGGAAAGTGTTCCAGCATTAAATGCAACTGGCAGGGAATAGCTTGCTGGGGGCCCACATACTGTCACCCCTTCAGCCCAGATGTTCCTCAAACCCTTTGAGAGTCAAATTGAGCTCCTGGATAAAAGATCTTTTTGTTGAGCCACATTGGGCTTGCATCCATACACAGCCAAATGCACTGCCTGGCCAAAAAAAAAAATTGCCATTTGGATTTAAATAAGCAGATACTTAAGAGCCTATGATTGGAGCATTATTGCAGTGATTAATATGTTTTAGCTGGCAGCAATTCTTTTAAACCTATTTGATAGAGTGTGTAGCTTCTCATTTCTTAAACAACCATGTTGGAAAGCGTATCCCGTGGTCGTGGAAGAAATGTTACTGTGTTTCAGAAGTGGCAAATTACTGGCCTGCTTCAAGCAAAGAAAAAAACTGAGGAGATTGCTGAAATCACTAAAATTTAGTTTAAGAACTGTCCAACTGTACATTATTACAACCTGGAAGGATAGTGGTGAACCGTCAGCTTCGTGGAAGAAATGTGGTCGGAAAAAAATTCTTAATGATCGTGCTCGGAGATCACTAAAACGCTTGGTGAAGTCACGTCATAAAATAATCGACTGTAGAACTCACGGCTGTGTTTAATAGTGAAAGTAAGCGCATTTCCACATGTACAATGTGACGAGAACTTACAGGATTGGGACTAAACAGCTGTGTGGCTGCATTCAATTTGCTAGGGAGTATATAGATTGGACTGTGTAGCAATGGAAAAAGGTCATGTGGTCAGATGAGTCCAGATTTATCCTATTCCAATGCAATATGTGTGTCGGGGAAAGGAGGAAAACGCATGAAATGATGCAACCTTCATGCATAGACCTTCTGTACAAGCCTCTGGAAGCAGTGGCATGATCTGGGGTTGCATCAGTTGGTCAGGTCTAGGCTCAGCAACATCATGCGGCAATAAAACGAAGACAGCTGACAACCTGAATGTACTGAATGACCAGGTTATCCATCAATTTATTTTTTCTTCCCTGATGGCACAGGTATAATCCAGGATGCCAATGCCAAGATTCATCAGGCTCAAATTGTGAAAGAGTGGTTCAGGGAGCATGAGGAATCATTTTCACATATGAATTGGCCACCACAGAGTCCTGACCTTAACCAAAGCTTGTGACGTTGCATAAATTGCAACAATTCCACTACGGAGGTGCCCCTTTTTTCCATACAATGACAGTGAATTCTGACTGAGGCTGTCATATGAGAGAATGTCATATGGGTTTAAAACTAATATGAGGATAAATGATGACAGCATTTACATTTTGGGGTGAACCATCTCTTTAAGTGCTATTCTTGAGCTTATAAAGCTGTCTAATTAAGATCAAAACCAGAATATTACTTTTTGGTAAAAAACCATAAAACAACTTTTGTAGATTCCTTCACGGTAATGTCAAGTGCCAAGAATAAAACATGCACCTGTATATAAAGGAGAATCAACACACACATTTCAATTCACCATTCAAGTGAAATCACAAACGTGGTACAATGCATAGACTGCATAGAAAGACTCTTTTCTAAGCTGTTCTGAGGACCAGAGTACTCACCATCTGCCTCTTCAGGAACACATATAACATCAAGGAATTATTGGATTACCTCCATGCATCACAAAGCAAATGTTCTGGCCTTGGGTTTTGTTATGATCAGCATCTTGTCATTTTTTTCATAGACGTGTTGCGCACGGTCACACAATTAACACACAGCTAACGTGACGTGTCCCTGAACAGTTTCTACTCGGAATTAATGGAAATCAATCGGCAACCGCAATGTCTTGCTTAGCCTAACACCTTCCTCATCCTCTGACTTATTGTAAAGTGTGTTCCCTATTCAAGGCATACAAGAGTAATTTGTCCTCTCTCTACTGGGAGTTGATGTGTTTTGTTGCAGTGCGCATGAAGGGCGACCCCTTCAACAAGAACTCTCATTATTTTCTATTAGTGCGCGCTCCTATTTGCCATTTCCTCTCTGTCTCTAGTTTGTTTCTCGGTTTCCCTGCTTCCACCTGTATTTGTAATGAGCCGAATGGTGCTCTAGAAGTGTGGGGTCGAGATATGTGTCAAAGTGGAGGGAGGTCACACAGTCAGGCTGAGCACATGGTCTGAAGTGGACACAGGCGGATGGCTCATCTGGTGAGATGGTTGAGTGAAAGCAGCAGGGGTTTGGATATGGACATGGGTGATGTTTAGATAAGGGAATGGGGAAGAGTGCTTTAAGAGCAGGGCTGCAAATATAGGGGAGATGTGTGTGTGTGTGCGCGTGTGCGCGTGTGTGTGTGTGTGTGTGTGTGTGTGTGTGTGTGTGTGTGTGTGTGTGGAAGTGCAGCTTGTGTGCATTGAAGCTAAGGGAAGTACTTTTTTTCCACCATCCCCCAGTGTGTTTACACATGCTGAAACGATGTGATGCCGTGTGTGTGTTGGTCCATGTGTGTGTGTGTGTGCAGCTGTGGGCCAGAGGTGGATAAACACATCCACACAGAGTTGTGAAAGTATGACAGGGTTGACTGTTGCGGATTCACACAAACATGCACAAATGAAGTTCACATAGCAGGAACATTTAAAGCACATACAATGCACCTCATAAGCCCAGCTTCTAACAGAGCTCAAAACGGTCAGTTTGCCAGTGTGAGAGTGTTTGGGCCCAGTTGAAGGAACTTGCACTGGCTGGAGGTGTGTTGCCACTAAATCTTATGTTCATTGCAAACTGGTTCATTTGGTTTTCTGTGATGTAATAAACATTGTTGTTTATAAACATTGATGAATGTAGATATGTCACCAATGTTAGAACGAGTTGAAAATGGTTACAAATCTGAAGTTTACCAGAAAAAATAACATTTATGAGTTGTGTGTGTGTGTGTGTGTGTGTGTGTGTGTGTGTGTGTGTGTGTGTGTGTGTGTGTTTTAGCTGTCATATATGTGATGTTATATATATATATTTAGGGTCACTCTGTGTCAACTCAACCAGAGGTCCACAGCTCAAAAAAAAAAAAAAAAATGTCCATCTGAAAGAAAAACATAAATGATGATGAATGCCAAAATGTTAAATGGCATGGATCAATATTTACTGAGAAATCCATTATTTTGTAGAGGGGGTCAGAATGAATTTTCGCCTATGATTTTAAAGCAAACATACAGGGGGGGGAAATTACCTTAAAAAGATGGTAGCATCATCATTACATTTTACACAGAGATGCTGTAGTCAGGTGTATTACTAAAACTAGTTGATTTAAACACCCCTTGTTGCATTATATGCCAATTGTGTGAGTGCAAAAATGTAACAAAACACCTTTTTTGAGTGGTTCAAAACAACTTTCCTTTTTTAATCATCATTTTAAAGGCCCTATATGGTTGAATCACAGAGATATGGGGCTCTCAATGTGGCTTCATGCAAAAATTGTTAAACTGTACCTATTTTCAATAGAAAATCAAATGTGGATCACATGATATGAAGCTAGTTTTTCTTGTCCAACAAAACAAAGCTCTGAAGCACAAATAATATTGAAACTAGAAATGTACCTTTATTTATTCAAACCATCAAAATCGAGTCCAAGAATACATGATTTGACATGGTATGTTATATAGATGATTCCCTATACACAAGGGGTACTCAATTCAAGTTCCAAGAGTTATTCATCCTTGATTAAGTCATCAAATGGTCTGAATGGCATCTGAAGCAGTACTTGGCAGTGTTTCTTTTCCTTATTCGGCTGTTTTTGCTTCCTTCAATTTGGGGCTCATTCTGATGAAATAGATCCATCAGGCCAGTTTTGCACATGGAGTGGCGTTTCTTTCACGATCTGCAATATGTCCAGCCACGCAGAGGGGAAAGGTGGAGAGCGTAGGCCTTCTCGTTTGCTAGCAAATGACCAGTATCGACCATCTGCTATTTTAGTGTCCGTCCCTGCAGGGCCGTTGTACTGATTTTTTTCAAGCTGTACATTTGTTGTTTATGTATGAGAGTGTCACATGACTTCACCCATGTTCATACGGATGTCTTTTTGTTTTGTTCAGTTGATCTTTATGACGTCTGTCTTCAGAATTAGGGTCAGATTTTTGTATTTTATATAAAGCTTGGCATCCACAGGTAGGAGTTGGACTGCATTAAAACGGATTGTCAACAATTTCCCTTTGTGCAAACAGTTATCTAAATGTCCTCTTGGAAATTGTGTTAAAAGAAACATTGTTTAGAAGATCAATCACATGTGTGCGCTTTTGCTTTGAGCAAGTCAGCGTTTCTCCTTCATCGCTGCTCTTTTCTGTCTTGCTTTTTCCTTCTTTTTGTGAGTTTCTAACAGATGTTTGCACTAATGCATCTCAGGCTCAGGTTGTTTACTAAGCTTACATCAGGTTTGGGTGCCTCATACCCCCTTTTTCCACCTTTCCATAAGGTCCCTGGAATTTTTATTTACTTAAGTGTGTTGTTACACATGACTGATTTGAATGGTGCAATTTCAGCTGTATTGCAGGGAGCATTTGGTTCTGATTTTATCTCATGCCATAATGTGACATTGCAGTGTTTTAGGCCCATCTGTGCAGGTAAGCATCTGGGGGGTGTTCAATTTATCCCCTTCCTTTCTAAGGCAAGATTTTGAGTATTTTAACTCCTCAAATCATTGAGTCCATAGCTCATCCCTTACTATATTTGCTACACGAATGATACCTCAAATTATGTGGTTTTGTTGAAGAGAGGTGTACTGTTACTTTTCTGAGCATTTGGATTTATGATTTTCAGCGGGTAAAAATTTCCATAGGCTTACATTTAAGAAGGGACCTGAGCCACATCTAAAGGCCAAAATGTGACTTGTTGGTGGGCTCTTTTGTCTTGGGGTAGCAAGCATGGCCCTAGCAACTACTCAGAACACCCAACCATCATAGCGGCGAGTTTTGCTCCAGAAAGCGTCACTCATATTTTCTTCAGAAGATATAACAAACTTGTTCAATTTGCTAGTGTTTTGCCCTTTAACATTTCCAAGTCACATTTTCATGTGACTTGAAGACTGAACCATTAGCAGCAGGAAACTGCAGTACACATTCATGCACACTTGCTTTCACCAACACACACTCACTGTAAGAAACAGAACACAATAAAGGTGGTTGTGTTATGTCAAAGGGCCAGAATCACAGCCAGGGAAAGAGCTCCACAGCTGGGCTCCTTCCCTTGCCGTCCCCCTCACTCAGGAGATCAGTCCACAAAAACCTCCACGCAATTCCCCTCACAGGCAGGGACCACCCTGAGACCGCTGCCTCCTGGTTTAAGGTGGGTTACTCTGCCCATTTGTGGAGCTCTCAAGGGCTGCCAAAGTCAATCCCCCAGATGTGCAGGACCCACAGGATGAAGTAACAATAGTGAGGCTGTTGGAGCATTAGCCCCTGGAGAGAGTGTGTGTGTGGGAGCTTAGCCCTCTCCCCCATCTTCTGCCAGACGACCTTTAACCCTGGCTTGATACATGCTGTACACCTCCTACTGCGCGTCTCACATTCTGCTATGGTTCATTTATGGATTAAGCTATTGTGAGGGAACGTGGATCTTTTTGTGTGAGAACGCAAAACAGTTTCAAAAAATAAATTCCCTCCCTATCCTCTAAAGGGCTCCATAAAAAGTAGCCGTGAATACTGAAGAAACTTTTATCAAGCAATGTGAGCATAAGATTTCATTATATTTTAGTAGATATTATTAGATATTATTTTTGTATATCACAGTTCAGGATAGTTGCTAGTGATTAGTGCTGCACGATTAAACATATTTGCATAGAATATGATTAAATATTAAACATATAACAAGTTTGCAGTAATGCAAAGATATTATTTATTTTTGTAAAAATATTTTAATTTGAAAACACTATGAATTTATAGTTATTGTTGTTGCTAATTTGTATGTTTGAGTTGAAAAATACACATTTCAGCATTATCAGTAATATATTTGTGCATTTATAATCAAGCAAGTTGACTCATGATACCATTTGTTTATTATATCGTAATCGCATATCGCAATATTAACCTCAATAATCGCAATATGACATTTTCCCCAAATCATGCAGCCCTACTAGTAATGGGTTTGAAACTGTGCACATTTTTTATGTACCATCAGCTTATCATTATTGTCAGGATATACAGTAATTTTCATGTGACTCCAGAGTGATCAGTCACATATAATTTATGGCTCAGGTTATTGGCTCCAAAAACTTTGCCCAGAACTGACTGCCAATAAGCAAATTTGGCAGCATTCAGGTTGCGTAATTCCAGGGCTTGATGCAGCAGCCAAGCAACTGCCATTGAGATGAATGGGAATGCTAATGGATATTTCTCTACAGGTATTATAGACCTACGTGATTTAAAAATTAAAACTGAAACTGAAAAATACTTTTTGCATCAAGTACAATCAGGGTCAGGGAGTAATGAAATACATGTAACAGGATTACATATTTAAATTACAAAATATAAGTAACTGTATTTAACTTTAAATAATTGGCAATTAGAATACAGTTACATTCAAAAAGTATTTTGATTACTGAACAGATTACTTTGTATTTTGTCTTACTGTACTGGTAGAATTTGTCAGAACAAGTGATAAAAATCTACCAGTGCTGAAGAAGTAATCCAAAGTATTTAGAAGACGTTACTGACCTTGAGTAATCTAACGTAATACGTTACAAATGACATTTTACGGTGAGTATTCTATAATCTGTGGATACTTGGATGCTTCTTTGCAAAACTATAACAAATACATTGTTCATCAGCAACAGACAATGACCAAAGTTATAACATGTAACTTAACGATATAAAGTATTTTATAAATATACTGTATATCTGAACAATATAAATGTACAAATCTAAGAAAAAAAGGTAAATACAATTTTTTTTATTTATTTGTATTATTATTAAAGAGATATTTTACCCAAAAATAATCATTTACTCACCCTCATGCCATCTCTCTTCCACAGACCACACACACACAAAATATAATTAGAAGAATATTTCAGCTCTGTAGGTCATACAATGCAAGTGAATGGTGATTCTAACTTTGTAGCTCCAAAAATCACATAAAGCAAACTTAGAAGTAACCCATAAGGCTCCAGCGGTTAAATCCACGTCTTCAGAAGTGACATTATAGGTGTGGGTGAGAAACAGATAAAAATGTAAGTCCTTTTTTTACTCTAAATCTCCTCATTCACTTTTACTGTTTCATCTGAAAGTCCCTTGTGGTGCCTGTTTATTTTCGCTGTCTTATCTGAAAGTTAAAGTGGAACTTTAGAGTAAAAAGGGACTTAAATATTGTTCTGTTTCCCACCCACACATTTTCTTTTGAAAATATGGACATAAACGTCTCGTATGTAACCTCCGTTCCCTGATGGAGGGAACGAGACGTCGTGTCGAAGAAGCGACACTAGGGGTCTCTCTTGAGCGCCGAAAGATACCTCTGATCTATGTAAAAAGGCCAATGAGAGTTGGCGAACAGTATTTGCATACTCCGCCTCCGGATACGGATATAAAGGCGAGAGAAATACGCTCGTTCATTCAGGATTTTTCTGAGGAGCCGGGAGTGTTCCGGGCACCTCAGCGGCTCGGCTCAGCGACGTGGCCGGGAAGACACGACGTCTCGTTCCCTCCATCAGGGAACGGAGTTTACATACGTAACCGAGACGTTCCCCGTCTGTCGCTCACTTCGACGTCGTGTCGAAGAAGCGACACTAGGGGTCCACTTCAAAACTCGCCATGCGCTGAGCCGTGTACGTGTACTGCTGACACAGAAGCGGGCAGGTATTTCTACGTGCACAAGCGACCAACTGTGCTCAGGCTGCACGTATTCTTCCCCAATGCCCCGAAAAAGCGTCAGAATCCTTTTGGTTACCCTAGGGGGGAACAAGGTGACGCTCCCAACTAGGGAACGGGCCAAGCCTGGCTGGGCCTCTTTTCTCTCTATGTTTTCTCGGCATAGAGCAAGAGCAGCCGGGGCCCTTACCGCATCGAGGGAAGGGGTTCTTATTCCCGAATCCCTATTCTTTTAGGGGGAAAAGACCCTGCGGAGGCCACACCCACCCGAAAGGGGAGGTAAAGGTGGCGAAATACATCACATGGCCTCTTGGGTCACATGTGGGAAAAATGGCGCGGTGGTAGATCCCGCCTCGAGGAGGGGGGAGTTGCTACAACACGGCGACCGGAGGGCAGCCAAAGACTGCCTAAGGGAGACGCGGGTCAGCTCGTAAGGTGACCGTACCGCGGAAGTACACACAGGAGGAGTCCCGTAGGAGGCCTGATCTGTGGAGCACCTATTCCAGTAGGGGTAGCCTGGGGTACCCGTAGTGGACTGGACCAGCAAGTCCCTCCGCTGAACTGCTGCGGGCCCGAAGGGCTAGGGAGGAATCAACCAGTGACCTAGGTTCTCTGGGAAAGAAGGCGCACTGTTTTACCTCGATCGAGGGAAACGGCGCTGGAAACAAGCAATTCACCCGGTCAGATCGTCGACGTGTACCGAGTTCTACGGGCTCGGACCTGAGAGAACACGGGACGAGACTGACTCAACCCTGAGATCGTAAGGGTGTTAGGTGCTGCCCAGCCCGCAGCTCTGCAAATGTCTGCTAGGGAGGTGCCCCTAGCCAGTGCCCATGAGGATGCCACGCTCCTAGTAGAGTGGGCTCGAACCCACAAAAAAAGGGGGGGGGGGGGGGGCACGGCCTGGGTGTGATAAGCCAACTGAATGGCATCCACCACCCAGTGAGACACCTCTGCTTGGAGACAGCGTTCCCTTTCTGCTGTCCTCCAAAGCAGACAAAGAGCTGCTCAGAGTGCCTGAAGCTCTGGGTGCGTTCCAGGTAGGCACGCAAGGCACGTACCGGACACGACAGTGAGAGGGCTGGGTCTGCCTCCTCCCGGGGCAGCGCTTGTAGGTTCACTACCTGATCTCCAGAGGGCGTGGTAGGAACCATGGGCACATAGCCCAGTCGAGGTCTTAGGATCACATGAGTATCTGCCGGACCGAGCTCCAGGCAAGTGTCGTTAGTAGGGAACGCTTGCAGGTCCCCGACCCTCTTGATGGAAGTGAGCGCGATCAGCAGGGCCGTCTTTTTAGGAGAGGGCCCTGAGCCAACTGATTCTAGCAACTCGGGGGGGGGGGAGATCTCTGAAGACCGGCGAGGAACACCGAGAGATCCCAGGAGGGGAACAGGTTTGGCCGGGAGGGGTTTAACCTCCGGGCACCTCTTGGGAACCTGACAATTAAGTCGTGCTTACCCAGAGACTTGCTGTCTACTGGGTCGTGGTGAGCTGCGATAGTGGCAACATACACCTTCAAGGTGAATGGGGACAGCCTCCCCTCCATCCTCTCCTGTAGGAACAGGAGCACAGACCTAACTGCGCACCTCTGTGGGTCTTCTGCCCGGGAAGAACACCAATTCACGAACAGACGCCATTTCAGGGCGTAGAGTTGCCTGGTAGAAGGGGCTCTGGCTTTGTTGAACGTGGCTATGACCGTGGGTGTTAGACCAGCTAGATCTTCCGCATCCCGTTCGGGGGCCAGACGTGGAGGTTCCAAAGGTCTGGGTGTGGATGCCAGAGCGTGCCCCGTCCCTGAGAAAGAAGATCCTTCCTCAGGGGAATTCGCCAGGGAGGGGCTGTCGCGAGGAGTACAGGGTCCAAGAACCAGGCCCGGGTGGGCCAGTAAGGAGCCACGAGAGTGACTTGTTCCTTGTCCTCCCTGACCTTGCACAGCACCTGTGCAAGAAGGCTCACTGGGGGAATGTGTACTTGCGCAGCCCCACCGGCCAGCTGTGTGCCAGTGCATCTGCCCCGAGGGGAGCCTCTGAACGGGCATACCAGAGCGGGCAGTGGGAGGTCTCTCGGGAGGCAGAGGGGTCTACCTGGGCCTTGCCGAACCGTTCCCAAATCAGCTGAACCGAGTGGGGGTGAAGCCTCCACTCTCCGCCAGGCAAGCGTTGTCATGACAGCGCATCCGCTATCACATTGAGGTTGCCGGGGATGTGAGTGGCACGCAGCGACTTGAGTCGGTGCTGGCTCCAAAGGAGGAGACGACGGGCAAGTTGTGACATGTGATGGGAGCGTACGCCGCCTTGGCGATTTATGTACGCGACCGCAGTGGTGCTGTCCGACCTGACTGGGATATGTTTGTCCCGAATTAACGGGAGAAACTTCCGCAGGGCCAAAAGGACGGTCAACAACTCGAGGCAGTTGATGTGCCAACGCAGCTGGGCCCCTTTCCAACGGCCTGAGGCTGCGTGCCCGTTGCAAACAGTGCTCCAACCCAATCTGGAGGCGTTGGTCGTGACCAGGACGCGTCTGGACACCTGCTATAGGGGCACTCCAGCCCGTAAGAAACAGAGGTCTGTCCAGGGGTTGAATGTCTGACGGCAGGCGGGGGTGATTGTTACCCAGTGCGTGCCGTGGCGCCATGCTCGTCTCGGGACTCGGGTCTGGAGCCAGTGTTGGAGCGGTCTCATATGCATCAACCCCAGAGGACGCCATATGCCCCAGGAGCCTCTGGAAAAGTTTTAAGGGGACCGCTGTGCCTGGCCTGAAGGCGGCGAGGCAGTTCAACACTGACTGGGCACGCTCGTTGGTGAGACGTGCCGACATTGAGACCGAGTCTAACTCCATCCCGAGAAAAGAGATGCTCTGAACTGGGGTGAGCTTGCTCTTTTCCCAGTTGACCTGAAGCCCCAGACAGCTGAGGTGCCTGAGCACCTGGTCTCTGTGGGCGCATAGTAACTCTCGCGAGTGGGCCAGAATGAGCCGGTCGTCGAGGTAGTTGAGTATGCGGATGCCGGCTTCTCGGAGCGGGGCAAGAGCTGCCTCTGCGACTTTCGTGAAGACGCGAGGGGACAGAGACAGGACGAAGGGGAGGACTTTGTACTGATACGCCTGGCCCCCGAACGCAAACCGCAGGTAGGGGCGGTGTCGGGGCAGGATGGAGACGTGGAGGTATTCGTCCTTCAGGTCTATCGCTGCGAACCAATCTAGATGCCGGACGCAGGTTAAGATGTGTTTCTGCATGAGCATCTTGAACGGGAGTTTGTGCAACGTTCGGTTGAGAACTCGAAGGTCCAAGATTGGTCGTAAGCCGCCGCTTTTCTTGGGTACGATGAAGTAGGGGCTGTAGAAACCCTTCTTCATCTCGGTTGGAGGGACAGGCTCTATCGCGTCTTTGGCCAGAAGAGTCGCGATTTCCACGCGCAGAGAGTGGGCGTGTTCGCCGTGTACTGCGGAAAAGCAGACGCCCACGAAGGGGGGCGGGGGCCTGGCAAACTGAATTGCGTAACCGAGTCGGATGGTCCGGGCCAGCCAGCGAGACGGGTTGGGAAGTGAAAGCCACGCGTCCAACCTCTGCGCTAGGGGCACCAAGGGGACGGTTAATTTGGACGTACCCGGCGGGGCTTCGTAGCGGGGCGGAGCAGGTAGGGCAGCGTTGGGCGGCGACAGGGCGACCCGCAGCTGGGGTGCTGAGAAAGACTCAAAGCACTTACCTTGCTCCGCACACCCGGCAGGGGGCGGGTTAGCGACTGAGGAGGAGGTCTCGGGTAGGCGTCCTCTAAACTGGTCGGAACCGGCCGGCCGGGGGGCGCAGTCGTGGGGCTGGAGACTGGTGGTCCGTGTCCAGGAAGCCGGGACTGCTGAGATCTGGTGGCAGAGTGCCGTGGGAACGGCATTTGCGGGCCAGGTGACCCAGAGACAAAAGGAAATAGCTCGTTACAGAGAATATGAGAATGTGAAAACTAATTCGACAAAAAATTCTCTTCCCGGCCCTCCACCGGGGACGGAGCGGTCTTACCACCTCCGGAGCTAACATCTTGGTCCCTGGGTTGAGCATCTACGGACAGCCTGGGAGCCTTCCGGGTCCTTGAGGGGGTCCGTGAGACGGGGGCGTCTGCTTCCTGCGGAGTGCTCGACGCTGGGGCTGAGAGCTGGGTCCAGGTTGAGGTGGAACAGGGTGTTTCATAGCCGCAGGAGGACGCCCTCGGCGAGCAGACGGGGCATGGCCCATGGCGGCAGGCTTGCGGCGGTTGCAGGATGTGCAGTGGCCTCCGTCTGCCTCACCGCTGAGGACTGCTGGGCAGAGTCGTCAACGGTGGCGCCGAATAGACGGAGCTGGGAGACGGGGGTGTGGGAGAAGGTGTGCCTTGTCTGCCTCCCGCATTTCGACCAGGTCCAGTCCACAGGTGCGTTTCTGGACCACAAGGGGTGGCCATCGCCTGTTCGAATGCCGGCGCTTCTGACCTCCGTGGCCCGGGGGCGCGGTTGGTCATCCAGCGCAGTTCCTGCAGCACATCAAGAACAGGACTACCCAAGGTGCAAGTTTTGAAGCGCCTTGGCCTGGCGTTGGTTGCAGGAAGGGCCGTGGCGTGCAGAGTGGAAGCAGTCTGGGACCGTTCCACTGCGAGGGTAGTGAGAGCGGAGGAGCGAAGAAGCCTTGGCTTTGCTCAACTCGTCGTGCACGTCCGGGAAGAAAGGAACGGGGGGGCGTGGCTGTGAGCGGCGCACCTGCCCGCGGGACCGATCAAGTAGCCCGGGAAAGCATAGCGGATCTCCGTGCGTCAGGCTCAGGCTGGGCGGCAGACCCGAAGGTGGCGGCCCAGGCGAGCGATCAGCATCCGATGCCGCTGTAACGCTCTCCAATGCAGCGGTGATGTCATCCAATTCTGAAGCAAGCAAGCGTGCCGGGGAGGCGGGCGGTTCGAGGGGGTTTACCCGGCGAACAGAGCCCGTCATATTCCCTGAATCGCCTTCATCACCCGTGGCGCCTGCGTCAATCCCATAGGAAGGAGGCGAGGTGCGGGGGGCGGCTGAAGTGGCTTTCTCTCATTACAAAAGAAAGCCGTGCGACCGCAATGCTATAACGGCCATGTTCTCACGCTGAGAAGATGAACCATTGGAGAGAATGCTCATCCCGGGCTCAGACGGAAGCAAACAAGCGTGCCGGGGAGGCGGGAGGTTCGAGGGGGTTTACCCGGCGAACAGAGCCCGTCATTGTCCCCAAATCGTGTTCATCGCCCGCGGCGCCTGCGTCAATTCCGTAGGAAGGAGGCGAGGCGCGGGGGGCGGCTGAAACGGCTTTCTCTCATTACAAAAGAAAGCCACACGACCGCAATGTTGCCATGGCTATGTTCTCGCACTGAGAACATGAACCATTCATAAAACGCTGCCTGCGTGTGATCGCAGCCCAGGCATGCAAGACAGTGTTTTATGACCGAGAGAGGTGGGGAGAAATCACCGCATCCAGAAACTACACGGGGCGGAAATTACATCTTTATAAAGACGCGTCCTGAAAAGGACGTTCAACGCCGCTGTGTAATGCTCTTTCAGAGAAATAAACTCTTTTACGGAGAGAATCACTCTTTCAACTCTTTTAACTCTGCGCTGTCGAAGCGCCCAGGGGCAACTGCACGCCGGCAGTGAAGAGAAAAGCTGCTGTAGTGCGCCGTAAATCCAACAGCAAAGCAGAGCGTCAGAGGATCAGAAGCAGGATCAGTTGTGTTACTCGCGGCTGACTGCATACACACGACCTTCGGCTCCGAAGAAAATTACTGAATGAACGAGCGTATTTCTCTTGCCTTTATATCCGTATCCGGAGGCGGAGTATGCAAATACTGTTCGCCAACTCTCATTGGCCTTTTTTCATAGATCAGAGGTATCTTTCGGCGCTCAAGAGAGACCCCTAGTGTCGCTTCTTCGACACGACGTCGAAGTGAGCGACAGACGGGGAACAATCTTTATGTGATTTTTGGAGCTACAAAGGTCTGATCATTATTCACTTGCATTGTATGGACTTACAGTGCTGAGATATTATATATGATAGATATTGTATATTATCTGTTGAAGAAAAAGTGACATCTGGGATGGCATGAGGGTGTGTAAATGATGAGAGAATTAGTACATATAGAAATATATAGAGTATAATATATTGAAACAGTAAGAGAAAGAAGGTGTTTTGTCTAGAAGTGGCAATATAAAGAGAGAGAAAGAGAGAGAGGGAGGATGGAAGATAGAGGAGCAAAGCATAGAAGCACCCGTAACCACTGGACCTGAGAAACAGAGATAACAGCAAAGCGACAGACGGCAAATACAGCATCAATCTCCACAGTCACTCGCTCACTTTCTGTTTCTCTCTCCATCTTTTTCTCCCTCCAGTGAGTCTTTTTCCCCTCGGTTCTTGTGCCGAGTGCTCCTGTGTGTTGTAATAGACCTCATCCACGTGCTGCCTGCACTTTCTCTCTTTTCCTTTTCCCCGCTCTCTCTCCCTTTATTTCACCTCTCCAGCACACATGGAACAGTTTATCTAGGTGCTTATTTTTTGCACCTATTAAGCAAAGTTCCTTCACAAAAAACGGCAGCCAGAGAGAGAAAAACTTTTATTATGATTGTGTAGCACCTCTGCAAAATAGACGGTGAGAAAAAGAGAGTGAAAGAAACCCCCGGTAAGCCGTGGCCCCACCACACATGAGAAAATCAATAAAGAATCTCTTTAAAAGAGGCTGACGGATAATGGAGAAAGATGGGTTGGAGAAACAGATCTGGTCCCATGGTTACCTTTTTGCCCTTTCGCTCTGTTTTCCCCCATACTGTGAGGCAAACACCCTGGGGTGCACCACTTTAGAGTGTGATATTTCACCTCAAAACCCTGCATCTTAAGGCTTGGGTAAACTTTCATTTTCCACGTGCCGGTATGTCTCGTGCGCGGTTGAGCACCCCCCAGCCTTTCAGAATTTCAAAGTATACCTTTTTTGACCGTGAGCGCATATGGACGTGCTCTATACACGCTCACATGACTGCTTTGTGATACTCTTAGCACAGTCAATGGCAATGACGAGATGAAAAGATGAGGTCTATCCACCTTTTTCCTGAATGCGGACGTGTTCCACGATTCGACTGTTTTCAATTTCCGGTCTCCGGTGATTTCGCTCACATCAGCATCTATTCTAAAGACCCAGGTATAATTAGTTTTTGCAGGTTCCGGATTGGCTCACGCCTGGTTGACCACGTTGCCTTTCTGAGTATACTTTTCTGACCGTGAATTAATAGGAACATGTTCGATGCATATGCACTAAAACTGCTTTGTGACTATTTTTTAGTACGGTCAATGGGCAGCGCATGCGCAAACGATACGCACAGTCATGCGGCTGTGTTGATGACGCAATTTGCGTCACACATACTGTGCGCGGAGCGTTCTACAATGCATACACCTGAAGAATATTTTGGCCTTTAGCAGGTAATGTGATGTTTAAAGTGTTACATGTATGAATCACTTGTTTTGCTTTTTTCATTGCTTCTCGAGACCAGGAACAGAAAACAGGCAATTAGAATCATCATGGCGCCACCCAGTGGTTGCTCAGGAAAACTGTGGATATTGCTAAATTATTAGGGCAGGATATGAAGTCACATGCAAGGGATACTGGCCGTAATAGATAATAAATCACAACTAGCAATTACTATTATATTTAAAATTTTAAAACACACCATCATCTCACCTTCCAACATTAAAAACATACAACTTTAAATATGTATTCTTTGTGTCAAGCCAAGAGGTCAGTCTGGGACGTTTTGATCTTCTTTTGGTCACACGTCTTCCATTCATATGAATTCTCAGGTAAGAGTTCACCTGACTTGAACTTTTGTACTGGTCTCCTGTGTTCGGATGCATATGAATGGAAGTGAATGTGGCACGAAGTGTAGTGTAACCGCGGGTTTAGGCGCGTAGAGCCAAACCGATGTATACTTTGCCGTTTATTTGCTAACCATTCGCAGTCCAGTTTAACCAGGCACTATTTGTGCTGGTATCACGTATCATTGCATTTAAATTTAGTTGTCATTCTTTTCACCGCAAACATGCTTCTTTTGTATGCAAATGCTTATTGTAGATTGCGGCGTATTCACATAAGTCGCATAAGCATTTGGTAAAGGTTTGAAATTATGTCGAACAGCATTATAACTGGACAGATGTCCAGACGAGCATTGTAGTCTGCAAGCATTCTAAAGGGGCGATACAGGTACCTAAATTGCATGAGGTTTTCCTCTCTCTCTCCACATCCAGCCCTATGAAAATGTTATCTATGTCTGCTGAATAAAACACAATACAAGCTGACCCTTCAGGGAGCTTGTATTTAATTAATAACACAGGCTTACTATTACAACACTGTTATGCGTGTGTGTATGTGTAGGTGCCTGTCTGACAGAGTGAATCTCATGGCTGTCATGGTTGTGATCATTGTGTGACACTGTGTGTGCACTTGTTTTGGTTGTGGTGCTGGGGTTGTCCTCCTAGCTTTAACAAAGCTGTATTGTGTGTGTGGTTTTTGTCATGGGTTAATCTGTGCTCAGGGCTGTCATGGGCGAGCTGCAGTGCTTCACTGCATTTGTACTTGGAAATACAGGTATCACTTACACACAGTGCTGGATAACAATATGATCTAAATGATTGTATGATTATATATCCAACCCATTCTAATAAAAATGTGTACATATTTAACTATTTCAAATGATTTCGTATGAGGTTGTTCATATAAATTTGTTCAATTAATTTCTCCGTGAGAGCGTGTAGGTGTATCATATACTGGATGTGTATTGATTGAAATGTTTCTGGATTATTGATGGAATGTGGGTTGTGTTGTGTTAGCACTTATTTTAAGGGATGCACAATATATCAGTGATGTTAGCATTTAGTCAGAAGTAAGATCAGCAACAGTCTGAAATTAGAAACAGATAATATCAGGGACTATTTTTTCAAATCACACCATTTCTTTCTCTGTGTCAGGTTTCAGAAATAGTTATCCATCTTTTGTTCTATATGACATGTATTGTGGCATGAATTGTCTTGACACATGTAAAACATTTTGATTGGAGCACTAGTGTGTGGTGGCCAAAATGTTAGCATCGGCCAATAACTGTGCCAGTTTGGCTGATAAACTGAAGTGTTAGCTCTCCCTTATGCCATTTTCTACCAACAGTTTTCTACCAAAAAATAAATAAAATACTGTTTAAAATAATGTTAGGGAATTTTAATTAAAATACTGTTTAATCAATGTTTTAAAATCAGAATATATATATATATATATATATATATATATATATATATATATATATATATATATATATAAATGTACAGTATGTCATTTGCTAAAGCCTTTATCTCAAATTGTAGCCATCGGCCACACCAAGTTTTAGTCATCTGATCAAATGTAGTCAAAAGATACAGTTCACTGAACACATGTTTACCTTTTGTGACAACTTGTCCCAATAGCGATGACATCACATGATTACCACCAACAAAACAAAATCTATGACTCTCTTTAAATGTACAGTAAGCCTACAGTAAACAATCTAATATAGTCTTTTCAGCACAATTTAAACAGTAAACATTGATGAAGCACAACAAGATTCATGAAACAAAAATGGAAATGGTAATGTACAAAAATATGAAAATATCAGTTGTAGTAAGTTACAACATTTAAAACATACGTGACATACATTTGGTGGTGACTGAAGAGGTGGGCATACTGTAGATTTATAAGCCCCCTCAAATCCCCCCAATGTACATACTTTTTTCTGTAATCATATGAGCATATAAAATAAGTTTCTTGCTGGCATGGTGTACACAACTAATAAGAACAACTAATAACTTAACAACCATATGGTAGCTTGAAATGTAGTGTATGTGTGTGTGTGTGTGTGTGTGTGTGTGTATATATATATATATATATATATATATATATATATATATATATATATATATATATATATATGTATGTGTATATATATATATATATATATATATATATATATATATATATATATATATATATATATTCAAATGAATAGGCTTGATTTAATGTTCTTTCTATTATTAGTAAAGTGGGTAAAGCTTAATACTAATTCAAATTAATTAACTAATACATAATTAAAGGTTAAGCATTGTAGCTAATATGAGTGTAGTGTTGTTATCTTATAAGAATTAATGGTTATTTGTTTTATTGTTTGTGTACTGTAATATGCTGATGATAGTGAAAAGGATTCAATTTACAAAAATGATTGTAATTTAAGAAGGTTTTGAACTTGGTTATTGAAACCAACATACAAAACCTCTGTTATATATTTATTTTTATATTGTATACATATTTATATACTGTATATACAGTATCTCAGTATATGTGTGTATATATATATATGTATAATACACATTTATATGCATGCTGTGTGTATGTGACTCAGGGTGTGTGTATTGTATGTGTGTGTGTGTTTGACTTCACTAGTTACTGGTGTAATCAAGGATGCTGCACAGGTGGCCTGCATTCTCTCAGGAGGAGACCTATAGCACTTTCCACTTCTCTGCTGTTTTCCCCTTTCTTTTGTTTTTCACATCATGGCAATGACCCCAGGCCAGCCCACCGGCATCCCTTTTGCCATCTCTCCACTCTGTCTAATCTGTTTTTGTTTCTCTGTTTGTTCTTCCTGCTATTTTCTTTTCATTCCATTCTAATCAGAAAATATATTCTCATTTAAAAGAGGTGGCTTGCCAAAATGCATTGATTTAAAGATGCACACATACCAAGGCGTGAGCAAGCCACGCTGAAAGATTTCACAGTCAATGATTGGCTCTGGGTCCATAGTGGATTTTAATAGCAGCTTTTTACACTTAGCAACATTTACCAGCAGTTTATTAGGAGGCCATTGACTGAAAGCGGTTCTAAATTCATTTAAAGTGATGCAGGAGAGGGTTTGCATGTGTCTGCGTGGGATCTGCAGAGAAGAATAGAAAAGGGGCTTCCGTTTCTTCTATCCAAGCTCTTTACCTATTAGAGATCCATTACGAGTCTGAAGAAGAGTGTACTAGCAGCCTATAGAGCAGAGAGATAGAGTTTCAATCATCATCTATTGAGAGTCTCGCAAAAAGATAGTGAGAGGCTGATACGCTGATTTTAGCTGTAGGTTAGATTGGTTTAGCTGTCAGTCTGATAACTTAGAATAGCTTGACATCATATGAGCCTGCTAGAAATTTGATGTACTATCATGATGGTAAAATGTTTAGTTGGTGGAAGAGTTAGACAGCAGAATGTGTGTTATACTCTGACTCTCTCTTTCACTCTCTCTGTTTCTGTTACCTTTTGACAGATGTGCTGTTAATCCATCCAAGCCTCCAACCACCACCATGGCCCTGTATAACCTCAGTTTTTCTCTTGCTCTCTATCTTTCTTTCTGTTCTTGATGCAGTGTTCTCTGACAAATCAGCACGCTGTGTTATAACATGGACCAAAAAACTCTATTTTTTTGTCACATTGTATTTCGTAGACAGCTTTACAACTGAGTGAACTTCGGACACTTCATTTAAATGAACCGGTTGACAAATAAAAATAAAAAATGATTTTGAGAGTTTCTGTATAACAAAATATTTAATTAAATGCTGCTGTACCACATCTCAAAGGTGTTGAATTTGATTCAGATCAGCTTACTGGGAAGGCCACTGAAGAACAGTGAACTCATTGTTATGTTCATGAAACCAGTTTGAGATGACTTTTGCTTTGTTACATGGTGCATTATCATGCTGGATGTAGCCATTAGAAGATGTGTAAATTGTGGCCATAAAGGGATGCACATGGTCAGCAACAATAATCAAATAGGCTGTAGCATTCAAGTGATGATTGATTAATATTAACAGATACTAATTGCCTACTGCAGCCTCGGCTCTCTGTTCTTGGCTGACAGCCACCTCAAGGTTCAGTTAGTTTGCATTCTAAAAAGCTGATCTGCTCACTACAATTGTACAGAGTGGTAATCTGATTTACCGTAGCCTTTCTATCAGCTCAAGCCAGTCTGGTCATTCTTTGTTGATCTCTCTCATCAACCAGATGTTTCTGTCTACAGAACGGATCGTAATCGAACGGAACGTGAAAGAATATAGCGTGGCAGAAGGTCACTTAAGTACTGTGAAGCTAGACCATTCAAAGCTTTGTATATAGTAAACAGATTTTTTTAATTAATATGAAATTTAACAGGTAGCCAATGTAACGACGATAAAATTCAAAAAGTTCTAGTCAGCACTCTATTTAACCAATTGAAGTTTATTTATTGAACTTGCTGGTCATACTTCCAGTAATGCATTATAATATTCTAGTCTTGAGGTCATGAATGCATGAATTAATTTTTCGGCATCAGCAAGATAGAGCATCCCCATAATTTAGTAATATTTCTCAGGTGGAAGAATGCCATTCTACAAACATTGGAAATTAGATTTTCAAAAGGACAGATTGGTATCAAATATAACAACTAATTTCTTCACTGTAGAAAATGACGTAACAGTACATCCATCAAGAGTCAAATTATATTTTAGCAGATTATTTTGAGAGGTTTTTGTTACAATCATAAGTTTCTCTGTTTTGTCAGAATTGAGAAGAAGGAACTTTCTGGCCATCCAATCTTTGATTTTTTTTATACACCCTGATAATTTGGAGAATTGTGAATTTGGGTATTGTCATCTGTATAACAGTGGAAACTTATTCCATGATTCCTGACAATATCTTCCAGAGGAAGCGTGTATAAGGAGAAAAGCAGAGGTCCTAAAAGTGATCCCAGTGGCACTCCATACTTAACTTTGATTTGATTTGACAATTCCTAATTTACACATACAAAGTGGTAGCAGATAAATAGGACCTAAACCATGCTAAGGCAAGTCCACTAATGACAACATAATTCTCTAGCCTATTCAAGAGAATGTTGTGATATATCCTGTCAAAGGCAGCACTAAGATCTAAAAGCACTAGAAGATAAATGCAGCCCCGATCAGATGATAAGTCTTTTGTAACTCTGATAAGTGCAGTCTCTATACTGTGGTGGGCCTAAATCCTGACTGAAATTTTTCATACATTCCTTTTCTCTGTAGAAATGAACATTGTTTGGAGGACATTACCTTTTTGTAATATTTTCGACATAAATGGGAGATTTGAAATCGATCTGTAATAAGCCAATTCTCTTGGATCAAGCTGTGCCTTCTTAATAAGCAGTTTAAAGTTTCTTTGGACATGTCCTCAGAGAACTTCCTTTCCCTCCTCGGCTCTCCCTCTGTGGACTTAATTTGCTTGTTCCATCTTTCTTTGCTTTCAAACCCCCTTCTCTTTCTATCAATGCAATACATATTTTGCCTTCTCTTTCATATCTTTCCTCCCTCTTCAATTCTCTCTGTCTCTCACCTGCTCTTTGTGTTCTTGTTCTGTGTGTCATCCATCTGCCTTCTCTCTGGTTCTTTCTACTCTCATAGTCTGCCTCTGTCTTTCATGTCTGCTCCCTGTCATTCTCTGGCTCTCACATTGTTTGTGTTTGTGTTTGTGTGTGTGTGTGTGTGTGTGTGTGTGTGTGTGTGTGTGTGTGTGTGTGTGCAACAGAACACAAAGAGATGTGCACGTCGAAAGAAAAAATAAATATATTATCTATTTTAAAAATATATAATTTAATATATTAATGAAGTTATTCATAAAGGACTTATATTTTGAATAAAAAGCACTTAAGGCTATTTTAAGCCTATTTAAGTCTATTTTTGAGATTTTTGCATGGTGACATTATTTTCATGTTAATTAAGCACAATTTTGCATTCAAATGATCATTATAAAAAAGTGTCTGTCATTCATATATTTTTGATGCTAAAATCAGCATCCCAGACCTTTTGATTTTGACATTTTCAGATCCTTTTAATGACTTATAAAATAAAATATATTTTCTTAAATGCAATTATTAGAATATGCTATTTCCGGCGCTGTGATATGCCAAGGGTGCAGCAATATGCAGAAAAGCACAGCAATACCCCCCCCCCACCCCCCCAGCTGCATATCGGCGTGTATGTTTGTGATGATCACAATATATCGTAATGAAATTTAAGCGTTTGCATAATTTATTTTAGCAATAAACAACTAAAAGCTGGTTTTCTTTTAATTTAAATTCACTAATTCGCATTATCTAAAGTACGCTGACAGACTGCCATCAAAGTATTTACGTGATATTTAAAAAGAAATGTTGAGTCATTTTAGAAAACTAGCCATATGCGAGAATTATTGCAATTAGAACCAGTATGTGAGGCTTTTCCCAAAGGCTTTTTGCCTTCATAACATAATTAGAGTCAATGATGTTGCTTTTAGTATGTAATGTTTTATTACAGAGTGAAAACGCATATTAAGGTGCATTAGAGAAAGTAGTAATCAGATGTGTTAGAGATACTGTTGTATTTCTTCATTATAGTGTGTAGAAGCTCTACTTTTCCTCTGGGATGGAAGCCGAGGTAAACACATGAGCTCACCTCAACCTTACCTCACCTCTTCGTGACTGCATGTGTGTGAGGGTGAGCCATCATATTTTGAACGGTCAATAACGCATGTTAGTATGCGCTTGTTTGAAATGGATATAGACATGCAATTATTCATACCTCATGAATAAAGCTTCTCTCAAATATTCCTTCGGTCTATCTAGATATCAGCAACCTTCGGAAAGCCGACCCACAAGCTCTACTTCCCGTTTCTGCGGACGTTTTTAGATCTCCATTGTGCGGAAACTTTCAACTGTCATTCAACTGGTTATTCAACTGTCAAAATCTGAAAATTGTGAGAGAGATTTTCTTTACTGCTGAGTTAAACGAGTGCGTAATGCAAGAGCAGCTGATTTGTAAACAATTGAAGATAAACCAAATTATGTATTGTTGTTTTTCATTCACCACACAAAGTCACCATCTGTCTCTTTCATTTTTCTCTTTTAAGAGCAGAAAAAGATGAAATGTAAAACAGAATAAAATTCACCCTTTGTGACATGGATGCATGAGAATAATGTTGGTAATTCTGGGTTGCAAAGTTTGCAGATACAAAATGTCAACTAACAAGACAACAAATTTTACATTGTAATCTCCTTTGTTTCTTCGACGTCTCGCAGTATGAGAACTTCACCCTGGGCACCTTTACAGGAGAGATGGATTAGGATGATATGTACAAAAACACTTAAATCCAGGCCTTCGAGACAAACAGTGAAAGTTTTTTGGTGGGGGCAGAGCTGAATCCAGGGCTTGTGAGCAGCTGTTTTTATCAGTGGGCGTCTCCGAACATGGGATTTGTTTGGTTTTGCTTTTTTTTATGAGTAAATTTTCAGATAAATCTCACACAGCCCTGGGGTTTGTTCTGAAAAGGCTTGAAATGAAGCCAGAGCATTACTTTGTGATCCTCCCACTTAAACACACAGATACACTCTAAGCAAAGGAACCCAAAATGTCTCTACCCACTCTCACAAGCCACAGATCCTCTGACATGCTTCATAATGCATCATCACCAACTTATAAACACACTAAACATACATAATAGACATAAAAGCATGCTTTTTAAATATGCTTTTAAAATCAACATTACATCAAAATTGACATTATGTATGTTCTTAATACACATTACTGGTGTTATTGTGCATAATCATCAATGCACATTATTGCGGACTCTGCTCAGGTGAATATTTTAATAGCCATCAGGGGCCTGGGTAGCTCAGCGAGTAAAGATGCTGACTACAACCCCTGGAGTCGCACGTTCGAATCCAGGGCGTGCTGAGTGACTCCAGCCAGGTATCCTATGCGACCAAATTGGCCCGGTTGCTAGGGAGGGTAGAGTCAAATGGGGTAACCTCCTTAAAGTCAATATAATGTGGTTCTCACCCTTCTCACCATAGAGCACTCGTGTTTATAGAGTCCTTTCTGTTATATCGTTAATATTAATCAAACATTGACAAGAAAACACGAAAAGCAGTCACAGCTGGAAAACTTTAGTGTTTTTTTTTATTATTATTATTATTTTGACATTATTTATTTTTATTAAATATTGATTGGGCAACATAAATTGTGTTAAAATAAATAACAACAGAAGGCTGTTTTGAATTTAATTAATTTTTTTTTAAAAGTTGCAAGGGGGACTTTTACCCCACACCTGGAATAAATTGCTCCATCACTTTGGGTAATAGGCCTTCCGCTTTAGTAATCAATAATAATGTCAGGTCTGCTTCTCAGTCAATTGCTGACTTCATTGAATCAGTACTAAAATAATATTCTGGGTTCAATACAAGTTAAGCTTAATCAGCAGCATTTGTGGCATCATATTGATTACCGCAAAAATGTATTTTGACTCGACTTCCTTTTCTTTAAAATAAGCAAACATCTGGGGTCCAGTGAGGCACTCACAATGGAAGTGAATGGAGCCAATCCATAAGCATTAAAATGTTCCTTATTTCACAAGTATGGCAACAAGATGTAAACAATATGCATGTAAGCATGATATTAGTGTGATAAAACTGTGTACTTAACTTTTTTGTGTAAAGTTATATTAAAATTTACTTGGCGCATTTAACGCCGTAAACCCTTAAACGATAATAAAATCTTTATTAAAACAAATTTACTGCAAAAATAATACACCAGTAACAGAATAATTCTAAACCTTCCAAAAATTAGCTCCGTTCACTTTCATTGTAAGTGCCTCACAGTATCCTTGATTTTTGCTTTTTATTTTTTTAATAAAATGAGGGACGAGTCTAAATTAATTTTTGTGTTAATCAATTTTATGCCATCAACTTGCCACCAAGTACAAAATCTAATAGTAACACAGTAAGTATTTTGCATTAGATTGTTTTTAGATTATGATTTTAATTGCTGCATAAACTGAAAAACTTAAAGCATTGTTTACTCTGTTCTCTATTTTACAATTTTCTTTTGAATAATTACTGTCAAAGCTTGAAGCATTGTTTACTTTACATAATTTTAATTTAATTTGTTAAAATTATATTAATGTTAAACTTTTTAAATAACTAGTGTTTTCAAAAGAATATTTGTCTGTTAATTTTTCAGTGGTTGGGACAACTTGTCATGATCAATTCCCAATAGAATACTATTTCACTTGGAAATATGTCACTTAACAGAAATAAAAAAAGTTGTCGTTTCATGCTGATTTTACTGTAAAGCTCAAATACAATAAGCATATTTAACATAAACACACCACATTTGTCCGTTGGATTTGAATCCAAGATCATGGAACTCTTCAAAGGTGCCACTTGAGTGAAACTATTGTAGCGCAAAATATTCTTTACACCCAGTCTCGACCTGTCTCAGTGAGGCCGTCCTCCCACATACTGTCTACTCATAGTGTGTGTGTGTGTGTGTGTGTGTGTGTGTGTGTGTGTGTGTGTGTGTGTGTGTTTATACTACATTGTGGGGATCAAATGTCCCCACAAGGATAGTAAAACCTGAGATCACCTACCTTGTGGGGCCCAGCCAAGGGAAATGGCTTAGTAAACATACTAAACAATGTTTTTTATTTATTTAAAAATGCAAAAAGGTTTCTGTGAGGGTTAGGTTTAGGTTTAGGGTTTAGAAATTATCATTAGATCTGTATAAAATCAATAAAATGCATGGAAGTCTATGGCAAGTCCCCACAATGATATAAAAACAAGTTTGTGTGTGTGTGTGTGTGTGTGTGCGTGCATGCGCGTGCGTCTGTGTCTCCACGCTCCCTGTTGGCTGGTTACTAATTCTTGCCAGGCCCAGCAGCAGGTGGAGGGTATTTCATGGTTCTTCCCCACATACTGCCATAGTTACATAACAAAAGCAACCCACAGCATTCTCTCAGACAAGCTTATATCGACTCAAATTACAGCACAGACAAAACCCACTCTAATGAATGCGGATGTGTGACTGTGCAGCTAAATATCCATATTTATCTTAACCACATTTTCTTTCCTTCTTTTTTCCTTCCACTCTGTATTTTTTAGAGACTTTAGTTAAGGCAGTGTCAGCATAGAATCAGGCTAATTTAATGCAAAGGTTACCCATCATGACCCCATGAATAATTGGGCTATAGAAGGTTGTGGAGGTCAAAGGTTGATGCAGAGGTGCAGTCACTCAACAAAGAGGGCACACACACTGGCCGCCACTTCTGCCTCACTGACCCACAATGGCCCTTTTATATGGGACAGACTTTTATGGCCTTATGATTGACCTTGTGCAGATGGACACTGGAAGACACAGAGGACACAATAAGACACTTTGATACTTGTGCTTCTACAAGTTTGCTAATATCCACAGATTCCATTGGTGATTAATGCACTTGGCAGATGCTTTTATCCTAAGCAACTTACATTGCTTTAAAGGGATACATTTTATCAATACCTGCTGTGTGCCCTGAGACTTGAACCCCTAATCTGTCTGGCCAAATCACCTTTTATAAACTGACTACCAGTTGAACTACAGGGACACCTTTTTAAATTTTACATTGACAGAAAAGCTTTTTCTGTAGAGAGACTAATGTTGTCAGCCCTTGAGCTAAGCTGTGTATCCAATTTGCATACTTGTATTAAGCACAAAAATGATGCTCTCTGCTGCATGGGAAGTTCTATTGAGTGAGTAGTAAGACTGTGCGGCAATATTGGAACGTTAACATCTAGTTAAATTTATTACCTTAAAATTTAGTTTTAACATTTAGGTTTATATGTTTTAAAACTTTTAAACAACAGTTTAAAGGTTTAAAGTAACAGTTAAAGGACGGACAAGGAGGAGGCGGGAACAGTATAAAAAAGTTTAATGATAAAACTCAACATAAAACAAACATAAACACATGACTTGTGTGTCTCTCTCTCTCTCTCTCTCTCTCTCTCTCTCTCTCGAACTGGCACCTCCGGCTAGTCTTTATCCTCCTCCTGGCTGATTAGAACGATTCAGGGCTGGCCGTATGTCCTCACAGCCCAGCCCCGCCCTCCTCCTCTTCACAAGCACATTTGGAAGAACCTGCCTTGCATTCTTTGTTTTTTGTTTTTTTTTTGCATTTTACATCAATTAAAAATGTTGCACAACAGATCGTGAGCAATATTAGTCACAAAAAAAAAAGAAGGAAAAATGTGGGCTTTACATTACCTGATCCAATCACAATAGAGATTAATTTGTTTCTAGAATACTTGAGATGTAATGAAATGTCAAATTGATTGAAATTAACAGGAAATAATGCACCCTTTTCTGAAGTGGTTATTTTGAATAAGCATTATCTTAATTTGTAACTAAAAAAAGCATCTTGCTGTCTCAAAATTATTTACCTAAGTTGACAAATTGTGCCCTATAACTATTGCCCCATTATCTCCTGTACACTATATCAATATAACCCCCTAGGGGCCTATTACCCAAAGTGATGGAGCAATTTATCCCAGGTGTGGGGTAAAAGGCCCCCTTGCCACCCTTTAAAAAAAATTAATTACATTCAAAACAGCCTTCTGTTGTTATTTATTTTAACACAATTTATGTTTCCCCATCAATATTTAATAAAAATACATTTATTTCTTGAATCTTGAGACACTTTGTGACCAGAAAAAAAGCTCATTTTCCTAAAGGTGTGCCTTTAGCCCCATTGTACCCTATTGTTCATTGTTAGTTCATTTTAGTTCATGTTAACTTATGTTGTTAACTAATGTTAAGAAATTGAACATTTATGTAAATGTAACGGGAGCCAGCTGGTAGATAGCTGTGCAGTGTGTAAACCTCACTCTCCTGACCTCAAGAGGTGCACTAGCGACTGACGCTAGAGGCTATAGCCTTTAGTCTCCTTGTTAGCGCACCTGCCTCCCACGCCAGAGACGTCGGTTCGAGTCACGTTCAGAGCGGGGGCGAGAAGCACCGGCTACATAAACTCTTTGCAAAAAAGTAGACAATCAGTACCAGCCATTGGCAAGCTATTTTTTGATGTACTAATATTTGGACAGTGTTGAGTGTAATCTTATTACAAAGTAACTTCAGTTACTTTTGAAGCATAAAAGTAGTGTAACACTTTACTATTAAAATGATATATCATATAAATCTTTTATATACATTAATAAGTACATTAATAGGGTTGCGTCTTAATCAAATGGGGGTTCTCAAATTTAGAGAAGTAATTGTTCTTTTGTGATTATATTTGAAACACACTAATTCTAATCTTCTTTACTATTTAGGATGGATAGCTGGGCAAAACTTTTTCACTAAGTACTGATTTACGAACATTTTCCCAGCAAAACTCCAGTCAAAACCACAGCTGCAAGACTGACTTTGGATAAGAAATTAATGCAGTCAGCGCTAAGCCAGGACACAATTAGCACTGATCTGGGGCCAGGGTCACTAAAAAGAACTCGCAGCTAAATTCACGGGTGCAATACTGACCTGAGATAAGCATCAGTTCATATGACTCACCGGTGTCTCCCTCCGCTGTGCATGGCTGTGAATAGAGTTAGCGACATCAGCTAATTAATTATCTGTATTATGCAGCTATGTATTTATTTTAGACAGACACTACTTGCACCCCAGTGCAAATAGTGTCAGTTATTATTTGCATTCCAACCCTGGTACAAATAATGGTAGATAATAATTGCACCCATATTTAAATACTAACATACATATATTGGCATCACTGTAGCATGTTTATTTAGTTTATTTAGAGTCCTACAGACACCCTACAACAACCCTTACCCCTAAACCTACCTTAACCTTCCTTAGAAAAATATATCCTTGGTTTTACATTTACAGTAACCACAAAATTAAACATGGTTACTGTATTACCACCATATTGCTGTAGTAAACCCATGGTTAATTGCATTAGAACATGGTTACTACAATACTACTATAGTGTGACAGGGCGGAGGGCGGTACCGGGTCATGATTTTACACACCCGGTCCCTTATCAGGCTAATCAAGCCTCCGAGATGGATAAAGGCCGACTGTGGAAGGTGGTGCGACAGAGAGAGAAAGTTTACGGGCAGCTGTCCGTCATGTGTGTGTTTGTGTCTTTTGTTTAAGATTTCATTAAAATATTATTTATATTGTCAAGCCGTTTCTCGCCTCCTCCTTTCCATTGAACTCCGTAACATATAGTAATACTGTGATTTGATGTACACAAGCGATGCCGAGCCGCGGGAACTAGTGCGATGAACAGAACCTGCCTCTGGATCAAACTCCCCGACATTCACCATGACCAAATCATTGTGATGAAATCAACATTTATATACATTTTTATCCAATATTTTAAGTAGTATTAAAGGAAATATTAAGAGTGGAAACATGATATCGGATGGGAAAAAGAGTGGGACAAAAGGTGGATTCGAACTAGGGTCGCTAGCAAATAGCTGCAGTGTGTGGCAGATGCTATTTACGGTTTAATTTATTAGATTATTTTATTTATTTATTTATTTATTTGTTAGTGTTCTGGTGACAAGTGCCCTAAACCCCTCTAAAACCAGCAAACCGGACCAGGCAGGGAGACCAGCTAAGACCTAAGCTTTTTTTCTCTCTTTTTGTCTTATTTTTTCTCTCTCTCTCTTTCATTTCAGCAGAGCCAAAAGTGTGACATTTTTATTTTAGGTGTAAGGTTTGTTTGTTATAGTTATACCTAGATTTTCAAGGTAAATATGTGTGTGTTCTGACTGAGAAACTCGGCAATAGCTGGACTAAAACTCTGGAGTTCAACTTTTATTTTGCAGGGTTTTTTTTAATTCTGTTTCTTTAAACAAAAAAGAGCTCAACCCCCTCAACAGATTAGTTTTTAGAACTTGAGTGTGTGTTGCAGCTCTTTCTAAGCTGGTTGAAAAAAGATGTGATGGAAATAAAAGAGTATTTGGATTGCCCATTTATTTTGGAAAATCAACATTGAGCACAATAGCAAATGTGCCGGCAGACTTTTAACTCACTGATCTGTTTGTGTTGTGTATGCCTGTGTGTATTTTCCTTACAGTTAACCACTATTAGTGTGATATTTCCTTGCCTCTAAGAAGTGTGCGTTCATACCCAATGTTCCCTATATTTTTCCAAATAGATCGTAAAGCAATTGGGCTATTTTTTTTTTTTATTAGAGTAGAAGTTTCAACTCCAGGGGACTCTCCATTAGGGGTTAAACATTTAAACAGACGTGCTTGCACAGAAACATGCTCACAATAGCTCTCCCAGATGGGCCGTGCTTCTAATTATGGCCTAAATTGAGTTTGCAGGTCATTTGATTAAAGTAATCTGAATTGAGAATCATTTGCAGAAGTTAATTTTATGTGCATGGGTGCACAATGTTTTACGTATTTGAAGGCACAAATGTGAGTGTTAGTGATTCAGTGTGTCTGTCCTTCATCTTAGCATGCATAACTATATCTTGTAATCGATCAAAGGGTGAAAGGATTAACTTTTCAGAAATCTAACCTCTTTAAACTTCCCTTTCTGTTGTTTTCATTACCTCTCTCTCTCTATATATATATCATGCATCTCTTTTTTCATGAGCTAAAGCCATTACAGTATGGATTCCTGCATGTATTATACACGTCTTAAAGGTGATGTGACAGTCACAGCTGATTATGGCTGGAATTGCATACTACTTTTATTATTGCTGCATTATATACTGTACAGTGGTATATATACTGTGCAAATTTGGTATTGAATTCCTAGATGACCAACTACACATACAAAATTAGCAGTATTCAACAGAGCTTACTCCGTGGAAAACTGTATCCTACAAATTTCCAATGTGATGAAAACAATGTCAACAATTTTGTACCTTTGTTTACTCATTATTTGATCAGACTGCCAAAAGTTGAAATTTTTAGATTAAATTTAAACTGGCAACATAATGAAGTCATGTGACAACAGTGTGACATAATACTGTCAAACCGTATATCATAGAATGATAAAACAGGCATAATAGTAGTAAGTAGTATGCTAGTATTTTATTGTGAACATATCCTATTTTTGTCATAAGAGAGTATCTTGAATCTTTACTCTCTCCTTATCTCTCTCTCCTTATCTCTATCTCTCTCTCTCTCTCTCTCTCTCTCTCTCTCTCTCTCTCTCTCTCTCTCTCTCTCTCCTTTCAAGTGGATGTGTTTCTATCTCAGACAGAGAGTGAGAGAGATTGCCCTGGCTGAGAGAGAGAGAGAGAGAGAGAGAGAGAGAGAGAGAGAGAGAGGTCATGCAAACATGAGCTCCTGAACTTGTTTTAAAATTAGGTAAACCTAAGAAAAAACACAAAACTCAGCCGAAATGTCATGGTGAACACAAGTTCACTATAAATAGAAAAGAAACTTGACAAGAATAAGATATAAGAAAATAAGACAAATTTGTGGATGAACTGTAATTGAAGAACTTCACACTGGTGTGGACCCTCCCTACTACAGGACACCAAAAAGGAAAAACAACCAAATCTGGAGAATAAGGAACTACACTCAAGGCCGTAACCAGGATTTTTCAAATAATTAGGTCAAAAATAACAACACTTGAGAAATAAGTTTGGCTGACAACATATTTATTTTCAGTAACAACATGTGTAAACTGTGCACAGAGTGTGTGTGTTTTCCTGTATCTGGTTGTGAACTGTTGAACTATAACCTATAGGTAGTAGTGGCTGCAAGACACTGCGTTGCGTTCTTCTTTAATTGGTTAAGGAAACACTCCGCTACAGCCGACTACTTTCGTTTTGACATGACAGCAGTAGCTGCAAGTACATGTCACGTGATGGTCCTTTGATGCAAGGATAATTGTCTCATTGGCTATTTTCACCTCACAATAAAACGACACTTCAAGAAAAAAATACCGAGGACATGACCTCGGTGTCCTCAATGGTAGTTACGGCCATGACTACACTCAAACTTCATTGGATTCACAAGAAGGCTTAATATATTTGGAAAATGATTTGACCCAAAGGAGATTTAAATATAAATATATATAGAGACAATCTAGCAGTGGAAGGCCAGAAGGACTTGAGAATCTAAAGAAAACCAATAGAGGATTTCAACAGGCTCTTTGATAGCGGTAAGTAATCCACTCAAAAAATATCTTCATAAAAACTAGGAAGAGAGAATGAAATTAAAAGCTACATGCTATGCTAATTCAAAATAACAATAGCACAGGATAGTTGGCCTTCACAACTTTGGATTGGCTGGTTGAGCTTTAGACCTGAACATCAGAGAAATGTGAACTGCAGCGCTATGGCAACAGCAGTAGTGGGTGCTGGTGATTGCACCTATTGGGGCTTTTCCACTGCACGGTACAACTCGACTCAACTCAAATCAGCTTGCTTTTTTTGGGGTTTTCCCACTGTGGATAGTACCTGGTACCTGATACTTTTTTAGTACCATCTCGGTCGAGGTTCCAAGCGATCCGAGCCACGTCAAAATCCTGCAGATCACTGATTGGTCAGGGAGAATCGTCGCTACTAGCGACACTGGATTTCCGATACGTGACATCAGTCCGCTAGTTTTAAAGTTAGTAACAGCGATAGCAGTATCATTTGTTCACGCGACTTTCAAATTGAGAAAAAATAAATGGCTGTGTGCAAAACCACGCTGTGGTCAATAAACAAGGTGCAGCGGTCCACTCGTTAGCACCAAAGACACCCACCATCAAAAATACATCACCCCAGTCAGAGGAGTAAGATTAGGAAGGGTCCACAGCCTCCAGCAACCAAGCCAACTCACCCATCAACAGCTGACAACACACCTTGCTCAGCACCACCTATGGAACACCGGACCTATGCCCAGGCCTTTAAAGAAAAAGAAAAGACTCTGGAGATGGGTGAGATCAGACAGCTGCTGGACTACATCAGTGCCCAGCTGACTTGAACAGATAAAAAATAACTGCAGCCAAAAAATGTCAAAAAGAGTTTAAACACAAACACAAATTTCATGACAGCATCAAAGACATGGAAATCATAATTCTACAGGAGACATGGAGCAAGACAGAGACCACCACCCACTGTCCCCCTAATTATAAAGAAATAATATTACCATCACAGAATCTCAACACATTTCAGCAAGGCAGAGACTCAGGAGAACAAATCATTTGGTACCACTCTAAATTCCACAATTTTACTGACACTGTAAAAAATGACAAATACAATATCTGGCTCAAACTCTGTAAGGAACTACTTCTGTCACAAAAATACACATTCCTCTGTGCTATATACATCCCACCATCGGAGTGCCCCAGCTACAGTGAAGACATGTTTTACACATTAGAAAAAGAGACATGACATTTCCAGGCCCAGGGAAATGTACTTATTTGTGGGGACTTGAACGCAAGAAGAGGACAACAGATTGACTTCATGGACATACAGTGCAGTAAATATATTAACCTAAAATGTACATGTATAAACAACAATTTTTCACATCTTCACAGAAATAATCACTACTGTATTGTCAATAAGAATGGGAAAAATCTCTTGCAGCTCTTTCGAAGTCTGGGTCAATTGTCAATTGTAGGACACGAGGGGACACTTTACATTTTGTTCACCTCTTGGGAATAGCAGAGTAGATTATATGATAACAGACTTAGATCCTTCAACTCTCAGAGCATTCACTGTTAGAGAACTAACCCCTCTGTCCGATCACAGCCAAATTACTGTGTATCTCAAAAGGACAAGGACTAACACTATTAAAACACACAGTCCAGTAAGCTGTACCATACAGATGGGCTGGAAACAGCACAGAGGTGTACCAGAAAGCAATAAGCAGCCAAACAATACAACTGATCTTAGATAACTTTCTGGATACACTTATGATCACCCTAAAGAAGGTGTTAATTTGGCTTTGAAAGTTATAAATTATATATTTGAAAAATCAGCAAAACAGTCAAAATTGAACAGAAAAAAATGGACAAAATTATGCATCCAAAATGACAAGCATCGGTTTGATCAAGATTGTCAGGAAATTCTTAAAAACTAAAATTCAAAATCACAGAGATCCAAAATAAGCACAATACACCCCAAAGCAACTGACAATATTCGAGAAGTCAGTCAATACAAATCAATTTTGTGACAATTGGAACAACCTGAAAAAAAAACTGACCAGGAAGAATTGGCAATCCAAAACTGAGAAATATCAGAAACTCATATCCAAACAGTATTTAATAAAGTAGAAACTGGCACTGGCAAAAAATTGAAAGATTATCAACACCCATTACACTTTCTTATTACTAAAAAATTACTCTAAATCCCCAAAAAGCATCTGGACCTGATGGAATTTGAATGAAATGTTAAAATATACCAGCACAAATTCCAATCAACCATTCTAAAATTATTCAATATGGTTCTGAGTGTAGGCTACTTCCCTGACATCTGGAATCAAGGACTGGTTACACCCATCTTTAAAAATGGAGATAAATTTGAACTGAATAATTACAGAGGCATATGTGCGAGTAGCAACCTGGGAAAGTTATTTTGTAATATAATACATTCGAGACTTTTGGACTTCATCACAGCACAGCACACATCACACATCACAGCTTATGTCTTAAGCAGAAGTCAAATTGGATTTTTACCATATTACCGTACATCTGACCATATTTACACATTACAAACCTTAATTGAAAAACGTGTTGTCCAAAAAGAAATATATATTTTTATACTTTATTGCCTTTAAAAAGGCATTTGATTTAATCTGGCAAAACTGATTATTTTACAAACCTATTGAAAATGGCATATGAGGTAAAACCTATGACCTTGTTAAATCAATGTACACTGAAAGTAAATGTGGCATAAAAATTAGTACGTAAAAAGTAGTAATTTAAGCCCAAAATTGTTTAACATGTACATCAATGAACTGGCTACCAGTCTTGAGGGATCTACAGCCCCTGTTCTCACTCTTCATTACTCAAATCAAATGCCTGCTGTATGCATATGACCTGGTTCAGTTGTCTCCCACTGAACAGGGTTTACAGTAGAGCCTGGACCTACTATAGCAATACTGTCAGACCTGGGCCCTGACAGTAAACCTCAACAAAAATCATGACCTTCGAGAAAAGTTCCAGATCCCAGGGAACGCAAACAAATATTCACAATAGGAAATAACCAAATTACACACTCATCACAATACAATTATCAAGGATAAAAAATCACTTCAACCCTGCAGTGAATGTACTGAGAGATAAAGCTTGCAGGGCCTTCTATGCCATAAAACGACAATGTCCTATAGAGATACCTGTCAGAATTTGGAAACAAAACATTTTAATCAGTGATTGAGATGATTGCCCTGTATGGCAGTGAAGTGTGGGGTCCACGGACAAATCCAAATTATGTATTCACCAAATGGGAAAAACTTCCAAAAGAGACCCTGCATGCAGAATTCTGTAAAATTACTCTACAAGTACACCAGCACATAACAAATAATGCATGCAGTGCAGAGTTAGGCAAATATTCACTAATGATAAAAATACAAAAACTGGCAATCAAATTCTGGAAACATCTAAAAGTCAACCCCCACTCATACCATTAAAAATCCCTGCAATATCAAGAGTTGAGCAAAGAAACCAATCACCTTTCTCAGTTGGTCCGGAGATTTAGTCCTATGCTTCATCAACATCTACTAACCCTCATCACAATAAAGACCTGGACCAGAACAATACTGCTAACTAATTAGATACAGCCAAATTACAGCACAAATAAAACCAAATTAAATAACTTAGTAAAATGCAATGCTATCTGGCTCTAAAAAGAGAATACACCATGGAAGACTATCGGTGCACAGTGACAGAAAAAAAACTGAGAGACACCTTGACAAGAAACAGGGTCAGTGGACACAACCTCACTATAGAAATGGGCTGGCATATTAAAACATGTCTGCTATAGGAAGAAAGGTTGTGTCCGCGCTGTGATCAAAATAAAATCGAGGCAGAGCTGCATTTTCTAACAGAATGCACAAAATACACAGACATCCGGGGAAAAATGTATCCCAAAATTAAACATATTCACTGCACATTTGATCGTTTAACAAACAATGAAAGACTGATCTTATTAGGAGAACACAAGGTGTGCTGTGTCTGCCACAGAATGAAAGACGGTGAGAGAACCAACCCAAGTCTGTCTCTCTATCATATTTTATTATAGACCTTCCTTATAGTTTTCTAGTTATATTTTATTTTTCCTCAATGTGTAACTTCTCCTTTATACTTCTCTATGTGTAAACTCCTTTTGTACCATATTTGTCAAGTATACATTGCATATTTCTTTTTCTTATAATTTGTACATTGTTTTGCACTGTCTTTGTTTTATTTGTGTGCAGCTCAGCTGTAAAATCTTTGGCAATTCGAATGTACACATATTTGTCATGCCAATAAAGCACCTGAAAACTTAAAAAAACAGAGAGAGAGAGAGAGAGAGAGAGAGAGAGCATACTGTAGAGAGGCACTTTAACCTGATTGAAAGCACCCACCCCATGGGCCAGCATGACCTTCAGTCACTTGTCTCTGTGTGTTTGTTACACTCCCTCAGGAACTTCAGTGAAAAAAGGTTCCTCTGGAACGTTTAGTGAAAAGCAGAAGAAAGACTCTAGATAAGGAACACATTTTGCAACCAGTAGACTGCACATCACTGAGGGGGAGCGATCATGAGACAGTAATGAGATTTGACATGAAACTGATTTAGCCATGCAAAATATTGCCTTGGATTGAAATTTTGATTGAAACATTCCCAGTATGGACAGACTCATGCTGTATATTTACTTTTAAGTTCTGTTCGAAAACCTAGCGGGCTACCGTGCTAAAAAAAACATCTTAAACCAGCCCTGGTTTTTTTCTGGTTTTAGCCACGTCTGCTGGCCTTCTAAAGATCTTGTGAATGTCTGATCCACACTAATCAGTTTCCTAGAATCATCATTTTCCAAAGTATGCAGTAAATGAGAACGTTTTCGAAACAATGTTTTTGGTGAAGATATACACGAACATGAACATAGCAAAATGTATGTATTTTCGGTAACACTTTACAATAAGGTTCCATTTGTTAAAGGAATAATCCGGGTTCAGTACAAGTTAAGCTCAATCGACAGCATGTTGATTATCAGAAAAATTAATGTTTGAAATGTACATTTTTTAAAAGTTTTATTTTTACAGTAATTTTTGGGTTTTAGGGTTTGTTGACATTACATCGTCATGGCAACGAAGTTGTAAAATTGGCTATAACTTCACACAGAAAAGATTAGTACGTGATTTTGTTCCACTAAAATCATGTTAGCATGCATATTGTTTATGTCTTGTGGCTATACTTTTGAAAAACAGAGTATTTTAACATTCAGAAATTGGCCCCATTCACTTCCATTGTAAGTGACTCACTGTAACCCAGATTTTGGCTTCTTTTTTCTTTTTTTTAAAGGACGGGTATGTCAAAATTAATTTTTATGGTAATCAGTATTATGCCACAAATGCTGGCGATTGAGCTTAACCTGTACTGAACCCAGAATATTCCTTTAAGTAAGGTATAATGTGCTGTCAGGTGAACACTGAAGGGGTTTGTTTTGCGATAACAACTGGCTGACTGTATATGATCTCGCTTATTACATGGCTACTAAATAAATAAATGTATACATGGACATTTTATACTGATTTGCATTGAAATTATGTAAATGTATGAGAAGAAAGAAATCGATGAACAGCTAAAATCCACCTCCTGTTGCACATTTCTGTTGGTGTTTATTTTGTAATTAATGACGGTGTTTCTTCTCATTATGCATCTCATTACAAGACTACCTGCCAAATAAATAAAGAAATGTGCATGAAACGTTGGTTTGAGTTGAATTTTTTTAATTCGCTTACTTCTAGAGATCACACAGTGATCCAAGAAGCAGAAAAGGTGGCTTGCAATATCCAGATGTCTCAATTCTGATTTGTCAATGGATCCATCCAGCAGTCTGATATTTCTCTGTAACAACCGCACAGCCACGAATTAGACCGCTGGATGGCTCCATTGACCAATCAGAATTGAGTATTCCAGAGAGTCGTGTAATAACATTAGTTAGCTACTAAAGTTAACATGAACTAACAATGAACAGTACTTCGAACAATGAACAATTTTCAAACAAACACATGTTAGTTTGGATGTGGCTTGAGACAGCATCGTGCATAGACCACCCCAGAATGCACTGCTCAGTGGAAAAATTATTTTCATTCAGTTTCATTAGGATTGGATAAGAAATAAAATAGACTGTTGAACTAAGTAAGCAATGCATTTAATGTACACTAACTGAGCACTTTATTAAAAACTCTATGGTCCCAATAAAGTACCCAATGTGGTCTTCTGCTGTTTTAGCCCATCTGCCTCAAGGTTTGACGTGTTGTGCATACTGAGATGCAATTATCATCACTACAAACTACATAGAAATTGAATTAACTACTAAAAAAAAGCCTTCATCGGCCAAAATTATCAAAGGATAATGCATATACGTGTATTTCCTCAGTTATTTTGAGATGTCTTCAAGGACTTTAACACTAAAACTTATAGTTCATTTAAAATAATTTTGTTTAAACATTGACCCACAACACTTACATGGTTTACTATATTTAAACACTAATCGTTCTAAACATAAATAACAAATATTTGCATTAGATTAATTCATTTTCTGTTATAGTATCATTTCATGTACAGATGCTTTGAAACGATACCTGTTGTGAAAAGCAACTATACAAATAATTTTGACTTGACTTCCATATGTAGAGAGAGGTTATCTGAGTTACCATAGCCTTTCTGTCAGCTCGAACCAGTCTGGCCATTCTCTGTTGACCTTTCTCATCAACAAGGTGTTTCCATCTGCAACTGCCACTCACTGGATTTATAATTTTTTTTTTGGCACCATTCAGAGTAAAGTCTAGAGACTGTTGTGTGTGTGAAAATCCCAGGAGATCAGCAGTTACAAAAATACTCAATCCAGCTCATCTGGCACCTACAATCATGCCACGGTCTAAATCACTGAGATCAAATTTTTTTTCCCCATTCTAATGGTTGATGTGAACATTAACTGAAGCTCCTGACCTGTATCTACATGATTTTATGCATTTCACTGCTGCCACACAATTGGCTGATTAGATATTTGCACGAATAAGTACAGTAGGTGTACAGGTGTTCCTCATAAAGTTCTCAGTGAGTGTATATTAGAGAAATGTGTTGTTAGTTAACAGCATAACTTAAACTTTGTGCACATGTTGTTGATAGAACAGCAGTTTAGCAACACTGCTGTACATCTCAATTTGATCAAGCCAGTTAAGCCTTTGGTGTACTTGGATTTAATATACTGCAACAGATTTTTAAAATGAGAATCATGAAGAATTATACAAGTAATTTTTTTTCACTTGGCTAGAAATTTTTAGAGACAGAACGTGTTTTGAGTCAAAGAAGAAAATACGATTCAAAGAGTAAGATAGAGCAGGGAGGGGGGCCACAGATTAGATTAAAATTAGGTGTTTGTGAAGCTAGTTAAAGCAAAGAAGTGATTTATTCCAGAGACAACTTCTCTCCCCTGACCACAACACCGCAATGAAACAAATAGGTTCATGGGGTTAGGAAAGCGACTTGAGATTGAGGGATGATTTGGGTAAGGCTGGGGTAGTGGGGGCGTTGCAAGTGAAATCGCAGACAAATTATTGTTGTGCAAGTTGATTGTTTGCCATAGAAAAACCTAGTTAAACTGAAGACCTCAGTCTTCGGCAAATTGCCTCAGATAACAGTGTCACGAAAACAAGTCGTTTGCATTCCTGCTGTCTCCTGAATTCAAACACAAAAGAGGGGCTCTCTCACTCAATCAACAGATAGAGTCAAAATAACCCACGGCAATCCTCATGTTCTCTCTTTCTATCTCTCTCTCTCTCTGTTTCTGCTTATCTCCCTTTATCTCTCAGGCTCTCTTTTAGCTACAGGAAGTGAATGGTTTTAAATGTCTGGCCATTGGTTTGCTGATCATAAATAGCTTTGCACTGTCTGAATCCCACTCCCACATGCTGGGAAGGAGGCGGGGGATGGAAGATGATAAAAGGGGGATGTGGGGAGGAGAGAAGAAAGAAAACAGAGAGAGATGTCTGAAGTTAAGTGGGCTAGGGTGGGAATGAGTCGGAAGAGAATAAAAGAAGCAAAAACTACAGATAGAGAAATCAAAGAGAGAGCAGATTACTGTGTCTGCATATCAATGCATTTCAAACATTCACAAACATGCATTTGTAGGGCTGGGTGGCATGATGGTATATACAGTGTGATGGTAGAAATTCTGGTTGAGATGGTAGAGATCCTGCTGTACTGTTTATAGTACTGAGCTGTTCAGTTTGTAGTCCACAAACCCAGAAGAGAATTTGCCATGGGTTCCCTCTGGATTTTCCTATGGGGTTTATCATGGGAGTTTTAGATTTATAAGTAATTTAAGGCCTGTGGTAAACATTACTTGACGAAACGTGGACGTTTTGTTCTACAACATATATTTCACACTTTTATACCTCAAATATGAATTTTGAAGCTGTGTGATGAAAGTGTGTCATGTTGAGGAACAAAACTTCCATATGTCGTTAAGTAATGTTCACCACAGATCTTATTTTACTCATAAATTGAAAAAAAACCCCATTATAAAACCCCATTGGAAAATCCAGAGGGAACCCATGGCAATCCAGTTTTTTTTCACTAGATCTTTGTCTCCAAAAGATTTTTGTCTGATATAGCTGACATAAGTCAGTCAAGTTCATTTTACGGAGGAGTAGGAGGATGGTGACAACGTGATTATTAAGAATAAGCAGAATTCATTTGAAATGTATAGGCCACATACAAAAAATACACAAATGCATTTAAAAACACCATTAATTGCCACGTTTATGCCCTCATCCTTGTACCCCAAAATAGAGACTTTCGAAAGCACTCTCCATGACTGCATACTTTGGAAAACAATGGCATTAGGAAACTGATAATAGAGTTTTCCGATTAACACTTTTTATTGATTTTTTTTCTTTAATTTATTGATGGGTTTTTTTTTTTTGGACATATGTATATATATATATGGTTTTTAAATATTAAATACCTAAAGAATTGAGACCTGGGAATCCCAAAATGTTGAACCAAATATTTAAAGGATCTCAACGCTCCACTCTCATATAGGACACCGAGCGTAATAGCCTCCCTCACAATCCTCTCTGTCCAGCATAAAGAGGACTTATTAATACATAACTTAAAAATTTAAATTATATTTATGCATTTGGCAGACGCTTTTATCCAAAGCGACTTACAGAGCCCTTTTTACAGTGCACTTATTACAGGGACAATCCCCCCCAGAGCAATCTGGAGTTAAGTGCCTTGCTCAAGGGCACAATGGTGGTGGCCATCAGGTTCGAACCAGCGACCTTCTGATTAGCAGCCCTGTGCTCTAGCCACTACGCCACCACCACCTCATAAAATAAAATGTCTGAATTAAACACTCTGGACACTCTGGACATCCGAGATAACAGGGTGTAACTTAACTTCTCCATTTAGTTTGACAGAAAGGCTTTGCAATGGCGAAATAGGGGCAAGAACTTCCTGTTCAATACAAAACCATGGAGGGGCTCTCTCAGGTGGATGCGACCAATGAGCCAAGTGTCTGAGACCGAATGCATAATAATAAAACTAAATTTTGTGTATGCCTAGCCCAACTTTTGTCAATTGGCCTATGTAACTTACTAAAATTCCAAATGAAGGACTTCGCTATGCTATCAAATTGCTTTAAATATAGAGGGGGACATCGATAGGGAGAGATTGTAGCAGGTAGTTGAATTTTGGAAAACAAATCATTTTAATTATATTGACCTCCCCAATCATAGATAAATGTAATGAAGCCCACCTGTCCACATCGTCGAAAACCTTTTTAATAAAGTGTCAATATTAACTAAATCACACAAATTTGCTGGGAATAAATTTTCCAAATACTTAATGCCCTGTTTGGGCCACAAGAAGTCAACCGGCTGAAGGAAAACAGAGTTTTTAAACTTAAGTATGAATTAGTGTTGATGTGGCCATTAGTCTTTGTCACGTTGTCTGTCCAGAAATAGAAATGTACTGCTTCTTAACAGTGTCCTTATTTCTTGTATAACTTGTGAAGGCATTTCTCTAACATATTCTGCCATGCAAAGACAAAATGCTGTAACTATGGCAAAAATGACACTATAAATGACTTCATAGTGTTTTGATTGTCCTTTCAAATTGTGGATTATCAAATTTATGCACTCAGTTTTCTCAAAATCGAATCATAGTTGAGCCAGAACTGTCTATCACTCGACAGATTGAGGTCTAAGAGACACTATTTCAGTAATAACTCGATTGCAGGGCAGTTTAGTTCACAATATAAGATTAAACAGCAATAGCAAAACATTGTATGAACAATATAAAATCAAAAGTAATAAGTATAGATTTATATAAATAAATGGCTAAACATATGCATATATGGCTAAAATCATTTGAAAGGAATAGAGAAACAACAATAATGAAGTAGAGAGTCAAGTAAATGAAGTTGTTCTTAGTCGCATTGTGGCAAATGTGGACATAGTCTAAACATAGTTTGTTTATAGTTACCGAGCAATGTTACAACTTGCTTTAATTATATAAAATTCAACTAAGGTGTTTGTATTTCAGCCATTTTAAAACGGGTTGGATGTGGCTCATCCAGTCATCCATAGTATTTAATTGACTGGGTTATCAATAATGTCCTTATTACAGGGTAATGTAATAACTAAAACATTTTGGGGTTGAATGTCTATCCAAAAATAGCCAGTGTTGGTTGGAATCTGATTACCATGTTATTGTTTACTTTAATTACTTTTTAGTACAAAAAGTTGTGATCAGATTACAGTTACTTACTAAGTACATAACTTATACATATTTCAAATATAGTATTATGTAGAATACATATAAAACATGAATTATGTCAACAATTTCAGTCATTTTCAGTCAACCCTTGAAGATCTTTGGTCATACCGCCCACCCCTACACCACAGACATCTGCAGACAAACACAGGAAAAGAAATGGACAGATGTATTTCATAATAGATGGCTTATTGTCTTCTCAGCAAAATATATCTAAAAAAAAAAAAAAAAACAGAATAACCCAACATGACATACAACTGTTTTACAGATACTTGCAAATCAGCATAATATATCCCAGCATTCCTACTGACATACAGACTGGATATTTATTAAACCTGATCTGCCCTTCTTCCGTCACTGAGATTCTTCCTGTTTACATCATCTAGACTAATACCAGATCTCCCATCGATCTCCCTTATAGTCTGTTAAAATGTATCTACTCCATCTTTATCTTCCTCTCTCTCTCTCTCTCTCTCTCTCTTTCTCTCCTTAATAAACAGTGGATGTGTGTCTTATGGAATGAAGGTGTTACGTATTGTACAGCAACACTTTGTAATTGCTGAGCAGCGCTACATGACTCCCCATTAACTCCGCTAACAGGAAACTCTAGAGGGGCACAGAGTTGCATTGTGGGCATCCTCTCTCTATACCTTCACTTATTAACTGAAAGAGATAGACAGCAATGAATGGAGCACACAAATAGCCTCTCCACCTCTGCCCTCCTCCGACCCTTGTACCTCCAGCTGTCAGGAACAGCAGGGCGGAGGGAGAGAGAAAGGGAAAAGTATGGCCTATAGGACAATTAACCCCCCCGAGGGAGAACAGTGGGCGTCTTGCACTTCCAACCTATTAGCATACAAAAGTGCTGAAACTTAGTGAGACAGCAACACAAATGTCGGGGGGGGGGGGGGGGGGGGGTATTTGCATACTGTAATGTCTTGGACTGTCTGTCCACATATGCATATAAAAATGTATGCTGTAAACTGTAGTAAGAATATTTTGGCAAAAACAATAGTGAATGTTTATAAGGCAAATATCTATCTATCTGTCTCTCTGTCCGTCCACCCACCCACATATCATCCATTTGTCTGTTTCTCTCTGCCTGTCCATCCGTCCATCCATCCATCCATCCATCCAGTGCTGGGTAAATTACTTGTGAATTGTAAGCAGGTGCTGATTCTAAATTACATGACAAAAATGCAATCATTAATATAATCTTTTAGATAACATTTTTGCGGTAATCTAATCTGATTATTTGGGATTACTTTTAGATTACTTTCAACCTTATTCTGCATGGTTTAATCATTTGAGTGGTGTTTATGTCCAAAAATTCAGAAAAATCATCACAAATGTAAAACTATGAAGGAAGTTTTCTTGTTTTCCCCAGTGATGCTGATAGAGGTCTAGGCCCTCCATCAATGACAGACTCAAGCTTAACAGGCATTTTTTATTGGAGTTTCTAATATTATAGACCGTTTCAAATGCAATTTTGCAATTTATCAAATGCCAACCACATGTGGTAAGAGATCAGACCAGGTATATTTGTGAATCATCATCACAAAAACGTCTCAAAGCTATCATTACACCAAAAGTGTATTTGTGAAGCCAACTACAAAAGCAATTTAAGAAACTAAAAGTAACTTTACAGCGCTAATCCAATTGAATATGAAATGGTGTGCATTTTGATGCATTTGATGGCTGGACTGGTAATCTGGCATACCGGCATTTTCCCAGTGGGCCGGCGCACTTTGGGGCCGATCAGGGGCGGACTGGCCATTAGGAGAACTGAGCGGGCCGTGGGTTGACTGTGAAATTGGCCGAATGGGCAGCGATAAGATCAAATGAGCTGGAGCGTTATGCAGAACGGTCTACCAGTTGCTATGTAAAGTCACAGGCCGATTTCTTTTCCCAGTCCAACCCTGTTTGGTGGACAAATCCCTTCCAAAGACATGGCGACAGATGGCTATATTACACACAGAGTGATAATTCAAATAATAATTGAAAAAATGTGTGTGAGTTGGTTAGATTTCCAATGTTAAGTTAAAAATCATGCAAACGTACATCCAAATGCATCTTTATATTTTAAGTAGAATCCATCGCAGTTGACAGGATATTAACTTTTGGAAGGCAGAGTTTACATTGCACAGTGAGGTAGACTGCTCCATCTTCATCTGGCTGGTTAGTAGCGAGTATCAGTTCTGAGTGCAATACACGCAATCCTACCCCTCCCCCTCTCTTCCGAAAACACTTGAAGACTGACCAAACGTATATTAGTGCTGTGCTGATTTAGAATGAAAAATTTAAAAGATTGAAAAAAGAGAATAATTAGGATTATCAATAAATTATTAACAATTTACTGCTGTTGTCTTGTTAATATGTTATCAAGTAATCAAAAAAAAGTAATTAGTCCAATTACAAGTATTTTAAAATGTAATTCAATCCAATTATAAGTAATTGATTTTTGTAATCTGATAACGTAATCCAGATTACATGTAATTCATTACTACCCAGCACTGTCCATCCATTCTTCCATCCATCCATCCATCCATGTGTTTTTCTATCTGTTTGTTTATCCATCTGTCTATTCATCCATATCATCCATACACCCGTATCCATCCATTTGTCTGTTTCGGTCTGTCCTCTCCATCCATCCATCTATCCATCATCTGTCTCTCCATATGTTTTTCTATCTGTTTGTTTTTCCATCTGTCTATCCATCCATATCCATCAGTCCGCCCATATCCACCCATTTGTCTGTTTCAGTCTGACCTGTCCATCCATCCATCCATCCATATGATTGTCTATCTGTTTGTTTTTCCATCTGTCTACCGATCAATATCGACAGACAATACAACTATAGCACCTAAACAGATGAAAAAAAGTGCTGTGCTGTAGGATATATGCATGTTTGTGTGTATATACAAATATTATGCTGCTGCTCAATAACAGCATCTAATGCAGCCGTCTCGCTGTAAAATTTAGTACACACAGCAAAATAAAGAATATTTCTCCCAGGCTCCCAGCCAGCTCTCCAAACATGCTACAGACCTCTGTTGAAATGATTATGCACTCCAGCAGTCATTGCTGAAATCATAAAAGTAGAACATAACCGTAATCGTTATTGCATAATGTTAAAGCCAATCCTGTCGTATAGCTATTTGCTGTCTTTAAAATAACTGCACTGCAACTGAACTGGCCCCACTGGACCATATGCTCACAATGTGGTTGCCATTTCATTGTCTACTAATTGCTGTTGTACTGATGATGTGCTACCGTACACTGAAGCAGCACTCACATGTGGTGTGGAATCAACCTATGTCTTGCGCTTAGTAATGAATGCACACAAACACAGGTAAAACCAACTGGGTAGTGAACGGTTGCCGTTAACGAGGCTGATTGAATTGGGAACACATGCAGCATCAATGATAGGTCAGAGAGGGTATGCCAGCATCATCTGCTCCTGGGGGCATGGAAACACGTGAGTGATGCCAGTTTCAAACTGTCCCTCATACCCTAACACAAACACACTCACTCATCACTTTGTGATTAAACCACATCATGAAAACAACTGACACAGCAAGGACAGAGAGAGAGAGAGAGCGAGATTATATTCAAAGAGATCATGAGGCAGGTTTATAGAGGGAGGATGAAAGACAAAAGAAAGGGATGTGATATTAAAGACAGTTGAATGGAGATAATTTTATACTATAATCAAAAATAAAAAGGTGAGATCTGAATAATTGTAGACACAAAGTAAGAGATGGAATGTGAGAAAGGACAAATCATCATAAAAGGGATCTTTATATCCATTACGCTATCTCTCTCTCTTTCTCTCCTGTGCTTGGTCATTAAAACTGGGATGAATTTGTTAGTAAATTATGTAATGAGTAATTAAATGGTAAGTAAATGAGGACAGGGTTTTCATTTTGGGGTGAACTATCCCTTTAAGTAAACTCACAAATGACTTACTTATAGTTGTCTCTGCATTTTATTCTAGGATAGGAGAAACTATTTTAAAATATTAAAAAAATACACACATCACCATCAAGTGATTTGAACTTGTAGTTTAGACGTTTTGCTCAGATATAGAGATTGCCTTGATCATGGAGCGTTGGGAGTCAGGATCCCAGTGGCAGGGAGGTTTTCCTGTGGAACAGGAAGTGGGATGCGCCTGTAACCGGATGCAGGCCTGCAGCTGATCAAACTCCATTTGATTATCAGAGTTTCATCTATTGTCATACATTAATCAAACAGTACATGACCTGTTGTTGCCCGAGAACAGACATGCACATGCACACATACACAATCATTGAACACACACATGAGCTGTCGGCCTCCCACTCTTTCACACACTCCCACTTCCAACATTATCAGTCACACTTACAGCACACATACAGTCTGACCAAAAACAACATTCACACTTTCTTCCACGAAAAAGAAAATCGCACTAAATTATGCATTCATGCCATTTGCAGGCACTGTAACAAACAAAGCAAATCAAACAGCATTCCTGTAAACCTTACACTCAATGCTTCCACCAGCACAAAGCTGAAGACCCGAGACTACCCCTAAAGTCCTGGGACTCATTCTGAAAGCCTGAGACCTTTTCAGAAAGCCTAGGACTCTTTCTGAACACCCGAGACTCTCTCTGCAAGTCTGAGACCCTTTCCGAAAACCTGAGACTCTCTCTAAAAGACTGAGACTCTCTTAAGGCCTGAGACTCTTTCTGAAAGCTTGAGACTCTCTAAAGTCCTGAAATTCTCTCTGAAAGCCTGGGACTCTTTATGAAAGCATGAGACTCTACCTGATATTCTGATACTCTTTCTGGAAGCCTGAGACTCTTTCTGAGATCCAGAAACTCTTTCTGAAAGCCTATAACTTTTTCTGAAAGCCTGAAACCCTTTCTGAGAGCCTGAGACTCTCTCTCTCTCTCTGAATGCCTGAGACACTTTCTGAAAGTCTAAGACTCTTTCTAAAAGTCTGAGACTCTCTCTGAAAGTCTAAGACACTCTCTGAAAGCCTGAGACTCTTTCTAAAAGTCTGAGACGCTTTCTGAAAGTCTGAGGCCTTGTCCACACTAATCGTTTGATAACACACCTTTTTTCTCTCCGTTTTGGCCTTCCGTCCACACTGAGATGGTGTTTTTCTCCACAAAAACTGAGCTTTTTGAAAACGCACTCCAAAGCAGATGAATTTGAAAATGCAGTTTTTGCGTTGTAGTGTGGACTTTCGTGTGGACTACAGTCATGTGATCTATCCAACCAAATCAATCAAGTTGGCGGCCCATGTTATAGGGGCGCTGTTGTACTTTATACTCACTTTGATAGCGTTGTTAAAAAATAAATTTTACTTTGTATAACCATCACATTGCGTTCCTTCAAAGGCGAAGGGAAGTTTACTCGGAATTGGTGTCCGGCAATGGAACACAAGGACAATTGCGTTTAAGACTGTACATGCAACAGAGATTTTCTGCATGTGCAGTAACATGATTTAAGTTTTCATACGTTTCAGTGTGGACGAGCAACTTTTGGAATCCGGATTAATGTAGACGTAGCCTGAGACTCTACCTGAATGTCTGAGAATCTCTCTGAAAGCCTGAGACTCTTTCAGGAATCCAAAAAATCTCTCAAAAAGACTGAGACTTTTTTTTTTTGGTCTTGTTTTCTTGTAAAATATCTAAATATCTCCTTTAAACAAGACACATTTACTTGAGAAGCAAAATTACAAACAATATTTTTGAGTGTTAATCTTAAAATTTGAATATATTTTCTTTTTGTATGCATAAGCTTCGCAAAAGTTTGTTGTTTCTCTGAAAACTAAACATAATATATTGTCATTTTGCTTCAAGTAAATGTGTTGTTTTAAATACTTAAAGTATATTTAAATAATTTATTTGAAAACAGGACAAAAAAAATTAAGAATATTATATTTGCAGTGCTCAAAGCTTTAGGTTCTGAAAGTATGAGACTCTTTCCAAAAGCCTGAGACACTCTATGAAGACCTGAGTACAGCAGCCAGAGGGTTTAAGGGCAGGACTGAGACCTTGAGAGTGTTGGTGGCTCCTCTTACCACAAGACATTTGGTCGGGCGCCCTACTGTCCTGGTTAAGTGACTATAAAAGATCCCAGTCTGTTACTCAAGGGGGTAAAAGCATGCTGCTGTGTTTTGACTAGTAACATCTGATCTTACACAGAAATAAATAGATCATGTGCTGAAGGCAGATTTCGGGTGGCACGGTGGCTCAGTGGTTATGACTGTAGTACTGGAGTTTGCATGTTCTACCCATGTTCGTATGGGTTTCCTCCAGGTGCTCTGGTTTCCCCCACAAGTCCAAAAACATGCAGTTTAAGTAAATTTGAGACTCTAAAATTGCCCTGTAGGTGTGAGTGAGAGTCCCCAAGCCACTGGGAGTTGCATCAGGAAGGCCATCTGTTGTCAAAACCTGTGCCAAGTCAAATATGTGGATCATGGATGTCTGCTGTGGTGACCCCTGATAGGAGCAGCCAAAATAAGAACAAGAAGATGTGTTGAAGGCAGATTTGTATTCCGTTTTTGCATACTGCACTGTACTTAACCTTAAAAGAGGGTTTGATGTAGATGGGAGATTCATTCCTGCTGTTCCAATTTAAAAAGCTGATGTTGAGTGGTCAGTTTTGGGAATCGTTGACATGGTACACAGATAGTGGCAGGATGTTGGGAAATTTCCTTCCTACTTCACTGGCCGGTGACATGCAAACAGCTTTTGTTTATCATTCATTAAAAGAGGGATGGAAGGACAGAGAAAAGCTCTTGAGTGTTAGACCGCAAAGTTTGTTTATGCTGAGGGCCAGAGTTGTTTCCTCTTTTGCATTTGTAGGTTCAGGCATCAACTTCACAACCAACCTTCATCTCTGTCACGACCCCACCATTGCCTTGACATCTGCTGTCTCTTGGGAGTCAACAGGTCATAGTTCAAAGGGTCTTACTATTAATTTAGACTAGGAACATGGGGATTGGTTTGGATGTTAGTTCCAGAGAAGGGCTTATTGTGGGCAGGAAGTCAAGAGGAAATAGCCTATGTTTGAGAAGAGAACAGATTGAAAAGACATGGGAAACGCTTTAGACTGACAAAGCTGGTCATCACTCAACCTTTGCCATTTTCCCAAACATACATGAAAAACAGCGGAAGCAACAAAGTGGCGTGTTTTCTTTATTTAATTTAATTTAATTTTTTTTTTTTTAATTTTTTGGTATTTGTGATAATGTATTGCATCTGAACACTGAAAAAAAAATGCTTTTTGAATTTACTAACGTTAAATGGTTGCACAAAATAGATTTACTTACACTGAATATTATTGAAAATGTTCAAAAAATACTCAGTTACAGTATAGTTAGTACAGTAGAGTACAGTTAGTATTTCAAACTAAATCCAATCCTGTTCATTCTACATAATTAAAATATATGCATGAAGCTTCATATAATCTTTTTATGCTAACTCATTACTTTTTAGTGCAACTTCAGTGTATTGTCCAGCAGTAGCTGGACATGAAGGGTGATTTGGTCCACTCAATTCCCTTCTTTAAGATACTATTAGAGTTATAACTGTGCTACAACACTGACCAGATGTTCCATTTATTATTACCTTAGTTAGATGGATCACTGATCTTTATGATGGTGACTTTAAGAAAAGAAAATAACACCATAAATTGAAACACAAAACATCATGGTTAACACTAAACAAAACTGTGAAATCAACATCAACAACAACTATTTACGCTAAATATAATCCCCCATACCTTACAGTACCACTTGGCATACATAATTAAAAATTAGGGTGCAAGACATGAATGACAATTTCTTTTTCTTATTGACTAAAACAATTAAATAAGTTTGAATACATTTAATGTATGTATGTATATTAGTACATACGGAGAATACACTTAAAAACAACATATTATTATTCAAAAACTGTCAAATGTAAAACTTAATAAAAATGAATAAAAAGAACACAATTTGATAACGTACGATTTACTAAGGGCCAGTTTTTTTCAGTGTATTAATGAAAATTCAATGGACATTCTTTGTACTTGTAATGTATTTGCCAAATAAAGGAAAGAACTAGGTATGATTTCAATGTTTAATCTATAGTAATAGAATCTAATTAAGAAAGAGGTCAAAACTATATTGTCTAAATTCGTCTTTTAATTAGCTAGATGTTCCTTCTGGTTTGCACATGATGAGAGAGTTTTACCCTATGTTCTTAGTAGTTAAATTGTTGTTTTCTGGAGTCTTAGCACTAGATCTTTGAGAGCCCCTTTGCTCTGTTGCTGTTGGATCTCTACCCATAATCCTTCTCTAGGTCATGCATGGCCATATGAACAGTTGTCTGTAACAGTCAGAAATCTTAGCGAGCAAGGACAAAGGAAAGTTTACAGGTTGAATTCTTAAATCCTGTCCATCTGTCACAATAGTCTGACACGTTCCAATCATGCCAGTCCCTCCCATGCAACTTAGATACAAACAGCACCACATCGGTCCAATAAAAAACTGGCATAAAGGTGAAGATGTGAGTCATCAAATTGCTATATTGCAACCTCTTCTATTATGGAAAACTCATTTGGAGAAAATCGCCATCATCTCTCACTACTCTTATCTCTCACTCTCTGGCTCTAAGTAAAACAGAAATCAATGGCTGTGAGATTGCTCCTGCACAGGTCGTCATCTCAATTCAGTGACAGTAAAAGGCCGCCCCTCCAAACTTGCTTATCATCCTGAACATTTGAATTTACCCAACCTTTTGGGCTGAATGATAAAAATGCTGCACAGAGGTTTTACATCGGCGCCGCTAAACAGTATTTGACATTTGACACACATTTAAAAGTCAATGGGATTCCTCTCAAATCAGCAATTATTATCAAGGCCCTAATTTCCCTTTTTAATGGAGAGAAACAGGTGTGACTTGATGATTAGAGCAAACGTGTGAAAATGGCTAGTGCTGAACAGACAGGAGCGCTCTGGCGCTGTTTTATTTTTCGCTTTTTCCCTTGAAGCTTTGCTTCGGGCATCGGAATAATGCATTCCAGTGAACGCAGCCTCCAGTTTTAATTACCAACACATCTCTCGTTGTCCGTGGCTGTCAAAAACAAGCCGTCCTTCATATGTGACATGCTCCTCATAATGATTGTGAGTTGTGTTGATGCTGCCTTGCTTTGACAAGCATCCACGTTTTGGCTGGTGGTCTGCCAACATGCATTTATTGCAGTACCTATTGAAAGAGTGTAAAATCTGTCATTAAATTGCCTGACTGTTTTGTTTATACAGTTCCAGCTCTGCGGCGATAGTGACAAGGGGGCTTTGGGGAGGTGGAGCCCATAATCACTTTTGTTTATGTTTTGTTGTTTTATTTATCTCCCTTGACAGGAGCTGTTGTGCATCTGGATCCTCCACGCCTCTTCATTCAACCAGAATCAGCATTCAGTGGATTAAAATAAAGAAAGTGGGATTGGCGAAATGGGCTGCGCCAAAGTCCTTCTTGTGATGTTCGTGATAGGGTTTGAAAAGGGGATTTGCGTCAATTGGAACCCCATCCCACGCAAGACCGTTAAATATAATGGTGAGTATCTAATAACCATACAGAACTGCAAGAGGTTCGTCCCAATGCCACTGTCCCATGGCCTTTTTCTCACACTCTTTTCTTCATACAACCCCTCCCTTCATTCTCCATGCAGTTTTGAGATAAGAGGTGTGATTTTTGCTTTGAATTCACAGAGATATCAGTTTACTGCCGGGTTTTACAGTGCATTATAGAAAAGTGATTGTCTCTCTCTCTATTCATTTGCACTCACTCCATTTGTTCCTTTTGTCTGACCGTCAATCTCACATCTTTTCCTGTTTTCAGGCACATTTCACAAAGACGGATTTGAAAAGCGTTAGAGGCACAAATCCCATATACTGTATTTTTTGTTGTGAAAACTATTATGTTCAATGAACTTTCAATGGTAAATCTTTACAATAAGGTTCTATTGGTTAACATTAATTCATGCATTAGATATCATGAACTAACAATGAATGATATTTTTACAGCATTTATTAATCTTGGTTAATGTTTGTTTATGAATAATACATTTGTTTATTGTTTATGTATATTAGTTTATAATGCATTAACTAATATTAGTATAGGCCTATAGTATAGTACACTTTATACAACCTATTATTTAAAAAGAAAATTATTAGTACATGTTGAAATTAACACTAACCAAGTTTAATAAGTGCTGTAAAAGTATTGTTCATTGTTAATTCATGTTAACTAATATAATTCATTAATAATAATGAATACAACCTTATTTTAAAATCTTAATCTTTTTTCTAACATAAAATTAACCAAAATAGAATGAAAAGTAGCTAGTTTTAAACACTTTAAATGTCTGCATCTGACTTTGGCCCGTCCCAATTCAAGGGATAGTTCACCCAAAAATGAAAGTGAATGGTGAGCAGAACTTTGTAGCTCCAAAAATAACATCATAATCATAATTCATAAATAATCCATATGACTCCTGTGCTTAAATCCATACCTTCAGATGTGATATAATAGGTGAGGGTGAGAAATAGATCCAAATGTAGGTCCTTTTTTTGCTGTAAATCTCCACTTTCACTTTTACATCTGAATTAAAGTCACATGCGGTGCATGTTTAGTTTCACTTTCACATCTGAAAGTGAAAGTTAAAGTGGAGATTTGGAGTATAAGGGAATTAAATATTCTTCTGTTTCTCACCTACACCTATTATATTGCTTTTGATGATATGGATTTAACCACTGGAGTCATATGGGTAACTTCTATGATTTCATTATGTGATTTTTGGAGCTACAAAGTTCTGATCACCATTCACTTGCATTGTATGGACCTATAGAGCTGAGATTTTTTCTAAAAATTTTGTGTTCAGCTGAAGAAAGAAAGTCATAAACATCTGGGATGGCAAGAGGGTGAGTTAATGATGAGAGAACTTTCATTTTTGGGTGAACAATCCCTTGACTTGGGACAGGCCAAAGTCAGATGCAGACATTTAAAGTGTTTAAAATTAGCTGCTTTTCATGCTATTTAGGTAAATTTTCTAACATATAAATAACCTTGCATGAAAAGTTGCTATTTTGAAACACATTAAATGTCTGTATCTTCCACTTAAAATGTGGATTTTGGCCTGTGGCACTTCAGAGGTCTTGACCTTCTCGACTGTATTCAGCAAATTAAAATAGCATTGTTACAATTTATTGAATTGATATTTATTTCACTGAAGCAAAAATTTATTTTTCAATTATTCATTTTATTTCAAATGTAATCTTTAGCTTTGTCCCACATTTTGCACGCAATCGTTACACGTGATTTTTACCGCCCTATTTTGTACCCTAATCTTGGAAAGTGGCTTCCAAATCTCTGTTGATAACAAAACAGGTACATTAAACATACAGCAGTAGGAATAATTTCACGTGTCCACTCATAAACTGATAATATCTCCTATTAAGCCAGCAGTAGTGAGAGTCCAGGCTGGGAACACACTGCCTTAAATGGACAGGAAATGGCTAGTTGAGCTACAGCAAGGGGGAGCGAGGGAGGGCGAAAGAAGATGTGGGACGTCAAAGAAAGTCCAAAAATGAAAAGAAAAGTCACAATGTGTCTGCAGTGTGTGTTTAACTACTGTTTTAGGTCATGCGTGACTTCGTATGGGCCCTAAACCAGATAAACAGTAGGCCACAGTAGGCCAGTGCACCAAACGTTAGATTTTTTGTGAGGACTATAGACAAAATCAAATCAGGCAAAGAATTGGAGTACACTTTAATGTGTGCATTTCTGTGCGTAAAGAGTGCTTAGACTGGCAGTCTGAGGGATTTAGAGCTTCAGTACTGTGTGTGTGTGTGTGTGTGTGTGTGTGTGTGTGTGTGTTGTTGGAGTTGGGGAGCTGGATCGCAGCAGAGATAATATTTACCCACGACTTTCTACACCCCCGCCCCCTGAAGACCCTGCCTCCACAATTATCCCCGACTTAAAGACGCTGGGGATTTGCAAGAAACGCAAACACGTGTCTTTTCTTTTTCATTTCTCATCAAAGAGCCACAACTTATTTTGGCAGCCATTAAACTGTTGTTTTCACGCTTGTAGCAGGCCGCTGGCTCGCCCTGTGGCCCACTAAAAACAGCTTTAAGAGTTCAAAGTGGAGTCAGAGGCCCTGCCCTCTCCGTGCCCCACCCCATAACTTTCCACAACTGGCCGCCCAGCATAACAAGGTCAGAGAAAAATAGTGAAAGACTGAGTCTAACTGTAAGGAGGACATCAACTCAGATAAGCAGTTTATTGGAGTAACTTGGGTTTTTACAGGGGTCACGTCACAATACTCTTTAGGTTCACAATACTCTTTAACTTCACAGTATTCTTTAACTTCACAACACTCTTTCAGCTTCACAACACTCTTTCAGCTTCACTGTGCGCTTCTAGACCCAGGCTCTCTCTCCCGGTCTGCTGACGGTGTGACTCTTTTATGCCGTGCTCCCCGTGCTCACTGTAATTAGAGACAGGTGTTAGACATAATTTAGCTCAGGTGGAAGCGCCCTTACCGCTTTCTCTCTCTCCGGACGGATGCTTGACCACGCCCCCCGCTGCCACACTAACGTAAATTAAAGACCAATTTCAATGGAGGCCAGAGGAAACTCCTGCTGACTTAGAGGAATAGCATGAATGTACTAAGTCCAATGTGCTGAGGATGGCAAAGCTACAGAGAGAAAGAGAAAAAGAGAGGGAGATAGGGACTGCCTGCCCAGCACAACTCTCTACCCTCCAATTACTATAATGACGCCCTCTGTTGAAAAAGATGGGCCTACCGTGTGTGTGCGTGGTTTACGTAAGAGGACTAAAGCCTGTCTTCTCCATCTTTCTGTGCAGAACCCCTCCCCATATACAGATAACACACGCACACTGAAATATACTTTGATTTATCTGTGATTTATACTCTTGAATCTAGCAGATGCCCTCGCCTGTGCTCGCACGACTCATTGTCTGTAAAACCGTGTTTCTTTTCCATTCAATAAATCTGTCTCCTACCCTTTGTGGACCTGTACGCTCCAGAAGGAGGCTGTTTGTTAAAAGGGGCAGAAAAAAAGAAAGTCTTTCAATTTTTTGTATGCTTGCCACTTTTATGAAAAGGTCACTCTCGGTACAAGCTGTGAGCTCAATTCTCGACTGCCGTCTCCCCTCCTGGACTGTCAAACACCGGTCTATTTCCAAATACCTTTCACACATTTCCCTTTTACTGTCATTCTGTCTCTTCCACTCTTTCTTTTTTTATCTTAATCTTGTTTTTTTCCCCATTTCCACCTTTTTCTTTTACTCCCGTAGAGTTTCTCAGCAGCCGTACCTCATTTTTTATGCAGGATGCATAAAGGTAATTCTCAGCTATGTTTCCCTTAAGAAGCAACTTTAAAATGTAGGGGAAGTAAAACTAGCAAATGAGAGAATTGTTGACATACAGTAGCACAGAGCTATTAACATCATGTAGCACAGCTCAGATAATTCGTCTTTGAAGGATTTGATGAGAAAAGTGTGAGTTCATAATGTAATCACTTGACTTTTGATTGCAGACGTTGGTGTCTGGCAAATCTGAGCACAGTGTGTGACATTGTTGAGATCTCTTTTGAAATTATTGAGGAGTTTGAGAAGATATTTAGTCACGAGAACTCTTAAGGGGTCATTAAAACTGAATGTATTTTTTGCGTTCGCCTATGCAGATTTTTCATAGTTTTTTATTTAACATATTTTAGAGTTACCATAAGAATCTTGCTGTATTTTTAGTGAGCACATGTTTTTTAGATGCCGTGTCAAGTGCTAACTTTGAAAATGCCTATCAAGACACCTGCGTCCTGTCCCATTATTTATGCAAGATTGCATTCGGTCCAAATGGCCCAAAGCAGCAGATTTGTTTGTTTGTTTGTTTGTTTGTTGGTTTTTCTATGTAAACATGTGCTAGATGGACATTGCGCTGCAGGAGAGTCATACTGTTTAAGATGCCTTTTCAAATTAAAAAGAATTTCAGCTTTGAAAAACGCGTCTCAAGACGCCTGGATTCTGTTACATTCACTGCGCATTCATTCTGAATGGTCCCCAAGCAGGGGACTTGCTAGTTAAAAAAAAAAAATTTTAAACATGCGCTAGACGGCCGCTGAGGTGCTGGTTTTTCAGCATCTTGTGCACTGTATTTTTAAGACACCCTGTCAAGTTTAAAAAAACATTTGAAAACACATCTTGTGGCACCTTTTTAAACGCATGAATGTATTCAGTCAGAACAGCCCCCAAGCAGAAGACTTTCTGGGTTTTTTATTTTATTTTTATTATTGTTTTTCTATGTAAACATGCACTTGACAGACATGCACAGGAGTGGCACGTTTTTAACATGCCGTGTCAAGTTTAAAAGCGTTTCAACTATAAAAAACATTGTCTCGAGGCACCTTCATTCTGTTCCATTCGTTGTGCTTCATCTTGCTATTTTTCACACAACAACTAATTCAGTGTGAACGACCCTTAAGCAGATCATTTGCTATTTAAAAAAAATTACAATTATATGAACATGGGCTAGACGGACATTGTGCCACTGTTTTTTCAGTGTCTTGTGCAGGAGCGCTAAGTTTTTAACCCTTTTACAGGTGAGTTTTTAATGTGATTTTTCAATGTTGATAATGATTGATTATGGTGGATAATATGTGCCGCCATGTTGTTTACACTGCAATGCAGCATGGGATTCTGAGTTCGAGATGGTTCTAAAAACCTAGCCCCTTCCACTTGTTGAGGACATAGTGGTGAGAATGAGTGACGTACGGAACGGGAGAAGGCTCAAGTGGACTAACGAGTTTATAAAATCTTTACATCGCTGCATCAAAACAGTCAATTAAAGCTTTTTTAATAGAAAAATACAAAACTTTTATTTTGTGATTATTTGAATTTTTGTGACAAAAAATAAAGATGTTCGATCTTGAAAAGACTATTTAAGTAGTTGTTTCATTCAGACAACCACTTTGGTCCCTCTCAGCTGGAAAATAGCTGCACGATCACACCAGCTTGATTGTAAGCACGAAAGGGTTAAAACGCTGTTTCAACTTTTAAAACAAGAGTAAAAACAAGACTTGGCCTATTCACGCCAAACAGCAAAGGAAACAATCCGAAGAAATCACTGACAAATGGTCTTTGACAAGAACGGAAAAAATATTTGTCAGGCTGAGCGAACGCAAACTCACTCCTGTGCAGTAGGTGGCGCAACACCCCTGTCAGCAGCTCTTCCAGCTATCTATCAAAGAGGGGAAGCTGATAAAAGGAATGAATTAATAAAAGCTGAACACTTCTTAAACTTGTAAACAATCAGAGGACCAAAAGACGAAGGACAAGCAAGCAACCAACTCTCCGTTTGCTCACCATTCGATCTCATCGCTGTCTTAGAGAAACAACTGAGATTTCAGAGATCTTGTTTGTGAATTTGCCCTTACTGTTTCTGTTATTTTCTCTGCACCACCCCTCTTTTCCTCTCTGTTGTTCTTTCGGTCTCCACTTTTTGTGGTGTTAGTGAGTTTTCTGCCTGTTGTTGTGCTAATCCGTTCTGACAATTTCCTGTGCTAAGCTGTGATCTCCTGTCTTCCCTTCCCAAAACAGTAGCAGCCCCACCACTCCATCTAATCTAGTGCAATTACAGCACTTCCACTCTCCCCTCCACCCACCTACTCTCTCACGCTCTTATGCACGCTGTGTATGTGTTTGTGTGTCTGCCTATACACACACCACCTACAGTACATGTGTCTTAATCTCTTTTTCCCTTTCTTCTTTTTTAATTGCACCTTTGTGTGTCACCCTCAGACTTGACCCTTGACTCTCTTTCTTCATTGGATCTTTGTCCTGGTGTATACATGGGCATGTTTTTAAAGCTCATACTTTCTCTTCGTAATTAGTGTGTGTGTACATTCTCCATGTTTCTAGTTTTTTGGGATCCATGTTGCAGCATCAAAGAGCTTAAAATAGGTCTTTAATAGAGGAGTGTGTGTTTTGAGTGCTGTGGCTTTGAGTTATAAGCAGGGTAAGACTGTATTTATAGCAAAGCTGCTTTGTAAGGAGCCATAGAGGGACATCAGAGGAAATACAGCAACCTTCAGTCTGACTCGGTTCAGTTTTGCGGCTCCATTCCCTTAACCGGAGTATGCTCCTCCACTGCCCTATCATTCAGTCCAGCTGAAAACTCATGAAGGACAAAGACACACACACACACACACATATACATACACACAAAGTTCACCTCTGTGTTCTTTTGGATAGCTCACATCTGGATTCCATTCAAAGTGGTATCTATTTTTAGCACATCTTTACCTCATTATTTTTCTGTCTATACACACAGATAGAGACTCCCTCTCTGCCCCATTAGGTGTGGTACTATTGGCTTTGGTTAAGTTCTACTTAATGTAGGGAGACAGGGGCTAGTTGTCACAATGGCTATATCTCAATAACTATACATTTCAAAGTCAATAGTTAAATTACATACAGTGCATCCGGAAAGTATTAACAGCTCTTCACTTTTTCCAATTTTTTTTATGTTAAAGCCTTATTACAAGCAATTTATTACAAACAATACCCCATAATGACAATGAGAAAGAAGTTTGTTTGAAATCTTTGCAAATTTATAAAAAATAAAAACGAAAAAAGTCACATGTACATAAGTATTCACAGCCTTTGCTCAATACTTTTTTGAAGCACCTTTGGTACCAATTATAGCCTCGAGTCTTTTTGAGTATGATGCTACAAGATTGGCACACCTATTTTGGGGCAGTTTCTACCATTTATCTTTGCTGGACCTCTCAAGCTCCATCAGGTTGGATGGGGAGCGTCGGTGCACAGCCATTTTCAGATCTCTCCAGAGATGTTCAATCGGGTTCAAGTCTGGGCTCTGACTGGGCCACTCAAAGACATTCACAGAGTTGTCCCGTAGCCAATCCTTTATCTTGGATGAACCTTCACCCCAGTCTGAGGTCCAGAGCGCTCTGGAGCAGGTTTTCATCAAGGATGTCTCCGTACATTGCTGCATTCATCATTCCCTCGATCCTGACTAGTCTCCCAGTTCCTGCATCATGCTGTGGGTACATCCCCACAGCATGATGCTGCCACCACCATGCTTCACGTTTGGGATGGTATTGTCCAGGTGATGAGCGGTTCCTGGTTTCCTCCAGACATGACGCTTGCCATTCTGGCCAAAGGTTTCATCAGACCAGATAATTTTGATTCTCATGGTCTGAGAGTCCTTCAGGTGCCTTTTGGCAAACTCCAGGCGGGCTGTCATGTGCCTTTTCCTGAGGAGTGGCTTCCGTCTGGCCTCTCTACCATTCAGCCCTGATTGGTGGAGTGCTGCAGAGATGGTTGTTCTTCTGGAAAGTTCTCCTCTCTCCACAGAGAAAGCTGGAGCTCTGTCAGAGTGACCATCGGGTTCTTGGTCACCTCCCTGACTAAGGCCCTTCTCCCCTGATCTCTCATTTTGGCTGGGTGACCAGCTCTAGGAAGAGTCCTGGTGGTTCCAAACTTCCATTTACACACACACACACACACACACACACACAAAGAACAGTGGATGGCTTTCTCAACACTGCCACTGCCAACAATGGTTGGGATGCGTAAGTGCACCTTGCTCGACTGTCTGTAATTGCTGCTTCTTTGAATGTAATTATTTGACGTGACACTCTTAGCTCAGCACAAAGCTTAAAGAAACTCAGTCAGTGATTAGCTTAGAGGCATTTGAGTCATTATGCAGATATTTAGAAGTGTGTAGCATGTGTGTAACTCTGTTTATAACCAGGCAGATGTTCTCTGTCCCCCCCTGGAGGGGAGGTATGTTTCCCTTTCCTCTTGGCTCCTCCAGCCTTCTTACACATTACCAAGCTGCCAGTCTCCAGCTAATAACCACACACTCTCTTGGCTTCCATCTTGCTCGAATCCACCACTCACGGTCCTGAAGGTGCCTTCGTCTTCTCTTTAAGCACTTGCTTGTAACTCTCTTTCCACTCTTCACCCATCTGCCATGGCAGTTAATCAGATCAGGGAGTAGTTTATGATTGAGTATTCAAATGGAACGTCCCTGCTGAAAAGATCAGTGTGGCTCATCACAACCACATTCCCACCCAGCTTTTTAACTAGCTTAAAGTAAAAATTTCCTCTTTAAAATCACCTAAAGATATGTTCATAAATGTTTGAAATGATGTTCACTCACTTGAGACTAAAGGAATGTTTCACCAAAAATGAAATTTCTGTAATAATTTATTATTAAAACCTCATGTAGTTACAAATATGTATGACCAAATCCTCTTTCATGGCAAGTCAGTCCAGTCCAGTCATCTTTGTGTGGTATGTGTAAACCTCACTCCCCTGGCCTAAAGAGGTGCACTAGCGACTGATGCTAGAGGCTGTAGACTTTAGCCTCCTCGTTAGCGCGCATGCCTCCCATGCTGGCTGACATTGGTTCGAATCTTGATCGGAGCAGGTCGAGCAGAACCAGTTACAATTTGGAAAGGTAGCTATTTTCTATGGATACAAGTGGCATAAAAGTGCAGCTACTCTCTACTTGAATGGGGAAAGTAGAGATCAAGTAGAGGTGAGTAGAGGTTAATCTTGATCAAGATTACGATCAAAGAACATATTTTTTTATCAGCAGTTAAATCTGACTACAATGGTACCATAAATTGTGCTTCTTTAGCTCATAACATGCTAAAAAAAAAAAAAAAAATTCAGGTTTTTGAGTTGACTAACGATATCTGTATCTAAAAGGTGATTGGCTCTTTACCTGTAAGGCGGGCCTTCCTTTTCTACATCTGCCATTTTGGTCATTCCAATTTCTCCTATTGAATACCAGTGCTCTATCTCAAGCTAAATAGTCTCTGGTATGACTTTGCATGTTTGTTAGCGATATGCAAGAAGCTTGTTTACAGTGGCTTGCTTGGTCACGCGGGAACTCCCGTTGTTTAGCGCTAAAAACAATGGAAGTTCTCACGCGAACATGTCACTGTGAATGAGCTTCTCTCAGACATTCATAAACGTGCAATGTATGTCAAGATTTTCACTGATAAAATTAATTACATTTTGTGTTGTTTCTCACCAAAACATATTGTACGTATTCAGAAGACTTGGAATATGATGCATGAGCCACGTGATCTACTTTTATTATATTTTTCTGTGCTTTTTTAAGCTTTGAAGTGAGTCACTATCAAATGCTATTGTATCGAATGGACAGACCATGTTTTATTCTACATTTTGCAGGTCAACCCCTCATAGTCACCGCCATGTTGAGGTCACATGACCAGCCAGGTCTTATAATAGTTGAAATGCAAATAAGAGAAAGCAAAATGTAAACAAGAAGTTACTTACTGTCCCTTTAACCAGAGGACTACACTGGTCTTCACCAAAAACACAGTGATGGTTGACCATCTTAATAATTCAAATTATCTTTGTGAACATCAGCTAGACCAGCACCAAACCAGCATATTTTATTGCTTCTTTTTCTCATACAATTTAATGTGAATGGTGACTGAAACTAAAGACTGGAACTTAAGTAAGTTATTCTGGTTTGGAACCACATGATGGTGAGTAAATGATGACGGAATTTCCATTTTTGGGTGGACTATCCATTTAAGGCCCGTAAGTCAAGTTGGATCAGTGACATTTGGATCACCGTTTGATATCCTCCAATAACATTGCATCATCTCTCTCTGTTTCTCAGATGTGCATGACAGTATGGCGAGGTTTCGCTCTGTTGGGGTGTGGAACTACACTATGTTGACCCTGGCCGAACATGAGAGGGTTTTGTACGTGGGAGCCCGAGAGCACATCTTCGCCCTGGATCCCAACGACATCAGCAGACAGCTCCGACCGCAGGTATCTTCAACAAAGAAAATACATTTTTTATTTCTTCATTTAAAAAGCCCAGCACCCTCTAAATACTAATCCACAAACCATCAACCGACAAGAGACCATTAGCATTTTATCATTCAAAAATATCAGCATTTAAAAATGACTCACACTTTTAATGCCTGAGCCATTTGTGTTAAATTGCAGGTTGCGGCAGTCAATAGGGAGTACATATTTTACATGCAGAATATTATTTGCTTGCAAAAGTCACATCTTTCTCTTTCTCTCTCTCTCTCTCTCTCTCTCTCTCTCTCTCTATCTCTCTCTCTTTCTTAGATTGAGTGGTCTGCTCCTGTGGAAAAGAAAAGAGAGTGTGCAGCGAAGGGGAAAAATAACCAGGTACCGGCTGATGTTGCATCCTTTATGTTATAACAGCTTTACATTGTATGGCCCTTGTGAAATGCATTTACTCTCCCCTCCCTCTCACTTTTTTCTCTTTTTGTCTTTCAGACTGAGTGTTTCAACTACATACGCTTCTTGCAGAGCTACAACCACACACACCTATACACATGTGGAACATATGCCTTCCAGCCCAAATGCTCCTACATTGTGAGTGTCCACTTGGATTTTTGTCTACTACACTAATCAATCTGTCAGACCCGCATGATCAAGTGGGGCAAGCTGCAAGCCCTTACAACATTTAATCGCTTGCAGGATATGAATTATGGTTAAAATGCTAATTCTCAGTATCAGTATTGGAATTACTAGCGAGATTGCACATTTTTGATATCAGACTTTAAATTTGCACTAGTTAAAACTTCAAGGACTTAATTTTCATGAATGCCTAATGCACAGCACTAAGCACTACAACCGTGTGCTACGTCTTATAAAATTGGTATGAGAGCGCTACTTTTAAGTGCAATTTTTGTGCCAGGGCAAAGCGCATGTGGCTAAGTCTAAATTCGTTCCAAAACCCGGAGAGAGATTTTTTTTTATTGTATTTATAATCTAATTTGTATTGGTATTTTTCCACCTGTTGTTGTAGAGTGATTTGTTAAGTCACTGCAAAAGAGGCTGGTCAAAGAAGTTGTGGAGAGGATCAAATGTTTGGATTTGGTATATGATTTTTTTGACCATTTCGTTATTTATTATTTGTGCGTGCCGATACAATCACTATTAATAGGCTACTAGCCTTGATTTGTGTGTCAGTAGATGAAAATGATTACGAAAACTTACATTCCCTATAACTTAACGTGGCGAACATCCAAATCCTGATGAGAATTACTAGAATTAAACAAGTCATTTTCTAAGTATAAAAAGGATCAGTATGTCCATATTTCTATTATTCTAATTTGTTGAATACAGTCCATTTATACTACCAATTTATTGTGAATGTGTTGTCTTTGTTTGTATCGCTGGTGCTTGACAGGCAATTGCGTATATAATAGGACGCAGATGGTGCAATAACTAATACATTAATTTACACTTGACTTAGCCCATTAATGTGTTGCACATTAAATATCGCCAAACCCACTTGCGCCTAGACTTAGCGCATGCTGGCCCAAAAATATCAAAACTTCATGGTCATACTTAGCGCTCTTAAATTAGAGCCCTAATTCTTTATAAACAAAAATGCCATCATTACTTGCACAAATACACATTCTTGATAGTGAAAAAGCACACACTGTTATATATAATTTCATTTTGCCAGTAGAATTTCACAATGATATGTCATTCACTCATGACAGACATCTGTAATTCATTTCTTGAAATTCCAATTTCACATATCAGCAATGCACTTCTTAATAGGATAAATGATAAGTTTTGATATCAATAATTACATTGTCAGTAGTGCAAAAGTCCATTCCTTATATCAACAATTGAATTATAACAAGCACATTTTTGAATTTTGCATTTCATTTTCACAAATGGCAATGTAAATTTCACTCATTTGTAATGTGATTATAAATAGTAGTAAGCCTTTTAAGATATATTTACTGTAATTGCTCTTCGGTTTACTGATATCTGAAATTAATTTCCTGAAATACAATATCTAACATGCTGAAATAGATATTATGATTTATAGATATTTATAGAAATTTGCACTTTCACTTGTTGTAATTATAATTTATATCAGGAATGGATATTTTTACTAGTAACAATGTAATTATTAAGATAAAAAAATACAATTTTAACTAGTAAGAAGTACATATATGATATGTGTATTTGGTATTTCAAAAAGTAATAAATTAATAATAGATATCTGTAATTTTTTTTATTGTAATTCCATTTTTTATATCAAGAATGTGCATTTCTGTGAGTAATGATGTCATTAAAAAAAATAATTATAATTAACAGTTGTGTCCCAAACCGCACACTTCTGCACTATGTATGTTTACACTGAAAATGCAACATAAAGAAGTGTATTACGAGTACCCGGATACACATCAAGTGCATGTGTGTGTGTGTGTGTGTGTGTGTGTGTGTGGATGTTCAAGCCATATGTGTCTGTTTCTGTCTTGTCTGATAGAATGCGGATCACTTCACTCTGGACAGTGCCGCCCTAGAGGACGGCAAAGGAAAGTGCCCTTACGACCCTGCCAAGGGTCATACAGGACTCATTGTTGGTGAGTTATCTATGTGTACAGGTTTCTGACCTGTGAAATATACCGTATCTTTCAACCCTGCTCCGGTATTATTATTATCATTCTTGTGTGTGTGTCAGTGTGTGTGTTCCATATTTAGTTTGGTGCCGTCTGCAGAAGTGTGTATGGCTCCTCTCTTCACACTTGGGAGCAAATGGAATCCCTCTTTAATATCTCATAACTGTAAAGCTCTAGACAGGTGGGTCTGCCTGTGCATCTGTTCCTGCTCTAAGCATTCATCTCCTCTGTTTTAGACAAAGAGTTGTACTCCGCCACCCTTAATAACTTCCTGGGCACAGAGCCTGTGATCCTGAGGAACCTGGGACAGCAACATTACAGTATGAAGAGTGAATACCTACCTGCTTGGCTCAATGGTAAGTCCACAAACACATATACAAAAAATAACACATCCCTGCTAAATAATTGTTTCATCCAGCCCTTTATCTAGTGTCTCTACAGTTCTGTATCCACAATTCTAATGCATTGTTCCTTTTAATTCTCCTTTCACCTCCTAATTATGTTGACTGGACCAGAGCCAAACTTTGTGGGTTCTGCACTGGTGCGGGAGAGCCGGAACAGTAAAGATGGAGATGATGATAAGATCTACTTCTTCTTTAGTGAGAGAGCAGTGGAGCTGGACTGCGACAGCGATCTGACAGTGGCACGAGTGGCACGTGTTTGTAAGGTAAGAAAGTAACCACCAACCTCTTCAGTGCTACAGAATCACAGTCTGTTCTCTGAAGTCATAAACTGTACTCCTGTCCAAAACCTCAACCAATGGGATTAAGACCGGCTCACTATCATGTCTTTTGCACAGCTAAGTACCAAAATAAGTATATGTACATGAGTCCATGAAATGTTGGTTTGCTGTGTGCGAAGAGTCTCTAGAAAGTCAGATTTGCATTGGAGTTTATATTGTGAAAATGACCATCTGACATAAAACTTTGATGTTGGCTTGACAAAGACTTGAAAGTTTGTCTGAAAGTTTTAACTAGTTTTAAAAGTTTGATGGTTGTACAGATTTTACAGTAAGACAAACAGACAGGTAGCTAGATAGACAGATAGTCAGACAGACTTTCAAATAAACCAACAGACAGACAGACAGACAGCGAGTGTGTGAGTGAGTGAGTGAGTGTGTGTGTGTGTGTGTGTGTGTGTGTGTGTGTGTGTGTGTGTGTGTGTGTGTGTGTGTGTGTGTGTGTGTGTGTGTGTGTGTGTGTCTTGGCCTGCTTGAACATTCCATCAATGAAAGTCTATGAAATTTGGGGGATTGTGTGATGGATGGATGGATCGTGTAGATATAGTGGCAAAAGCTATAGTGCAAAAGTTTATGAAAACTTATGTAAATAATTTTGAGATGGTAAGATGCTTTTTTGAGTAACAAATTACAATGGTACTTATTCATAATAAATACTTTAGAAAAAGGTGCACAATTTCCTGTTAATTTCAAACAGATTTGGCATTTCATTACATCTCAAGTATTCTATAAACAATTGAATCTCCATTGTGATTGGATCAGTCAATGTGAGCCCACATTGAACATTACATAGAATCATAACAAATCTATTCCCCCCCACTTATGAAAAAAAAATGTTTACACATTGTACAGATATTGAAAAATCTTTGATTTAATCACCTCGAACAATGAAAATAACAAACAAGAATTTAGTCTCAAAATATACAGTATGTGATCATTTCAGCTACATAAATTTGCAACACTGTACAAATGATTAAAAATGAGACCAAATTGACACAAATCAATCTTTAGAGAAAGAAAGAAAGAAAGAAAGAAAGCTGGATTTAGAATAGTCTTGGCCCACCTGATGTACCGTCAATGAAAATCTATGAGATTTTTGATTGTCACTTTGTCAAGCCAACATAATTATTTTATTAGCTTACTTGTAGAGATCGCAGAGTGACATGAGAATTTGGAAAGATTACTCGCAATACCCTGATGACCGGTGAAATATCCCAAATGACCAATCAGATTAGAGTATTCCAGAGAGCCGTGTAATGAACAACTGGTTCAAATTATGGTTCCTTTGAGAAAAATCAACCTTTTAAGAATAATCTCATAACACTGATTATCTATATTTATATTTTTTCAGACTAACTTCTTAAACATGCAGATACCATGCATGGGAAATCTCTGTAATAACTGTCCTGCAAGTCACTTTGGATAAAAACATCTGTTTGATGACTTCTTACATCTCTTATCAGGGAGACCTTGGAGGTACACGGACCCTGCAGAAAAAGTGGACCACCTTTCAGAAGGCTCAGTTGATGTGCTCCCTCCCAGAGCGCCACATCACCTTTAATAACCTGCGGGCCGTCTTTACCCTGCCTGGAGCAGACTGGAGGAGCACAAGTTTCTATGGCATCTTCCATGCACAGTGGTGAGTGAGCTCTCCTGCCATACCAGCCTCTCTCATTAATATTTCTCACTTTGACGTACTTGTGAAAGTCATCCTGCCTCTGCTTATATAAAGTGCCTCTGTGCCAAACATCCAGCCGTGTACCTCAACTGTAGAAAATGTTGCACTGTCATTAAGTTGACAGTAAAGCTATTACTGTAATAAACCCACCAATGTAGTGCAGTCATTTAGTTCAGACTTTTGCACTCTCTTTTTCCCTTTTTTTCTCTCTCAGGGGGGATGTGGATGCATCTGCTGTGTGTCAGTATCAGATTGGGGAGGTGAAAACTGTGTTCGACGGGCCATATAAAGAATACAGGGAGTCGTCTCAGCGATGGGGCCGGTACACTGGCACTCTGCCCAGTCCACGACCTGGAGCGGTGAGATGGGAGGGCAAGAGGGTGTCCGTGACAAAGCAGGCTGCTAAAAATAGCAAAAGCTTTTCATATGAAAATGCACTGTAATTTTTCAATTTTTCTTAATACATGACCCATTGGCTAGTGAGTATTTGCTCATTCCAACATTTTACAAACATCAACAATTGAACAGAGGCATGTTGATGTAACAAACGTGTTCTGGTAAATCTGGTCTGTTACAGCTTGACAAGGTTTTGTCATTTGGCACATTGTTATTTTCATCACCTAAAATTAAATGCCAATTTAGTCATAAGTAATATTTATCTAAATTAATGAATATGACATGTAGGTCCATACAATGTAAGTAAATGGTGAGCAGACCTCTGCAGATCAACAGATCAATATCTAATTCATTTTTACTCTAAATCTCCACTTTCATGTTCATATTAACTTTCTGATAGTGAAAGTGGAGATTTAGAGTAAAAAATACTTAAGTCAGTGAAGTTATTTTTATTTGCATAGCGCTTTCCACAGCACACATCATTTCAATATTGATCTGTTGACTAAATCTTTTTTTTTTAAAGTTGCCTGAAAAAATAATACAAAATTTAAAACAAACATAAAACACTCCACTAAGATTGTGCATAATATACTGATATATATATATATATATATATATACACACAACAGTTAGTTCCGGTCCTCGAATCTTATTGGGCATTCCATGAGCACTGATGGTCTGGCACTATCAGCACTTGCACGCTTGACTGTGTGTGTGTGTGTATCACTCTGATTGTGTTTGTGCCGTTCTAAACTAAAATGTTAGAGCAGTGCAGATCTGTTAAGAGCTGTGGTTTGTCTTTTTTTTTTACATGTATTTTTTTTAGCCAGTAGGTGGTGGCAAAAGATCATTTTTATGTGTAATATGAGTCAGTTAGGTGATGTGAAGTGAAGCCGCTTCAGCCGTTTACATACAACAGCTCTTCATAATCGCTTGTATTACTACTAATCAAGCTAGTAAATAGCTTTAAATGGTTTTAAATGAACAACTTCAGCATTATGACTCATCACAGCTGAGATACACAACAGACTGATTAATTACACGATCTGAAGGCGCTTACCTTTTATCACATACACACACATATGTAATATCCATCCATCCTTGTTTATCCAATAACTTGTCAGAAACAGCAAAAGCCATGATACTATTCCTGAAGTGAACTTTTTGATTTACCAATGATGGCTTGGACACATCATTTGGTTTGAACCAGCAAAGGCAGATTCTGATCCGTTGCGTAATAAAGTAGTTTCATGCACAAATGTTTTTATGACCGTACTAAGTTTTTTCCAAACATTTTTAAATGTACTTGTTCATTGTACTGCTGTATATAAGCAATATCACACTCGCAATTGTGCTATATGGCCCTAAATCAGCACTACTGTGATTCGGCCGCAGGCCGAGTGCCATAGGTAATCACAGCAGTGCTGATTTAGGGCCATATAGCACAATTGCGAGTGTAATATTGCTTGAAAATATATTTTATATATATATATATATATATATATATATATATATATATATATATATATATATATAAGACTTCAAAATATGAATGTCTTCTGTTCTGATTTTCTTTGGCTTTTGTTATTTCCACAGTGCATCACAAACTTTGACAGAGAAAATGGCTATAACAGTTCTCTACAGCTGCCTGACGCTACTCTGAACTTTGCCAAGAAACATCCACTAATGGAGCTAAAGGTGGAAGCTCGCCCCCTGCTGCTAACTAAAGGAATCAACTTCACTCGCCTCGCTGTGGACAGAGTGAGCTCACTGGACCAGAGATCCTACAGTATGCTCTTCATAGGCACAGGTATGCTTGGATTGGATAAATGGATGGATGGATGAAACTAGCACAGTTAACAAGGGCAGCATCTGTTGGTTATGTGGGTTATTTTAGTGATTTACTCTGTCTTGTTTGTTGTTGTGTTGTCTAACCCACAAATATGGATAGATCGGCCAAAGAAGCTATTTATAAGTCATAATGTTGTAATAAGTAAGAATGCCACCTCCGCCAATTGATTCTAGTCATGCAGGAAGGTCAGACATCAAAGTAAACATTGAAAAGATGTATTTGGCCTTGGCACTTTCAAATATACACATTTCTCTCTGTGTGTGTGTTGTGTGTGTGTGTGTGTGTGTGTGTGTGTATGTGTGTGTGTGTGTGTGGCAGGCAGACAACACTTCAGTTGTCAAGTTGTATCGTGCAAACAAAGTGTACTATTAAACATAGATAGACAAGATAGGCTTCAAAGTTAGCCATTTTTAACCTGAGATTAAAGAAGCATGTTACAAGCTACAGTAAATGTCCAAACCACACCCAGGAGTAGTTTTAACCGATCTTCAAAGCTCTTCAACTAGCCAATTTCTCCTAGGTTAAGTATTTTAGGGATGTGCGCGTGAACAGGGGAAATATCACCAAGCAAACACCAATAGCAGAACAAATGTGTCAGTGCATTCCATCATAATTTAAGGTGAACTAAAAGAAGCCTGTTCACCAAATAATTATACACTAGCCTTAAAGTTTCCATTTCCATTAAGATGTGGCCTTACATTTAAGGAACATATCCACTGGCATGGAAAAAATCCTCTCAACATCGCCCACTACGCTAGAGAGCTGATGCTTTTGACGTTATATAAACTCGAGCACTACTCAACTTTTTGATGCCTTCGACCACTCTCAATGCTTGCTCCAAGCCGCTGTCAATCCCACAATCCACCTCACGAGCATGGCACTCGACTCCCATAGGAATGCATTGAAAACATTCACTCAGCATTGCTCATCAGTTGAAAAGTACAGTTACCTTCACATGTCGAGATTCTGCGGGCGAAGAAGTCGTGGGTGGATGTTGAGTGCATGTGAAACCAGCAAAAATCTAATTGCCAAGCAGCCTCTCTTTAATGCTGCACTTTATACTCGAGTGAGGTGAAAAAGTGTCTGGCCCCTAAAATGATATCCTTTTTCATTGTGAATCTTCAGTGTAGCTGTGTATGAAGCACCACCCAAATGGCAAGTCACTGCCAAACCAAGAAACTTCCTATTGGTCAGCGCGGGAAATTCGCCTGTCAAAGTTCACCGAATTTGAACGTCACGCAAAATTCCCAAGGCAAAATTCTTCGCCACCGTGAGTTCAGGGTGCAAAATTCACAATAGCGTGTATTCCCATTGAGATGACTGTATTTTGCCCACCTACAACACCTAAAAAAAAAGCCATTTTGGACTGGAGAAAAGAGGCAGATTGCGGGCTTCTGCGTGTGCAGGAGAAGTCTTGGATTGGGGATTAAGAATGAACATAGATACTCTGATTTAAAGCAAAGTGGCAAGGTGGATTTATGAAGGACCCCCTGTAGCTTTTTCAATCTTCTCATCCGTTATCCTTTTTCCACACTAGCCCTTGTTCTCCCAGACTGAGAAGGGTCAGTGGTACATTAACTGTGACAAGCACTGTGTGGAAGGACAGGATAAAGTACACACACACACACACACACAGTTATGTTGGGTCACGGCACCAGCAGGGGCTTATTAAATTTTCCTGTTGGTAATTTGTATAACCTTGCTCCTAAAATCAATGGAAGAAAAATATGGCATGTACAGATGATGTATTAATAGACTATGTCTCTCCTCTCTCGCCTTTTTCTGTTCTTTCTCTGCTTTCCTTCCATTTTTCTTCTCTCTTTTTCAGCGGATGGATGGCTACAGCGTGTCGTGATTTTGGGTTCAGAAGCCCATGTCATTGAAGAGATTCAGCTGTTTGATCGCCGGCAACCAGTGGACAGTCTCACCATCTCTCACAGCAAAGTAATTTCGGATCTCTCTGTCTCTGTGTTTTCTCTGTTGATACTGATCCTTCGGGATTCTCTTCAACCCAAGTATACTGCCTAACTGGCACAAACCGGTTTTGGTCAAACCACAACATAGTATGAAAACACAATGCTCTTTTAACTGAAATGATTTCACAATACAATCCCACGTGTACTTTCACGTGTACCACGTGTACAGTGTAAAAAAAAGATTTTTATATTTATATTTTATTGTTTTTTTAAATAGGTTTATTTTAATAACTAGAATAGGTTGGTACGCTCTGCACACTCAAGGCAATATATATATATATATATATATATATAGAGAGAGAGAGAGAGAGAGAGAGAGAGAGAGAGAGAGAGAGAGAGAGAGAGAGAGAGAGAGAGAGATCAGACACAACATTAAAACCACCTGCCTAATATTGTGTAGGTCCCCCTCGTGCCGCCAAGACTGCACCAACCCACAGAGGGGTTATCTGAGTTACCATAGACTTTGTCAGTTCAAACCAGTCTGGCCATTATGTGTTAGCCTCTCTCATCAACAAGGCATTTCCGTCCATAGAATTGCCACTCACTGGATTTTTTTTTTGTTTTTTGCACCATTTGGAGTAAATTCTAGAGACTGTTGTGTGTGAAAATCCCAGGAGATCAGCAGTTACGGAAATACTCAAACCAGCCCGTCTGGCAGCAACAATCATGCCATGCTTCAAATCACTGAGAAAACAATACAATCCAATGTTTGAAATCAAGCTGCTTTGCGTTATTGTGTAGGCTTAATGAATATGACCCCATAGTACCACTTAGCGTCCAACCAGCAGTAATACTGGTGTTAGTCGGTTTGAACTTGAACACCACACCAGTGTCAAAATTATAATATTGTTGCAAGTCTAATGAACATATTTCCATATTTTTCCATTTCCATCTTTATAGAAGTATTTGTACATTGGCTCGCGCTCTGAGGTTCTTCAGCTGCCCTTGGCCAACTGCAGCCGGTATCATTCTCAGCCAGACTGCCTGCTATCCAGAGACCCATACTGTGCCTGGGACAGCGAGGGACGTGCCTGCATACGCATCGACCTCCACCGCGGGTAAAGTCATCTATCTCTCGATTGTCCTCAATGTATTTACTTCATTGCTCATTATGCCACTCTACTAACACGCTTTTGCTATCATCCATTCATGCCTACTCTAAGCCTCAATCATTTCTTCATGTCTCTTTTGTTCTCTCTAGCCTCCCCTTATTTCCCTTCCATTTCTTCCCTTGCTAAGAGCCACCTGTTCGCCTCTCCCTTATATTTACTCCACATCAATTTGCAGTGTCTCTCCTTTCCTCCCCTAGCCACATAGCAGTGTATCTAACAGCCTTATGCTTCCCCCCACCAACAGATCCACATCCACACTTTCCCAGGACCTCATGCTGGAGAGGTTTAACCGAGGAAAAGCCAAGTTTGACAAGCCGATCTCCATCCCCAGTCCTGGTATGTCAGACATACACTGCCTCCTACAGGCTGCAGTTAGCAGTCTTCCAGTAGCGGTCACACCACCCTAACCTGGAACACAAAAGCAGAAGTTAGGCAGAATGACAGCCTAGGTCACCTTTCTCTTTTCATTGTATGGAAAAAAATAAAAAATGTCTTATTGTCCATCGCTTATTTATAAAAAAAAATAAAAATGCAAAAATAGAAAAATAGTTACAGTAATGCACTTACAATTTAAGTGAATGAGGCCAGTCCATAAACATTAAAATACAAACTGTTTCACAAGTATAGCCACAAGACATAAACATTATTTGTGTTAACATGACTTTAGTGTAATAAAATTGTTTGCGAACCTTTTGCTTGTAAAGTTATATCCAATATTATAACTTTGTTGTCATGACGATGTAACAGCTGGTAAACATTTAACTGGTAATCAAGTGAGCATAACATGTAAATCCCTGATTTTCTCTAACTAAAATCTTGTTAACACATAATGTTTCCGTCTTAACTGCGTTACTTGCTTATTTTTAATAAACAAGGGACAATTCGAAATTAGATTTTGTGGTAATCAACAATGTGCCACAAATGTCAATTGAGCTTATCTTGAATTGAACCTGGAACATTCCTTTAAGGCCTAGTGAAAAACCACCTTCAGAACTGTTTAACTTACAATGAACAGTACATTAACAGCACTTTTTAATCTTGGTTAATATAAATGTTCAAAATTACCTAATACACTTTTAACATTAAAAGTTGTATATGTTTACATTAGTTGATGCAATATGAACTAGCATGAACTAACAATGAACAATACTATATTTCAAAATGTTCATTGACCAAGATTAACAAACGCAATAAAAATCATTGCTCATTGTTAGTTCATGATAAAAAAATATAACCTTTTTGTAAAGTTTTACCACTGCTTTGAACTTGTAAAATAGATTGGAATATATCAACTTTGTGTCTTTTCTTCAGGTCATTCGAGGTTGAGAAATGCCACTGTGGTCGTTGGATCAGATCTGGTGCTACCTTGCAGTCTGGTTTCTAACTTGGCTCAACCCTTTTGGGAACTCAACGACCGTGAATTCACCCTAGTAGAAGGTGAGGCCATGGGACCACGATTCGACAAAGCACTTCGTGCCCTTGTTGTCCCCCAAGCTGGTCCACTTCAAGCAGGCCGCTACATATGCTACTCTGAAGAGCAGGGAGTGAAGTTCCAGATGGAAAGATACCAGGTCACAGTGGTGGCCAGTGCGCCTGTCTTCATGGAGGCCCGCACGCCTGATGGCAGCATGGGTTTATTCTGGGTACTGGTGATAACATTAGGTGCCGTTTGTCTGTTGCTGCTTATTGCATCCCTGTACCTTCGTAGAAGACTTAAGCTAGCCCTGGGCAAAGGGGCTGAGATGAAGCCATTGGAGAGCACTTTAGTGTACCCCATTACCTTACCCAAAGAGCCAACTAGCCGTCCGCCATTTGTGCCAAGCAAAATGGCCAGCGATGAAGACCGCTTCTGGGAAACAGGGGCTAATTATTTCTACACTGATGGGTCCCTTAAAATTGTGCCTGGACATGCCATGTGCTCAACTGGCAGCTCAGCCTCTCCAAGTGCCATTCCAGGTCAGCCTATTCACTCACCAAGCAGGTTAAGCCTCACAAACATCAGAAACTCGAGCACCAATGGATACATCCGCCTGAATCTGAGCACGGCCGGGGAGGAGAGAGGGAGCGGAGGAGCAGGAATGGGCATGGGGAGCGGACTTGGGCTGGGCACCCGAGAGAACGACTACTCTAGTCCATTTAAAGAGGAGCTCCGGAGAACTCTGCAGCAGAGGACCGTCCTGCCCGATGCCAACCCAGAGGAGTCTTCTGTGTAGATCTTGTAGAAAACACAGAATACATCACCTACCTCCCACCTCCTTGGGGAACTCTGTCTCCATCCTACTCTTCTCTACTCGTGACTTATTCCTTCTCTGCCAACACTTTTGCCGTGGCAAACATCTTCCGTGCCTCAAGGCCACCATGCTTCACAACATTCCCTTCGATTATTCTGGTTCTCGCACTTCTAACACTCTAAGTTGCTCTTAGAAGCAGCCTCTCACAAGACTGAACAAATCTTGCCAATCTTTTGTAAATGTCTTTATTTCAAGGACCTGACAACAGGGCCTTGTGTTGAGCATGGCTAACAGGCAAACACAGGTAGATCTCTGAGAGGAATCTGACGAGCCAAATGTAGCTGTCAGTCTGATCTGTGTTAGGCAGAGTTCTGGCAACAGATCATATTTATTAGGCAAGCTGGAGGATACAGAGCCCTGCTCACAAAGTTTGACATCCAGGTTGCTTTCCTCAGTCAAGGCAGGTGTTTGGATAGGTTTCTTGCACTCTTTGTGAATAGAAAAGCATGAGAGAGAAGACAAAGAGGACAAGCAAAAACTTAAATCGCAAGATGACAATCACGACAGTACATCTCAGAAGAGAAAATGGAGGACAAATTGTTAAAGAGAAGAGCGAAAAACTATTGAGTGAGCTGAAAAAAGAAACAGAACTCAAAACACAGACAAATGCTTTGTCTTTCTTTACAGCTCAATAACTTTTTTAATATTGTCTTTTTTTCCCTGAGAATGTGTCCAGAGACTTGCAGCACTAATAATATATTGTGAGGTTTTTCTGTCTGTTTATTGCTACTGTTAAAGGATTTATTTTTTACTATTACGAGTTTCAGCTGAAATGTGAAAGGAAACTAGCTCGTGTTCTTGTTCACCTCAAAATTTTCCCTACATGATAAACCAGGTGAATGAAGACACACGATGGAAGGAAACTTTGCTTCTGGTCTGGTTTAGAAGACTCTGCCCACATTCTCAAGCCAAAATATTCTTCATGAACAGGATCCTTCAAGGACTAACCAGTAGCTGAGCTTGTTATTAAATCCAGTTTAAGTGACCAATCAGAAGCTTTGGCTGATGAAACACAGGTAAGTCAGCACCAAAAAACTGCTCTATTTCAGTTCTTACAAAAAGATTGATATTTCTAATGGTCAGGGTTCCCACAGTCATGAAAACCTGGAAATATCAGGGAATTTTTTTAAAGAGTGATTTCCAGGTCTCGATAAGTCCAGACTGATCTCAAAGTGAAAACAGAAACACTTTTTCTTTAACTAAAATTGGTCTATGCTTACCGAAATGTGAAACACTGCCTCCAGTGGCTAAAGCGGTAAGGGTTGTTCGGCGTGTGGGCACTTTTCAGCTCCATTTTCAAGTTGTAAAGTTCACGGAGGGTCGCCAAAAGCAATTTGTGAAGCGAGTTGTTTTCAGCTGTATAGGATTTAATACAGTAGATTAGGAGAGGGATGCATCCAACCCAAAGCCTAAACTTAAACTTAACCTTCAGTGGAGTAAAAGTTTAATATTACTCCAAAAAATGCAATCTCCAAATCATGCTCTTTACCAATTATGCAAATGCAATTACTACTTGGTTTTAATCTGAGATCTAATGCGCTGCTGATGCAACATGCTTCTGGTTGTGCCATAAGGGATGGTAAACATACTGGAGCTGATTAAAAAATGTCTGAAAGGAGATGCCGCTTGTGAGTGTCAGCATATTGTGGCCGATACTATGGTTCCGGAAGTCTCGGAAACAACATGCCTACCAGAGGTGTACAGTAACAAAGTACAAATACTTTGTTACTGTACTTAAGTACAGTTTTTCCAATATTTGTACTTTACTTGAGTATAAATATTTATTTGGAATTATACTTTTACTCCACTACATTTTGAAGAGAAAATTAATACTTTTACTCCGATGAATTACTCCTAACTTTCGTTAGTTTTGCGACGGAACACAGCAAAAAATAAGAGAATCTCCTCACTGCATACTGTAGCGTGATGACGTACTGGATCTAATCCTCTGCATAGTGGACTTTGGTGATATAATGGATGTTTTGGTTTTTATGTGTAACACTGAATATATTACTTAGTATTACATTACTTAATATTAAAGAATTACACTGAGACATTTGTTTAATATAGCTTAGCTTTTAAAAATGGTCATAACCATGGATTTCGTAAATTATTCTTCCTTGGTTTTCCTCTTCACAGACAGAAAACAAATATATAATTTAAGCAATATACTCCTCACTATTAAGTCTCATTTTAACATCTCCGCTGTACGTAAATGCCATGGGGTGAATTATTTTTATTTGTATATTATCATCTAGTGGTCAAACACACTTGTAAGCAGGGCCGTAGCTAGAGGGGTGAAAGGTGGTAACGATTCTAGGGGCCCAACAACAAATTCTAAACTGTTTTGTTTAATAGGAAAGGGGCCCAGAGCAATATGCAGTAAGGGGGCCCAGAATACCTTGCTACGGCCCTGCTTGGAACTATACTAAAGTGAATCTGGAGCGATTTAAAAATGTGTCTTGTCATATCCAGAAGCAGGTGAAAACCTGGTCAGCAGGAGCCATCTCTGCTCTTCAGGACTGATATGAGTGTACTGACTGGCACATGTTCTGGGAGGCTGCAACATATGGCGACTCTACCAACTTGGAGGAATATACAGCATCAGTGATCAGCTACATCAGCAAGTGCATTGATGATGTCACCTTCTCCAAGACCATCACCACACACTCCAACCAGAAGCCATGGATGACTGCGGAGGTGCGTGCGCTGCTGAGGACCCGAGATTCCACCTTCAGAGCAGGCGACAAGGCAGCCCTTAGAACAGCGAGGGCCAAACTGTCCCGGGCCATCAGAGAGGCAAAGCGCGCACACGCCCAGAGAGTCCACAGTCACTTCCAGGACAGTGGCGACACGCGGCGCATGTGGCAGGGCATCCAGGCCATCACCAACTACAGGACAACATCAGTTGCCTGTGACAAAGATGCCTCCCTTCCAGATGCGCTGAACGACTTCTAGGCTAGGTTTGAAGCACAGAACAACGTGGTGGCGAGGATGACCACCCCTCCTCCCAACGACCAGGTGCTCTGTCTTACCACGGCTGATGTGAGGAAACTCTACGTAGAGTCAACCCACAGAAGGCTGCTGGACCAGACAACATTCCTGGCAGAGTGCTCAGAGGATGTGCAGACCAGCTGGCAGATGTTCTTACCGACATCTTCAACATCTCTCTGAGCAGCGCCGTCGTTCCAACGTGCTTCAAGGCCACCACCATCGTCCCCATGCCAAAGAAGTCTTCAGTGTCCTGCCTCAATGACTACTCTCCCATCGCATTCACACCCATCATTATGAAGTGCTTCGAGAGGCTCGTCTTGAGGCACATTAAGACCCAGCTGCCCCCCTCACTAGACCCACTGCAGTTCGCGTATCGTCCAAACTGTTCAACAGACGACGCCATCGCCACCACCCTCCATCTGGACCTCACCCACCTAGATAAAAAGGACTCATACATTCGAATGCTGTTCATAGACTTCAGCTCAGCATTCAACACAATAATTCCTCAGCACCTGATTGGAAAGCTGAACCTGTTGGGCCTGGACACCTCCCTCTGCAACTGGATCCTGGACTTCCTGACTCAGTCAGTCCGGATCGGGAACTGCATCTCCACCAGCACCACACTGAGCACTGGGGCCCCCCAGGGCTGTGTACTCAGTCCACTGCTGTTCACTCTGCTGACTCACAACTGTGTAGCAATGCACAGCTCGAACCACATTATTAAGTTTGCTGATGACACGACCGTGGTGGGTCTCATCAGCAAGAACGACGAGTCAGCATACAGAGAGGAGGTGCAGCGGCTAACGGACTGGTGTAGAGCCAACAACCTGTCTCTGTATGTGTACAAAACAAAAGAGATGGTTGTTGACTTTAGGAGAGCACAGAGTGACCACTCTCCGCTGAACATCGACGGCTCCTCTGTGGAGATCATCAAGAGCACCAAATTCCTTGGTGTTCACCTGGCGGAGAACCTCACCTGGTCCCTCAACACCAGCTCTATTACCAAGAAAGCCCAGCAGCGTCTCTACTTTCTTCGAAGGCTGAGGAAAGCACATCTCCCACCCCCCATCCTCACTACATTCTATAGAGAGCATCCTGAGCAGCTGCATCACTGCCTGGTTTGGGACTTGCACCATTTCGGACCGCAAAGCCCTGCAGAGGATAGTGAGGATAGCTGAGAAGATCATCGTGGTCTCTCTTGCCTCCATCAAAGACATTTACAAAAAACACTGCATCCGCAAAGCCAACAGCATTGTGGATGACCCAACACACCCCTCACACAAACTCTTCACCCTCCTGCCATCTGGCAAGCAGTACCGAAGCATTCGGGCCCTCATGGTCAGACTGTGTAACAGCTTCATCCCACAAGCATCAGACTCCTCAATATTCAGAAACTGGACTGACACTCACACACACACACACACACATGTCCTGAGTTGCACTTTAATTTGTCACTTTATACCCGGCTGCTACCTCAATATCTGCTATCTGCATAGAACACTATCTCATAGTATGTTATGTTTACATTTGGCATTTTTAGAAACTGTGATGTTTTTGCAATACTGTGTACTGGTCGGCACTGCACTGTCTCTCACTGAGCCTATTGTCCTGTTAATTGTTAGTAATTTATTGTACTGTCCCATACTTTTTTCACACGTTTGCACGTGCACTTTATATAGGTATGTTATTTAGTCTGTGTAGTCTCATGTGGTTCTGTGTTTGTCCTATGTTGTTTTATGTAGCACCATGGTCCAGGAGGAACATTGTCTCGTTTCACTGTGTACTGTACTAACTGTATATGGTTGAACGACAATAAAAACCCACTTGACTTGTTCATCACCACTCACCTCCACTCAAGCCAACATAAACACAGCTGTATGGGAACTGGGAGGGGCTGCTGCCTGCCTGTCTGCCAGTCTGTGTGTCTGATGTGAACAATTATGCTTGATTCTTGACATGCTTCTTAAAATGACATGCCCCATCTCCAGGGACGGATTATGACTTGCAAAGGCCCCAATTATCTCCAAGCCCCACCCCCCCCCCCCCCCCCCTTTTGTTTCTATGCCCAAAAGTTGTTGGGGGGGGGGGGGGGGGGGGTGTTTTCATTGTTGATGGGTTTTTGAGCAGGGGGAATCACCAAACTAGTTTGCGCAACCTTAAAGCCCAGGGCCACACTGGGTAGTCAAGGGCCCCTGGGCACTGGCCCCATTGGCCCAGTTGGTAATCCATCCCTGCACATCTCCGAAAATCCGCAATCCAGGACAATCTCATTGGATTTCCAAATTCGGAACATACAGTATTAAATCTGCGCTGTCTTGACGAGATATTAAAGCAAACACAGCCGTTCATATATAAGCAGATGGGACAAATTCTTCAAAATGTTTGATTTGTGTGATATATATATATATATATATATATATATATATATATATATATATATATATATATACATATATATATGTATATAAGCTGCCTGCTCTAGGCATTCAGGCATTCTCATTGCTAATGCTGGGAATCGATTCCAAAAAGAATAGATTCTGAGGAGTTGGGAATCAAGAATTGATTGTAAATGTTGGAATCGACTCCAAAGCTGGAGTCGATTACTTCTGGGGAAACTGTTTGATATTTTCGGACTGTGTTTATTTCCTCGACCACTGAACTTCTACACATTTTAGAAGCCTAACTGCACTAATGCAATTTACAAACTGATTATAAAATGACTGCATCTTAATGATCATCAATCTGACTCTGAGTCAAATGTGCTCCATTTGTTCATCTGTATGAAGTAATCCCACAAGCCCTTCAACACATCTGGTTTCTAGACCTGGATTGTCTGCGGGTAATTTACTTTGGATTAAACTAATAATCAAGTAACATGGCAAATTTGTGACAGTAAATTGGCATATACAGTAATAACATCTCCGATGTTACAACACAAGTCAGCAACAAGGAGATGGTAGAGTTGAGTCAGCTTCACAGTTTACATGAAAATTATATAAAAAATAATAGTTAAGAATTCAAATATAAAATGTAACTAAAGTTATTTTTAAATACGTTTAAGTGTGTGTGTGTGTGTGTATGTAATATATATATATATATATATATATATATATATATATATATATATAGTGTATAAACCAGTACAACAATGGACTTTTTAATTAAACTTAAATGCATTGTTTGGTAAATTTTCATGAAGGTATCTTTGCTTTTACTATGAATTACAAATGGATACTTCATAACACTGATGCCGACTTCCTGTGTGATCATGTTGAAAAGTCATGGAAGTTGATAAAATTGTAAAAGTAATAGGCTATTTCTATAGTGAATATACAATTATGCATTTTTGTCTGAAATAAAAATATATCAGCTGCACTGCAAAAAATACTGTGCTGGTTTTACTAAAAAAAAAAATTTGAGACAACTATGTGCATCAGCTTTTGAGTATTTTGAACTTAACTAAATGTCAAATGCGATTTAGGGTTGCAGCGGTATAGTGGTATGAAAATTGTTGGTTATCATACCATGAACATTTGCTTATCTACGGTACTGAACAAAAAATAATGCAACTGAACGTAGAATCTCACCTGCTCGTAGAGATGCATGATTCTGGATAAATTGAGAATCAAGATTTTTATACTTAGAATAAAGATCATGACTCTGGCGGATGACAGCCACTCCTCCCCGGGCAAACGGCAGCGAGTCTTCCGACCCCTGGTAGAGGTATCGTAGATGGAACGACTCCTCACCATCCTAGCGGATGGCAGTGGTTCCTCCAACTCCCGGCGGATGGCAGCGGCGAGGACTCCACGACAGTTCATCCCTCCACCTTCCCGGGTTTTGGCACCAGTGTAACAGATGGGCAAGGAGGCGGTGGAACCGGCTGAACAGCAACATATATTTTAATGGCAAACTCAACTTAAATAAGACACGCGGCCGCATGTGTCTCTCTCTCTCACTCTCTCTCTCGAACTGGCATCTACGTCTACGCAAACACTTTGAAGGTCATAGAAAAGACCTGGATTTTTATTGGTCAAAAAGTGTGGGAACCCTGAATTGTTGTTCAAGTTTTTATTTCTGTTTAATAAAATATAACAACTCTAAACTAATAAGTTATATCTCTCTTTTATCTCTTTCAGTGTGGGCTTTGCTACTCTTAAACAGAGACTAAACACAAAAACAGAGTGAAACCAGAAAGCTGAGGACACTTTAATTCTGTTGACCTTGATTGTGAAGACAAATAAAGGAGACAAACATTTTTCATGACCCTGTGGGTGAAGAGGCACTACGATGGTCATCACTGGGCCCATATTCCATTGCATGATATTCTGCTAAATATATTGTATAATTTTCAACAATAAAACAATAATCTCATACTACACTGCCTGGCCAAAAGAATTGCCATTTGGATTTAAATAATCAAATAATTAAGAGCCTATGATTGATCATTATTGCAGTGATTAATATGTTTCCGCTGGCAAACATTCATTTAACCCTAACTGATGCAGTGTGTAGCTTATCATTTCTTTAGCAACCATGTTGGAAGGCGTATCCCGTGGTCGTGGAAGAAATGTTACTGTGTTTCAGAAGGGGCAAAATATTGGCCTGCATCAAGCAAAGAAAACAAAGGAGATCACTGAATCAATGGAAATGGTTTAAGAACTGTCCAATGCATTATTACAACCTGGAAGTGGTGAACCGTCAGCTTCGTGGAAGAAATGTGGTCGGAAACAAATCTTGAATTATCATGATCGGCAATCATTAAAACTCTTGGTGAAGTTACATTGTAAAAAAATCGACAGTAGAACTCACGGTTGTGTTTAATAATGAAAGTACGATCATTTCCACACGCACAATGTGACGAGAACTTACAGGATTGGGACTAAACAGCTGTGTGGCCACAAGAAAGACACTTGTTAGTGAGGCTAACTGGAAAAAAACTACTTCAGATTGCTAGGGAGCATAAAGATTGGACTGTGGAGCAATGGAAAAAGGTCATGTGGTCTGATGAGTCCAGATTTACCCTATTCCAAAGCGATGGGTGGGTCAGGGTAAGGAGGGAAATGCATGAAACACCTGTCATGCATAGTGCCCTCTGTACAAGCCTCTGGAAGCAGTGTCATGATCTGGGGTTGCTTCAGTTGGTCAGGTCTAGGCTCAGCAACATCATGCGGCAATAAAATGAAGTCAGCTGACAACCTGAATGTTCTGAATGACCAGGTTATCCCATCAATTGATTTTTTTCTTCCTTGACAGAACAGGCATTTTACAGAACGACAATGCCAAGATTCATTGGGCGCAAACTGTGAAAGAGTGGTTCAGGGAGCATGAGGAATCATTTTCACAATTGGACACCACAGAGTCCTGACCTTAACCCCATTGAGTGTCTTTGGGATGTGCTAGAGAAGACTTTATGAGTGGTTCGACTCTCCCGTCATCAATACAAGATCTCGGCCAAAAATGAATGCAACTCTGGATGGAAATAAATGTTGTGACGTTGCATAACGTTGTCAAAACAATGCCACAATGAACGCACGCCGTAATCAAAGCTAAAGGCTGTCCAACGAAATATTAGAGAATGCAACTTTTTTTTCTTGGCCAGGCTGTGTATACACGTAATATAAAAAAGAAGAAAAGTTTTCATACATGTGCCTCAACACCTTGGGTGAAGCCAAAGCAGACTGCAGATATGTTTTTAATAATTTTGTCCATTGCACAAAACTAAAGTGTTGTCAGAAATCTTTGTTACTACTAATCTTGTTTTGGTGGAATGCTATTCTTAGTGGCATGATAGCTTTACAGATTTCTCAAGCAGCTTTTCATTCTGCTATTCACTTTGTTCTAGTCTACGATGCAGTCTGTGCCGCGCAGCATAAGAGGGAAGTTTACACTGGTTAGAAAAGATCTTTGTACTAAAATGTATGCTGAAAAAACAGAATCCTTTCTGCCAGGACTTCTCAGGGTGGACTTCTGACTCAAAATCTTGAAATTGTGAAATCTTATAGTCCTTAATTTCACTCATCGCTTTGATAAGCCTATGTAAGTAATGACCTAAAGTCAGATTTAAGAATGACAATTTCACTGAGAAGACCAGGAAGTGTTGAAAATGCTTATTTGCATTACATATGGCTTTTTTGGACTGACTGAAAAATGCTTCCCAGTATTCCCTGCTTGATAAAAAAAAAAATACGGTCATCTCAAGTGCATTTCATCTCACTTGGCTTTAAATCTGCTGTTTCTTTGTGGTTGCCATTTAAATTTTTGTATTACTTTTTTTTCCCTTGTTTCCTTGCTTAAAAAAGTGTTGCTGTTTTTTTGGGGTTTTTTTTGTAAGTAATTATGTTAAGTAACTTATTTTTTGCTTGTACAAAAAGTTGATATTTATTATCATTGTACATATACCCCTATTTTTTATATATGTATATATATCTTCAGAAAATAAAAGTACAGACAAGTTCACAATGTGGTGGGTGTGTATGGTTGCATGAGTTACCGTGTGTTCAAATGACTTCAAAATGCCAAGTGTCTTGTTTGTTTGTAATGCATAATTGCCATTTACGTTTTCATAATGCCTCTGAAAAATATTAACGCAATCTTTTGTTTTGTGAGAGTCCATAAACATACAACATCTGGATAGGAATCCCAAAAAGTGCAGTGTTTCCTGCTTAGAATCTCTCTCCCATCTGAACACATTTTAATAAAGTGTATTTGAAAGCATCACCATTTTTGAAGCTGCATGATGACAGGGTGGCCATGTGCGGTAAGCGACGTAGCCACAGCTGTGTGTCATTAGCAGTCGGCTCTGAGCAAGGCAGCTCTTTGTGTACACAGCTGGGCCTCCACTTCTAGAACAATTCATGTAAAATTACAGGTCACCAGCCACCGATCATGACAGTCTAAATGGGGAAAGACAGAGAGCATCCCATGCAATCAAATATTATTTAACATGCTTACTGATTTCATATGATTTCAACATGGATATAAATGGTGATGAAAGTTTGAGCCAGTTGTGTAACACTGTTCAGTGTGATGCTATTGAAGGCGCTACCTTGAAATGTATAATCTTAAAACTAAGCCTAGACTGAATCTGCATACTTAATTCATGTTGCTTTGCACTGATATGGTGGGGTGAGGAATGTGTTAAATTTTGAGAATATTTGAAAAAAGATCTGTGGAGCTCTCTGCTGGCATAGCTTCCATTTGGGCCTATTTATATCATAGAAATTAAGTGTTAGGTCCCAATTTAAATTTCAGCCAGAGGCTCTTAGGAGCAAAAACTGCACTGGGTGACCTCTTAAAGTCGTCAAACAATCTCCTGACGTTGGATGTGGCCCTGTTACCTTGAATCATTTGAAAGATTTCCAAGGTGTGGTTGCTGAAAGCTCAGCCAATCACCTCAGGGACAGGCATACTGACCTCAAACCAAGCCTGTTTGCCAAGCTCTCTGTTGGTGTCCAACACTCTGTCTGAAAATTTCGCCAGGGCTGCAATCAGAATGGCCGTCCAACATAATATTGCTCATAATTGCCTTATAATAAACGTGCAAGAGTGCTGTATAGCCCTACATCAGTACAGCTGTGATTCAGTGGCAGGCACGAGGCTAGAGGCGGAGTGACCCAAAATGTAATTGTGTTTATGGCCACTTACTCCCTACACATTTTTTTACAGACTGTGATGATGCCTTAATTTAGCAGCATAAATATAGCAAACCTTTTAATCAATTTCATTTGATTTATTGTTTTAAATGTTTTTATTTATAAATAATTGATTAATATATGAATACATTTATAATATAAATAATATGTGTTAATATACTCTAAATAATAAATGCTTTTAAAAAAAATCATTTTATTAAAAAAATTATAATAATTTTATTAAAATTTAAAGTGAAAGACTCTTCAACTGTTTATTCAAATTTTTTCCTCTTGAAAAGTTTTGGAAACATAAAGTGGATTTTTTTCAATTTTCTCTTTATTTTTCTCCATTTAACTCTATAGAAGTTTATTCACTATAGTTTTGATTTCATGTTCCAAACTTGTCATTGCTATGAACAAAGCCACAATTTGTTATGCCTGTTGGTTGACAGAGCAATGTGGTCGCTTTATAGTCTAGAGTCTAGACTAACATAAAGCTAATACGTTCAAACGATGGTGATCTAAGAGCAATCACCACTGTACCTGTGAGTAAAGTATATACTCTTTTGTTGCTCCAGGATGACTGTCCCTTTAAGAAGTATACTGTAAGTTATTTTGGGTACAAAAATTTGCTAAATGACCCCGATAATATCCATCTGCAGAGCCACAGAGAAATACGTTACAGCAGTTTCAGGACCACAGCGCCAGGCCCACAGTCTCAGGGCAGAAGTTAGGGCGGAGCCAATGATGACAGAACTATCATGGTGGAGAGCACGGTGAGTTGATATCTTTGTAATGTTTTATTAAATCTATCATTATTTGGTGAACAATGAATTTATATATTAATGCTTAGTTTTTATGTGCTTACTACTGAATCTATAGGTGTGTTTCTTTTTATTCTTATTCAAGCTTGAATTTTTTTCATGCTTTAATAAATCTAACATTTTTCTGGGGATATTTCTATTACCCTTCAGATTATTTTTGGATATGGGCTTTGCAATAAAGTCACATAAGCTTATATAGTTATTTCTGAATACAAATGGTTTGTTCCGTTTTATTTTGTTTTATTTAGGCCTATTAAAGTGAGTTTTTGTTAGCTTAGTACATCTCTTGAGCATTGTAAGTATTTTGTTGCATTGATCAAAGTGCATTTTTTTCCCTTGTAGAGACATATTACGAGTTGGAGAGGTCAAATGTTACCTCAGTTGCACCCATTTTCACTGCCCTTTTTGCATGGCCAGTGTGTTTATGCCGACCAGACTGGACAAATTAAAATGGCATCTCCAAAGCCACAACAAGACAGTTGTCCACTGAGATATATACATCTTGAGTTGTTTGTCAATATGTGTAGCATAAATATTTATATTTACCTAATTTTCACAGATGTGGATTGGGCTGTAAAGCATCCTTCCATTACCCCTCTGTACTAAGCAACTACAGTGCCCACACCAGCAGTTGTGTGGGCTTTTCATGCTGATGGTAAGGAACACAGGCAAATCATGTTTTTGACATAAATAGAATACCTAGAATTGGTTTTCTTTATAAGTATTAGTTGAAAGAAAGAATAAGGACACATGCATTTGCAGTACATTTATTCAACTGGCAGATGCTTTTATTGAAAGTAATTTACAGTGCGTTCAAAGTATACATTTTATGTGTTCCTGGGAACCCAAATCATTGCCATTACTATCATCCTTGCTCTATCTCTACTGGTTGAAATGCAGGCACTCTGTAGCACAGCTGGTAGAGCATGGACCATGCTAAACCTGGCATATACCATACTGTAAACACATATTTGCATAGTACTTTTATGCAATTTGAACTTTTTTAAATGTTTTTCCAGTATGCTCTGTTTATTGTTTTGGGTGCACCCTTAGATTTGAAGACCACTTCAATTAATAAAGTGGACTTCATGCTGCTAACAGCTGATATTAAAATATGTTTTCTGTCTATATATATATATATATATATATATATATATATATATATATATATATATATATAAAATGTGTGTGTGTTATATATACCATAATTTTACTGTATGTACATACATTTCTTTAGATATATTGCATGGGAATAAACAGCTTTAGGGGCACATCAGTTGAAGATCCTAGTTTCCTACTATTGGAAGATGACGACAAGGAAAGGGCCTTCCATAAACTTTTTGAAGAACCAGAACTTTCCAGAGAGACCTTACATTTAATTTTCTTTTCAGGGGTGACATGAATATTTATCTCCTGGTATGTCATGATAAGATGGGCCTAAGAGTCAATTGTTCTTGTGATGAGTCGTCTATTTGTTGTATAAAGTTGTATTGTTTCTGTTCAGATGTAGCTGTCATTTAAGTTGTGTAAAGTTGTTTAGATTATTATTTTAGTTCTCTAGTCTAATTGTTCAGTGTATATTTTTGCTAGCTTTGAAATTGAATGTTATGTTTTTATTTTATATGATTAAATATATATGACATTAAATGCCTATACTTTGTTACTTTTTAAGTGCTATTTTAACATCATGAACATCTAAAATTGTCAAATGGGTAACACTTTTAAACAAGAATCTATTTGTTAACATTAGTTAACATGAATAACAATGAGCAATAGTTTTTTCAGCATTTGTAAATCTTAGTTAACGTTGAACGTAACTTCAAAATGTACTAATATATTTCTAAAATTAAAAGCTGTATATGTTAACATTAGTTCATGCACTGTGAACTAACAAAGAACAAATGTGTGTTTATCCATTAACATTACCTAAATTAATAAATATTGGTTAAAAATATTGTTCATTGTTTGTTCATTATACCTACGGCATTAACTAATGTTAACAAATGGAACTTTATAGAAAAGTGTTACCATTAAACATTTAAGATGTGAAAACAGCACATTTTAAAGATGTGTACATAAATAAATACTTGAGTTAAGAAAGTATCAAATTAAAAGAGTACTCAAGTAGTGAGTAACTCGTTACTTTCACAAATGACATAATGGATGTTAACTCCCCTATATTCAATTATATAATACACATTTAACATGTATTACAGAATGTGTATTATTATTATTATTCATGGAAATTCTGTCATCATTCACCATCATGTTGTTCCAAACCCATATGAAAGGATATTTTAGACAGAATGTTAGCCTTGGTCACCATTTACTTTCAGTGAATGTGTGTTTATATATATATATATATATATATATATATATATATATATATTGAAAGCATGTGGTGACCGAGACTGTCAGTCTCTAAAATTCTGTCTAATATCTATTGTGTTCAACAGAATACAAAGGGTCACACTCATATTTTACTCACCCTTATGCCATCCCAGATATGTGTATCTTCCTTTCTTCCTCAGAACACAAATTATGATTTTTAGAATAATATTTCAGCTCTGTAGGTCAGTACAATGCAAGTGAATAGGTGCCAAGATTTTAATGTTCCAAAAAGCAAATGCAGGCGCCATAAAAGTAATCCATATGACTCTAGTAGTTCAATCCATATCTTCAGAAGTGTATTTTTAACAAGTATTTTTTTGCTAGAAGTCCTTCTCCCAGCCCAGCATGGGGTGATATGCAGAGAATAATGTAAATCACCTAAAACAAAAGAAGAATGTGAAAGTTATCTGTTTCTCATCCACACCTCATTGCTTCTGGAGTCTTGTGGATTACTTTTATTCTGATTTATTTGATTTTATTGAGTTTAAAATATTGGCACCCATTCACTTGCATTGTATGGACCAAAGGAGCTGAGAAATTCTTCTAAGAATTATTTGAGTTCAGCAGATGGAAGAAAGTTATACACATCTGGCATGAGGGTGTGTAAACGATTAGATAATATTCATTTTTGGTGAACTATCCCTTTTAGGGCTCTTGTCATATCTGGATGAATTTGTCAATAAGAAGAGAGGTTTTTAAACTAATTATTACTGTTTTATTAATGCCTACTTTCGCTATTTCATAGCTTTTAGTTGTTCGTTTAGTGTAGCTACAGATTCCAGCACCGAAAAAATTTAGATCATTAGCCTGTACATAGTATTGCTGCTCCCTAAACGCAGAGTACGCAGCTTGTGTAGGGCACCATGCGCAGAAATGCTGTCTGTTCACGCGCCAGTTGTCAATTACACGTTTGGCAGAGCAAAAGGCATTTATACTTAACGTGGATGTTTACATGGATTTAAGTAGCTGCGGTAGTTGCCGGGACCCCTGCGAGGGCACAGGATAAATGTGTAAATACTGCTTATGACATGGAGGACATGGGAGAAAGTGCACTGATATATTGCTGCAGATTTAAAAATATACAAATGTACCAAAACCAATGTCACTTAGAGCCCATATTTACGAAATCACCATGAAAATTACAATTACAATGACACAGAAAAGCCAGCGTTATTAATAGAGCCCTCAGCGTGCTGCCTTAAGTTGAAGCTGCAATTTTAATCTTGAAATATCCACTTGTCTTGGTGTTAAATTAAGGCATTGCATGACGAAACTTAAATTTTTTCACTGTGTGAAGCGAAGAAAGCATTTCACTTTGTTTGAAGAGGTTGATGCCGCAGCAGTGATGGACTCAGCTTGAGTGATGGTCTGTGTCGTAAAAGTCCCATTCAATAATGTCTCAATAAATGACGCATTATTTAAAATGATCCCAGTAATGTATCGACAGAAATGCCCCCATTGTAACAAAGTAAAAGTAAACGTTTTCCTTTAGAAATTTACTTGAATGAGAGTAAAAAGTACCCACTTTTAAAACTACTGTAAAAGTAATTTTTTGCCAAACTTTTACTCAAGTAAATGTAACGGAGTAAATATAGCCCATTACTACCCACCTCTATTTAAATCTAATAAAGCTAACAGATGAACAATTGAAGTCAGAAGTTTACAAACACTTAAGTTGAAGTCATTAAAACTCATTTTTTAACCACTCCACAGATTTCCTATTAGCAAACTATAGTTTTGGCAAGTCCTTTAGGACATCTACTTTGTGCATGACACAATTAATTTTTCCATCAATTGTTTACAGACAGATAGTTTCACTTTAATTGACTATATCACAATTCCAGTGGCTTTAGACAATTTGACAATTAGTTTCTGATGGGAGGTGTGCTGAATTGGAGGTGTACCTGTGGATGTATTTTAAGGCCTACCTTCATACTCAGTGCCTCTTTGCTTGACATTATGGGAAAATGTAAAGAAATCAGTCAAGACAACAGAAAAAAAAAATTGTGGACCTCCACAAGTCTGGTTCATCCTTGGAAGCAATTTCCAAATGCCTGAAGGCACAACATTCATCTGTACAAACAATAGTACACAAGTATAAACACCATGGGACAACTCAGTCATCATGACACTCAGGAAGGAGACGCATTCTGTTTCCTAGAGATGAATGTAATTTGGTGAGAAAAGTGCAAATCAATCCCAGAACAACAGCAAAGGACCTTGTGAAGATGCTGCAGGAAACCATTAGACAAGTATCTATATCCACAGTAAAACAAGTCTTATATCGACATAACCTGAAAGGCTGCTCAGCAAGGAAAAATCCAGTGCTCCAAAACCACCATAAAAAAGCCAGACTACAGTTTCCAAGTGCACATGGGGACAAAGATCTTACTTTTTGGAGAAATTTTCTCTGGTCTGATGAAACAAAAATGTAACTTTTTAGCCATAATGACCATCGTTATGTTTGGAGGAAAAAGGATGAGAAGTATGGGGGTGGCAGCATCATGTTGTGTGTCCACTTCACAAAATAGATGGCATCATGGGGAAGGAAAATTAGGTGGATATAATGTAGCAACATCTCAAGACATCAGCCATGAAGTTAAAGCTATGTCGCAAATGGGTCATCAAAATAGACAATGACCCCAAACATACCTCCAAAATTGTGGCAAAATGGCTTAAGGACAACAAAGTCAAGATATTGGAGTTGCCATCACAAAGCCCTGACCTTGATCTTATTTTTGGTTTAACTGAAAATGCGTGTGTAAGCAAGGAGGCCTACAAACCTGACTCAGTTACACCAGTTCTGTCTGGAGGAATGAGCCAAAATTCCAGAAACTTATTGTGAGAAGCTTGTGGAAGGCTACCCAAAATATTAGACCCAAGTTAAACAATTTAAAGGCAACGCTACCAAATACTAACAAAATGTTTGTAATCTTCTGACCCACAGGGAATGTGATGAAAGAAATAATAGCTGAAATAAATCATTTTCTTTAGTATTATTCTGACATTTCACATTCTTAAATAAAGTAATGTAATAAAGTAGTGATCCTAACTGACCTAAGGCAGGGAAAGTTTTCTATGATTACATGTCAGGAATTGTGAAAAACTGAATTTAAATGTATTTGTCTAAGTTGAATGTAAACTTCAGGCTTCAACTGTAAGAAATTGTGCTTCAGAACAAAGCATCGGCCCGGAAGCTTCTGTGGCTCCATTAGCTCCACCTCTAACCTCCGGCCTGAGACTGTGGTCCTGCCACTGCTGTCCTGAAACTGCTTTGACGTATAGCTCTGCAGATAGATATATCTCAAATGACTACTTGCTACGTATACACAGCATTCTGCCACCTCCTAAACTGCCACCCATTATAAGGACTCATCCTATTACAGCTAAGGCTTTCATGAAAGAGATTCATCACTTTAAAAATAATACTTTACAAAAAGTTGTGTCATGCACATCTTCCTATAGTATACTTACTGTATTAAAATCATCTTTGAAAAGGAGGAGCAATGTCTCCTCGGGTCTTTTTCTTCTATTCTGTACAGCAAATCTAAAGTACGCACATTTCTTTTATGCATCTAGTCAGTAATGGGCAGTAGTTTCGCTACAAATAACGAAGATATTAACAAAATTTCTGAGTTGCGAGACAGTAGCTTTGCTAGTTTTTAAATCAAGTAGCTTTTCAGTAGCGAAGCTACGTTTTTGACAAGGTAGCGCGTAGTGTTGACATAAGCTACACCGCTACATCATTCCTTGTACCCTGTGTTTACTAATGCCAGTATTGAATCAGAACTAAAGATGTCTGGTCACAAATTAATCTCTCATTTGAGTCAGTTCTTTACAAATAATTGGTCACACTTGCTAGGATTGCGGATTTAATCTGAATGCCTCAGAAAGCTGCTGAATCATTTACTGTGCACTCTCACTTGTTACAGGCTCATGGAATATTTTATAACTTGGCAAATAAAGATAAAGCTGGTTGAAGTGGTTCTACAATCAATCAATGGAAACCAAACCTCTAAAAACATCCTATCATTTGCCAGTGATGAAAAAAGTATTTATTAAGTTCAATACGTGTGCAACTTGTGAACGTCTTCTGCAGGTCAAGACATTTTCCAACCAAAATAGTATCAAAGCACTTATTAGGCTACACAAAAACACATAAAAAGTACCATGGTGTAATGGTAGCCAGCTGGGTTGTAGATGTGCAGTATGTAAACTTCACTCCCCTGGCCTCAAGAGGTGCACTAACGACTGACATTAGAGGCTGTAGCCTTTAGCCTCCTTGTTAGTGCGCCTGCCTCCCATGCAGGAGACACTGGTTTGAATCCAGTTTGGAGTGGGTCAAGCAGGACAGTGGTGCCATGACCCAGATGGGAGTGAGGTTTAGTGGGGGTGAGTGTAACGGTAGCTAGCTGGTAGGTAGCTGTGCAGTATGTAAACCTCACTCCCCTGTCGTCAAGAGGCGCACTAGTGACCGATGCTAAATGCTGTAGCCTTTAGCCTACTCATTAGCGCTCCCACCCCCTCGCTGGAGACGTCGGTTCAAATCCCGTTCATAACAGGTTGAGCAGAAGTAACAATGGCATTACCATGATTTTTGGACATGTACCATTACCTGGGAGTAACATGTAAATACAATAGTATATGAATATGATAATCATATATCAACTTACCATGGTAGTAACATGGCATTATTTGAAGTACTTTGAAGCACCAAGCAACTACAGAATGGTGCATAAATAGTATACCAAAGTACCATGGTATTACCATCTAATACCATCAGAAATAACATTGTTATTGCCCAGATGTACTCTGGCTCTTGTAACAGAATTACAAGATAAGATGAACAGTATACTATATGTACGCATGTACGTATGTACACGTTTTTATACAGAAATGTGGAAATTAAATTACATATATTAATTATAAATGGGTATGGGTTTGTAGAGGTAGCAGTATAAATATAAAAAATATTATGTAAAATTTGTGATTTTTCATATTGATCACATGGGTTTGTAGAGGTAGCATGTATAAATGTGAATTTACATGTTTTTTTATATGCATATTATATTGCAGTTACTGTATATTGTATTGCACTGTACTGTATAAGTATTTAAGTATTTTAAGATAATAATAATTATTTTAGATGCTTTGTCTATGACGGAAGCTCTGTGCATCTGCAGCTGATAAAATATAATGTAGCTTAAATGTAGCAAGCTACTTTTGGCATGTAGTTTGAAGTGTAACTTGCTACTTTTACTGAAGTGTAGCTTTTAGCTTAGCTTAACTAATTTCTCTGTTGAGTAGTTGGAAGCTTAGCTAGCTAATTAGTTTTTTTGAGTAGCTTGCCCAACACTGCATCTAGTCAAAGTAAAGATCAGAGCACTGAGATGCTATTTGAGGTTTGAAACATTTTTATGTGGAAACATGTACGGAATACATTCATTTAAAACCTTTTTTTTTTTATCTTTTAGAAACATTGCCAGAGAACATTTTCACATTTTTGCTCTTTGTTTTCACTTCAAGGCTCTCTGTATGTAGGGCTCTGGAGAACAGCTCTGTTCATTTATTTAAAACTTCAAGCCACGGGAGATGCGAGCACTGGCATTGGTTTTAACCAAGGTCAGAAATGTACTTTCTTATTACAGGGCAACATTTGCCCCAGGATCAAATTTTTTATTTATTTTTTTACTTTATGAGCATATAAAAAAAAACTCTTCCTCTTTGTGTAATGTAAAATAAAAAAAACATTTAAAATAATTGAATTTAAACTTTTGATTAAATTAAGTTCCAAATGAATTACATGAATAACTCTTGTGGTAATATTTAATATTGGTGGTGGTGTAGTGGCTAGAGCACAGGGCTGCTAATCAGAAGGTCGCTGGTTCGAATGCCACAGCCACCACAATTGTGTCCTTGAGCAAGGCACTTAACTCCAGGTTGCTCCGGGGGGATTGTCCCTGTAATAAGTGCACTGTAAGTCGCTTTGGATAAAAGCGTTTGCCAAATATGTAAATGTAAATATCAGATGCTACAAATAAATAAAGAGGGGATTCGTTGTGGGGCTTTTTTGGCCCCTACAATTTACATTTCAGGTGCAGTTTTGTCACTTTCAGTGGCATTTTCGCCCCAAGCCCCTAATAATTTCTGACTCTGGTTTTAACTGAATACATTTGAGTTTGTAAATGATGATAAAATTTTCATTTTGGGGTGAACTATTCCAATTAAAATGGTCAGAAATGAATCCTCCAAATTAGCTCTCAGAACTAATTCAAAGTTCGTTCCACATATTTAAACTTCACTTTGTGTATTCAATGCAAGGTTTGGTTATCTGATGTGTTCTCCAAAGGTGTGTAAGGTGCCACTTTTTAAAATGTCAGGACAATGAATGACTCTTAGAAGAGTAACAGTCATTTTGGGCCAATTGCAGCACAGTTTAGTGTCACATCAAAAGTTTGCTGAGTATGAATCTGGCAACACATCCAGAAGTATTTCATTTGCATCTGGCGTAGTTTCTCATCTGGCAGTTGCGACGCTGGGTTGTTATATTATTTTTATTTATTTTTTTATTATCACCCGTTGCTGTAAATGTGCCTTGCAGTTTTACATTGCATTTGGCAGACACTATCCAAACTGAATTGCATCCAAGCTACAAATTGTATCGGAATATGCATTTCCTGGAATTTGAACCAGTGACCTTGATTTTGCAACAGCCTCATTCTGTATCAGTTACTGAAACAAATATGAATGCAGATTTTCTCGAGGTATCTACCTGAAGAGGAACAGATGGACTGAAGTCCTTTTGAGACTTCAGATGCATGCCCAACTCCCACTTCCTGACGGCAGAAAAATAGTCTAATTTTTTAGACTTGGAAAAATATAATTACAAATTGTCCAAAATAACAGATTGGGGATATAATGTAATAATCGCCTAAGCTTTAAAACCCTGCTAACAAGAGAAAATATAGCCATGTGTGAATGTGTGTGCCTGTGTGCCTGTGTGCCGCACTTAGATGCAAACTGGAAATAACAAATCAAAGCACAGTTTTGCAGCCCATCTTAATGCTACCACATCAAAGAATGAAAAGGAAGAAACATATAAATTCACAAAGATATTTGACAGAATGGGGCACGCTGCAAAAGCACATCGAAGAGCGGCTGACAGACTCAGCCATATCTGTCACTAAATCCAAATTAGTGGATATCAGCAGTGCTTACAGTGAATGTTAATGCTAAACCAATTCACTAACTTTACATGATTTGTGTCAAGCCTTTCGGCTCTCCCTCTTTCATGAGAATAACTTTTATACATTTAATGCTTTGGTATGGTAATGGTTGCCTAACAATCCATCATTGTTAGGCGTATTGTATCAACTTGTTTGTTAGAGATCCAGAGTAGGCTACACCAAATGCCCACCACAAATTATGGAGGTACAGAAAAGTAATGGCATCAGATAGGAATGCCAAATTTCTTCAAAATATACCATGGCACTGAATGGTATTTCAATGAATACCATGGTATTATCTTGATAACATTCTTGTTTTGAATATATGAGATTTAAGCCTGATTCTTTTTTAACTCCTGTGATACTTGTTGTATCCACTAACAGCTTGACTTGCCCCATATTTATTTCGAATGTATTTTTTTTAAATACTTTTCTATAATCTCTCAATTAGAACTACAAATAAACATGAGAATGTGAAACAGGCATTTTTGACAAGCTTCAAGGTTATGTTCTGCGTAGGAAAAAATCTTTATTTGATAATTGGTTTAGGAATGGGTTGTTATACGTGACAAAAATGAAGGGATTTTGTTTGGTTTTTCAGGTTTCATTTCGAAATACAAAATTCTTATAGCATTTAAAACTTTAATGTGGTTACTAGGGCCATATCTCTTGAAGTATGTATGCTTTTTAAAAACAGTTAGTATATACCATCGGGATCTGTCTGTCCTCCCAAACCTGAATATACCCCAATTGGTCCCATTTGCTTCTCTGCATTGAAATCGAACACCTATAAAGTTAGATGTTTATTTTTTAAAGCAAGTATCTCAACACCTTCTGTTATTTATTTATTGGAACAATTTCTTTAATAATATTAAATGGTCTCTCAAGTTTGGTCTCTGCTACAAAATGTCCTCCTCACAAACAAGGTAAAAGAAATTTCATACAAAATAAATCATAGAGTTTATCCCACCAAATAATTCCTACAAAAATTCAGATGTGATATTGATATACAATTCTCATTTTGTGAAAGTTTCCCTGAAACAGTCCCCCATTTGTTTCGGTCTTGCCGACATAGTCGTTCTGGAAGGATGTCTAGATTTTTGTTGTCCACAGTATTTTAAAAAAATTCAATAATTATTTATCCTATAAACATGTGATTTTTTTTTGTTTTTTTTTGTTATCATACTAAGGATCAAGTCTCCAATTATCCAATTATGTTTTATTATACATTTTTATTTTATTTCTCTTTAAGCTTCATATTCACAAATGCAAATTTACTTACTAACAGCAAGTCTCTTTATACTGTATTGGAGGAGGAGATGCAAATGTGTATTGATGTAATGTCAAAATCTAAAAACAGGAAAGTAACCAAAACGGTTGCAATATGCTCTTTGCTTAACATTTTAAAGAGATAAATGCACACAACCATGTACAATGAGGAGTTAGATCCCATAGTGACAGGGATTCTATGACAACCCTGGGAAAAAAATGATGATGGTACTCAATGCTCAATGTTCAATGCTCAATGCTCAAAAAAAAAATGATAATAATATATATATATATATATATATATATATATATATATATATATATATATATATATATATATATATATATATATATATATATATACTATTACTAGTCGATAATAAAGCGTAAGACATGCTTCGAGGTGTGATTGGCCCTTTTGAAACATGTGATTTTTTTCTGAATCCTGATTGGCTGATTCATATTAACAGGGGGTTGTTGCTAGACGAGCAGCCAGAGAAGAGCAGCGTTAGGAGAAGTAGTGCAGCTCTCAAATGTCAAGAAAATACGATTAAATTAAAATTTCTCTCAAATATATGCATACATTATTAGTTGAAAGTGACTTTTAAAAAAAATAAGTCGTTCATATAGTGCTTAATCCAGGTGATTTCGCATTACTCCAGAAGCGAAGGATATCAGTGTCGTTGTAACGTGCGGTAAGGAGCGAAGTTTGAAAATGTCTCTCCGTACAAACAAGCAGATCAGTATGCTTATGTTATGCTATATTTCAATGTCTAAACTTAGCTTAGTTGTCTTATTAGTTACATTTCAGGCTAAAACATTGCAAATATGTCAACTTTCTCAAGCTAATGATAAACTTCGCTAGTTTGATGTGTCGTCTAGTCATAACTCCTCAATGTAAACTCAACTGATTATTTGCAGGATTGGAAGATCATGTGATCATACTACCTAGACTTTAGATTAGAATGACTATTTTCTATCTTTAATTCATTTATTTACTCAGATCTCATAGCTGATGTGCTGGACTCAAGCATGGAGGTTGCTGAAGCCATTGATAGCAGACCACCACTAGCAGCTCTGTCTCCCTGCCAGCCGAACACTGATGCTGGAGATGAGGATTTCCCCAAACTCACTTCTTCACAGTTTGGCATATCATCAGACAGTTTCCTACCTTCCTCCAAGATTAAAGGTAAATTACAATTTACAATAAACTGGATTTAATGGGCTTGCCTCATGTAGCCCTTATTGATGGTGTCTTACAAATAACTTTTAATTACCAAATTGATGCCTTTTTGTTATATTTTTGTTACTTTCTTTATTATACTATGTTTGTTTTTGCACTATTTTATTAAATACTGGTTTTTAAATGACTAGAGTGCAGGGTAGACAAACATAGTGTGTGCTTATGTAAACTATATATTTGTATACATACACATACACACATGATATATGAGCACTGTGCAAAAGTTTTAGGCATTTGTGAAAAATTTTGCATAGTGAGAATTGGTGTCGTCACGGTACCAAAATTTCAGTAGTCGGTACCATTACCAGTAAAATTACCATTTTCGGTACCAAAGCAAAACACAAAAACAGGTTACTAAACAACAATCTTTCATTAACAAAGTTAACAAAACATTAGCAGCAGAACTAAGAACAATAATATACCATTGAGCAACACTTCAAGTTAAATATATAATTTTTTAATTATAACAAAACTGTACAGTGTATGCTTAAAGTATTTTTTGAACACTTATATAAGATTTGCTTCAACTTTTGCAACTTTTACTTTAAGTTTTTACCAAGTACTAAAAAATAACCTAAATAAACAAGCATACAATAGAATGAATAAAAAACTATTTCCAAACTAATGTGCAAAGTGCTCTCGTATTAATAAAGCTGCATATTGCCAATTTTCTTCAAGATAAGAAATGCACAGCAACATATATTATGATTAAATAAGTCGCGAGCCATCGCATTATAATCTAGCTGCTTTAAGCATCCGCGCTCGGGATGAGCGTCCCCGAGGCAGAGTCTCTCTCAGCCAGGTGCAGTTTCAATCTCTCCCCCTTAGATCGGGACATGCGCGCAACTCATTGAAGAGGCACGACCACACAGAAATGCCAGTATCTGAGTTTATAATTATTAACATGATCTGCTTCTGTATTATTTGAACATTAATAAAGCTATAACGCATTAAATATAACTGCATTTATGATGTTTCCTTTAAAGAGCTCCGGCTCTGCATATTCCACAACGAGAGTGCTTCTGAATAAAACATTTGGGATCTACATAAAATGAATCTGTGAAAGTTTAGAGTGCATCTGTACTGATCTGTGTAATTCTTCCTCTCTTCAGTCAGGCGTGAACTGCAGTGCTGCTCTCGTGCTTCATCATTACAGTTTAATGTGATTTCACGTTATGTTAAATAAGATCAAACTACTATTCGACAACGAAAATTTTTCTCGTCAATTTTTTATTTTCCCCGTTGTCGATAATGTCGACTAATCGTTTCAGCCCTAATGCAAATGCTAATATGCTTTTAAACTCACCTGCTTTAGTTGCTTGAATTAATCCGGGTGTCTGTCTTTCAGGTGCTTTATTAAGTTTGATGTGTTTCCACCTTTTGCCAGAAAATTGTGAAAGCAGCGTTTACAAATAGGTTTTTGCTGATCTATGATGTTTCCCTTTTCGTCAGCCTCAAATCCAAAGAATTTCCAAACCTGGCTTTTTCGACAAGATTAAGTTGAGACTCCGCAGCAGCAGCTACTCTGTGAGCATTTGAAAGTTCCCGACTCTGATTGGGAACCGGGTAGACCCGGTACTCTGTACTCCGGAACCTTCAGAAATTTTGGTATCTTAAACATTTTATTGTTTGAGTACCGACTTGGTTGCGGAGTATTTTTGACAACAGTAGTGAGGATGTCTTAAAAAATAATGCCATAAATAATTTTAATTTATCAATTAACACCATACAAAGTCCAGTAAACATAAAAAAATCTAAATCAATATTTACTGTGGCCGCCTTTTTCCTTTAAAACTGCCCACATTCTCCTAGATACACCTGGCTTTTCTTGGTTGTTTTCAGATAGGATGTTCCAAGCTTCTTGGAGAATTCACCTCAGTTCTTCTATCTGACTCAATTGCTTCTGTCTCTTTAAGTAATCCCAGACTGACTCGATGTTCAGTTGGGGGGCCATGACATCTGTTGCAGGGCTCCCTGTTCTTCTATTGTAATCTTTTCTATTAGCAAAAGTAATGTTTGGAAGTCTAAAATGTATTTTTCCTATTGACACACTAAAGCTGAAGATATAAATAACCATCTTAAGGCAAATGTTTTTGTTAAACATCTAAAGCTGCGTTCACACTGCCTGCTACTTTGTCGCTGCATGTCGCCAGTGGCTGGTGGTTAGGTCACTAGTGGTGTGTATGGAGAGACTGAACAGCTCTGTTTCTTTACAATTAATATTATTATTCAATTATTAAGGTCACGTGAGCTCTACCATCTTCTCTCATATTGGCAGTCACTCCCGATTGTCGCTCTTTATTTGCATAAAGTAAAAAAAAAATTAGCATTGTTGTGTCGCTGGACACACACATATCTGGTCGCCAACGTTCTTCGTCACTCATGTTGCCAGAAATCGCTAGCTCTCATTGAAAATTATTGAGATGAGGTTTTGTCGTCGCTGGCAGTGTGAACGCAGCTTTAAGTGCCTAAAACTTTTGGACAGATATATATAGATAGATAGATAGATGGATAGATAGATAGATAGATTTAAAAAGGTAAGCTTTTTTTGATGACCCAGAATTTTTTAACATTACATCTATATCAGTTGAGTGACACTTTCAAAGTCATGGTGTGAATATATAACCTAATATTTCTAAATGTCAGGATTTCTTTTTAAATACAGCCATGTCATAATTATTCAACCCCTATGGCATGTAGCTGTTTCTTAAATGTGTAAGGCTACACAAGTAATTGTTTTAAAATAAAATGAAGCATCATTCTTCAATTGCACTTATTTAAGTTTTAAAATTTTAGTTTAGTGTCGTAAGCAAAAATTTATTTCTATGCAAAAAATGCAATTAAAAATAAACTGTCACAAAAGCTAATAGAGGAGATTATCCAAGGCACTTCAGTTTTCAATAGACAAAATTGGTAGCACCATTCATACATTTATTATGAATATGGTACAACAGTAGCCTTCTTGGGTGTGGAAGAAAGTAAAACTTCACCGGAAATGTTGACGTGAGTATTCAAGATAGAATTTGGAAAGATCTGTGGAGTCCTGGAAGAAGGTTTTATGGACATATGACTCTAAACTGAAAATGAGTTTTAGACCATGGATCAGCAGTACATCTGGAGTAAGAAAGGCAAAGTGATGACAAGAACGACACATCTGGAGTAAGAAAGGCAAGGTGATGACAAGAACGACAGTTCTTGTCATCATCTTGCCTTTCTTACTCCAGATGTACTGCTGATCCATGGTCTAAAACTCATTTTCAGTTCCATCCCCACAGTCAAGTATGGAGGTCGGTCAGTCCTATTATGGAGGTGTTTTTCGGCTGCAGGAAATGGCTGTCCTGACTATGTCTTTCAGGTATCAGGCCATTTTGGCAAAAAAAAATGTGATGCCGTCAGTGTGTAAATTGAAGCTCTGATCACTGGACTTTCCAGCAAGACAATAACACCAAGCATACGTCCATGTTGTCCAAAATCTGGTTCAGGGATGGATCGTGGAATGTCCTTGAATGGCCCTTTCAGTCCATCATTAAAATCCTTTTGAAAATCTTTGTTGGGATTTCAATGAAGCAGTGGCAGCACAGTAACTGAAGAAAGTCAATGTGCTAGACACTTTTGCTCATGAGAAATGTGTAAAAATCAGAATAGAGAGGTTTCAGAAGCCTGAGAACATTTTTTTTCAAAACTTTTGCCCTGTAGTGTGTTTGTGTGGAGGGAGTTATAAAATATATATATATATACACTACCGTTCAAAAGTTTGGGGTCACATTGAAATGTCCTTATTTTTGAAGGAAAAGCACTGTACTTTTCAATGAAGACAACTTTAAACTAGTCTTAACTTTGAAGAAATACACTCTATACATTGCTAATGTGGTAAATGACTATTCTAGCTGCAAATGTCTGGTTTTTGGTACAATATGTACATAGGTGTATAGAGGCCCATTTCCAGCAACTATCACTCCAGTGTTCTAATGGTACAATGTGTTTGCTCATTGGCTCAGAAGGCTAATTGATGATTAGAAAACCCTTGTGCAATCATGTTCACACATCTAAAAACAGTTTAGGTCGTTACAGAAGCTACAAAACTGACCTTCCTTTGAGCAGATTGAGTTTCTGGAGCATCACATTTGTGGGGTCAATTAAACGCTCAAAATGGCCAGAAAAAGAGAACTTTCATCTGAAACTCGACAGTCTATTCTTGTCCTTAGAAATGAAGGCTATTCCATGCGAGACATTGCTAAGAAATTGAAGATTTCCTACAACGGTGTGTACTACTCCCTTCAGAGGACAGCACAAACAGGCTCTAACCAGAGTAGAAAAAGAAGTGGGAGGCCGCGTTGCACAACTGAGCAAGAAGATAAGTACATTAGAGTCTCTAGTTTGAGAAACAGACGCCTCACAGGTCCCCAACTGGCATCTTCATTAAATAGTACCCGCAAAACACCAGTGTCAACATGTACAGTGAAGTGGCGGCTGCGGGATTCTGGGCTTCAGGGCAGAGTGGCAAAGAAAAAGCCATATCTGAGACTGGCCAATAAAAGAAAAAGATTAAGATGGGCAAAAGAACACAGACATTGGACAGAGGAAGACTGGAAAAAAGTGTTGTGGACAGATGAATCCAAGTTTGAGGTGTTTGGATCACAAAGAAGAACGTTTGTGAGACGCAGAACAAATGAAAAGATGCTGGAAGAATGCCTGACGCCATCTGTTAAGCATGGTGGAGGTAATATAATGGTCTGGGGTTGCTTTGGTGCTGGTAAGGTGGGAGATTTGTACAGGGTAAAAGGGATTCTGAATAAGGAAGGCTATCACTCCATTTTGCAACGCCATGCCATACCCAGTGGACAGCGCTTGATTGGAGCCAATTTCATCCTACAACAGGACAATGACCCTAAACACACCTCCAAATTGTGCAAGAACTATTTAGAGCAGAAGCAGGCAGCTGGTATTCTATCGGTAATGGAGTGGCCAGCGCAGTCACCAGATCTGAACCCCATTGAGCTGTTGTGGGAGCAGCTTGACCGTATGGTACGCAAGAAGTGCCCATCCAACCAATCCAACTTGTGGGAGCTGCTTCTGGAAGCGTGGGGTGCAATTTCTCCAGATTACCTCAACAAATTAACAGCTAGAATGCCAAAGGTCTGCAATGCTGTAATTGCTGCAAATGGAGGATTCTTTGACGAAAGCAAAGTTTGATGTAAAAAAAATCTTATTTCAAATACAAATCATTATTTCTAACCTTGTCAATGTCTTGACTCTATTTTCTATTCATTTCACAACGTATGGTGGTGAATAAGTGTGACTTTTCAGGAAAACACAAAATTGTTTGGGTGACCCCAAACTTTTGAACGGTAGTGTATATATATATATATACACACATGCACACACAAACTGTGTCACTGTATGCAACTAAGTTGCAAATGTTTTGGTATAGCAGAACAGAATGTATAGTTATTTGTCATGCATTGAGCACTGTAGTCACTGCGTTATCTCTCTTCCAGATAAGTCCAGATTGGCTCAATTAAAGGCAAGGAGGAGATCCTCGATTGGGGTCCGGGGATCGCCAGAAACAAACTCTCTCATCTGCTTCAGAGCCAAACAAGCAGCAAAAACTCCCCCACGAACACCACAGGTAGGACCATATTTGCCATAGAACATGTGTGGTGTAAGAGAACGTGCACATTTTTCTATGCTGGGACAACAAGATTTCTTATTTTTTGACTGAATTGTTGCTCTGTACTTGTGAAGCTTTTGCAGGGAAGTCCATTTCTTTCACGCTGTGACTCCCTTAAAAAGAAGTTGGCTGCTTTCCAGTGTCTGATGGAGGAAGAGGAGGAGGAAGGGAAAGGTGAATCAAGGAAGAAAGTGGAGAATGAGAGTGTGGAAAGCACTTTGGCTAAAGAATCTCAAAATGGTCAGTTTCTACTCAGTTTTATTTGCTGCCAACACAAATAGAATGTGCTTTTCATGCAGGTTTTTAGGATCAAAAGTTGATTAACCCTTGTGTGACCTTCAGGACATTTTAGATTTTGATTCATGTTAATGCTTAATGGCATACATTTTGTGTGTATTTTTGGGGGAATTTTGATATTTCAACCTTAGTTCCTATAATACATCTATAATACACTGTGTACACAAAATAGTTACACTCAGGACCTTCGGGACAAAAATGTCTCCACTGAACCCATTAAAGCAGCAGTATTTGATCCCAGTGCCATTAAAGCATAAAATCATGAATTATATTATTCTTCCATTCCGGAGTACTGGCTTCAAAATGATTATTTTTTAATATTTTCCACCAGATGGTGCCATTTTTCTCATGTTTAGAATATGGAGCAAATAAATGCTTTTTTTCCTATTTTCTGTTTGCTGTATTATAGAGAACTGCAGGCCAATTGAATAATTGTGTGGGTGTCTTGGTATGGATATCAGAGTGTGTTTTGTATGTTTGTATTGAGAAGTGTGTGTGTGTGTGTGAGCGTTTGTGTGTGTTGAAAAACAATCGTGGCATTATGTAAACAAACTGGCATTTAAAGGGTTAAAATCCTGAAAATGAATGAATATTTGGTAGTTATGATCAGGACTGATGTTGGTTTAAACAATTAACTAATTTAAAATAATATTAATATATAATATTTTTATGGCAGTTTTTTTATACGGTAATTTTTGTCCGGAGTAATTTTTTTATTTTTTTTTATTTATTTATTTACGCAGAAGGGTTAATTTAACTAAGAAAAAGCATATTCAGCGTTCCAGTTCAAGTAACCTCTAAGTAAATTTTTTACCACATTTATTTGGACACATACATAAGCAAGGCTGTGAAGGACAGAATAGTATATTTTATTCAATTTGTCATAAATGTTATAAGTTTTTAATGTATCCTTGGCTGAAAAATGAACTTGAAGAAAGGAAATGCTTTTTCACTTTTTTTATAATACTGAAAGCTCTCTAAAATATGAACAAATTTATTTTAAGGTTCATAAGCATCTGTTTTTCTTCTATTGATTTATACGTCAGAGGTAGGATTCTGTATGGTGTATTCATGCTGTATTCTGACTAGGGTCAATAGCAGGACAAATCATTTGAAGTACCTCTTGTTTCTGTAATTCTATAATTCCCTATATAGTTTAGGAATAGTTAACCCAAAAATAAAAATGATTTTATCATGAACTCACCCTCATGTCATCCCAGATGTGAATGAATTTCTTTCTTCAGCAGAACACAGAAGAACATTTTTATGGGAAAATCTAAGCTCTATTGGTCCATTCAGTGCAAGTGAATGGTGACCAAAATGTTGAAACTCAAAAAGCAAATAAATACAATAAAAGTAATCCATACGACAGTGGTTTAATCCATGTCTTCTGAAGCAATCCCATCCTTTTTGGGTGAGATCAGACCAAAACACTTTTTGCACAATAAATCGTGACAGCAGTCTCCTTGGCGATCATGATTTCAAGCTCGATTGCACTTCCTTGCACACTATGCATGCATCAAGCACTCGAAAATGTAATTGTGCTTGAAATCATGATAATGCCTAGAAACTGCAATGGCAAGATGTACAGTGAAAAAGGTTACATTTTGTTCTGTTCTCACCCAAATCTGTTTGGATTTCGACAGATTAAAACCACTGGAGATGTAAGAATTACTTTTATGCTGCATTTATGTGCTTTTGAAGCTTCAAAGTATTGGTCACCATTAACTTGTATTGTATAGGCCATCAAAGCTGAGATATTCTTCTATAAATCGTCATTTGTGTTCTACAGAAGAAAGTCACGAGGGTGAGTAAATGAGTAATTTTTATTTTTGGGTGAACTATTCTTTTAATGTGATGAACTACCTCTGTTTTTACTCGACTAGGACACTTGTGTTAACTTAAGTGGAACTGACTTAATAGTCTTTCCAAAAAATCACCTTGTGTCCGGTTGGTTAAGTTAAGGTTAAGTGGTTAAAAGTAATTACAATATTGTGATTATTGTCTTGTCTGTAGGAAAGGAGCACATGCTCGCCACGCAAAGCTCACTCTCTTCATTTACACCTCCACCCTCCAAGAAATGCTGTAGGGCCCCAGCAGTGGGATGTAAGGACAAGATTACTGACTCGTCACTCCACCACCCCAACCTCACAATGCAACCGGAGCAATGGGTAAACACATTTAACTGTACTGCATTTAATATACAATTTGCAATAGGGATGGGCGATATCCATTACCAATCATGTAAGTCCAATATTGTCGATACCGATACTTCCATTAAATACATTTACGACTTCTGTTTTGCTTATCCTTACAAAAATTAACCATGGTTTCACTACAGTAACTCTAGTTTAACTATGGGATTTAGTTAAACCATGTTTAAATATGTATTTAAATTATTAGCTGTCATTAATGTTACTTTCATCAGGCTACTATGAAAATTGTTAAGACATTATTATTACTCTAACTAATAAACTAATTCATAATATGCAATAAACTTTTAAGCATTGTAGCTGATATGAGTGTAGTGATGTTCACGTTAACACGTTATCTTGTATTGCCATATATTGCCTACATAAAAAATTAATGGTTATTAGTTTTATTTGTGTACTATTATGTGCTTTTCTGTGTATAGTGAAAATGTTTTCTCACTTAGAAATATAAATGAGATGAAACAGAAAATATTATTGGTTGGCGAATATCCAATCACGTCTGAAATGAACGTTCTGATTGGTGGATCAGCTTATTCGGACCGCCTGTCTTGCCAGTGCCATCGGCTATACTCTCGCAGCTCTGTGTGCATTGAGATAATCTCTGTACACTTTAAAAAATAATAATAATAATTTATATACACACACACACACACACTATACTATATATACAAAATTCACTCAATGGTGCTGCGGCATCACATTAGTAGATTGAAAAAGTTCAGAGTCAAAAGACTAGTCGTAGTTCTGGTGGCCTTACGTTCCACTTATTTCAGGCGGGCATACGGTGTATGCCTGCGAATGCCGTAGACTACACTACTGTCCAGAAGCTGTTTCTCTGATTTTCTATCATTACCTCTACAAGACAAGCACTTGTCTGCTTGTGTCTTTCAGCATGCATGTTAAGATGAGCCGAAGAATATATAATTCCCATCCTTCAAGTATTTGCTAATTTAGCCTAATCCTTTTTATTTCATTTTGAAGCTTATGATTATTGTTCATGGTTACCGAATAATTATATCCCTGTTTTGTGTTTTTTTTTTTTTTTTTTTTTTTTTTAGAATCAAACTTTTTGTGTGAGGATCGGTATGATGCAACATCAGTATCGGAAGTATCGATACTTTAGCCCATCCCTCAGTTGCAATTAATTGTCTGTTAAATTACCATTAGAAGATAAAGCTGCAGCTGAAGTGCTTACAGTGCAACAGAATTTGTAGTCCAAATTTTGTAAGTCTTGTAGTCTGCATTGTGTTGTTTTTTTGGTTTTGTACACTTACAGGTGAGATGCTCTGAGTCTAAAAGTCTGGTTTCAGATTCAAAGAATGAGCTTCTGTCTTTACCCATGTTGTCAAAAGCGGAAATTAAGGCAACAGGTAAGTTTGGTTTTAAAGAAATAGAATTTACTCATCCTTACGTCATTCCTAACCCATATGACTTTCTTTTTTTAATGGATATACCAGTTCATCTAATACAGTGGGAGTTGATAGTGACTCAAAGCTTACAAAAGCTCCCAAAAGTAGAATAAATTATTATAGGCATTCTGTATTGAAATATAAATGTATATAATATATAAATGTAAGTCCAATGCACATTTAAAATTTGTTTTAAGCTTATTCATGCGTGAATTTACATTATTTTTTGCGCTAAACAACGCACATTCTCATGCGAACACAAAAGCCGCTGTGAACGAGCTTCACTCATGGAAGTGCAACTGACGTAACAATTTTTTCTGATGTTTTGAAATAATAGGATCTATCCTGCTTCTTCTTTACTACCTCACTGTTTCTGAACACTTAATTGATGTCATTCATTGGTACATGTTTTCTTCGATATAAAAAAATTAAGTTTTGGAGTAAGCTTTGAATTCTGAAAGTTGCAGAATGTTTTCATCGTACGCTGAACTTTAATTTCAAAAGGTCAAGAAACATTTAATTCCTCATAATACGACTTCTATAATATTTTTTTTTATTTATGGTTTATTCTTTTCAAACTGTTGACCTGCAGATGAAAATGTGGTGGTCTCAATATGTAAGAAGAAGCGTGTTCGTTTTGGTGCACCACTCTCTCCAGAGTTCTTTGACAAAACCCTCCCTCCCAGCACCCCATTGCAGAAAGGAGGCACCCCAGTGTGTCCACCGTCATCTACAGGAACGAAACGTTCTCTGCTGAAGACCCCTCAAAGATGCGAGCCCCCTCTCCCCCAACCTGACTTCAACAGTCCCCAGAACAATGGAGCCTCCCCTGTCCTGGTTATTGATAGATGTAACACCGGACTTGTGTACAGTGATGATGTGTTTGAAGAGATTGAAAAGGTATGAATTTTACCTTCCCCAAACTAACTTCTATGCCAAAATATCTGATTGTCGATGAATCATATCACTGAAAGGCTTGTGGTTTTATTCCCTGAAAAGAGTGGTTCACATTCATTGGCTCCCTGCTGTGTACAATTTTGTACTGACAATGAGTTTTGCATTTCACAATTCTAGAAGACTTATCGAACACATGTATCTCCTCAGATCAGCTTTCCCAATATGGATGAAGAGTCTCCCTCAAACAGACCTTCAGAGAGCTGCAAAGGTCAGTTATTAAACAATTAGCAAGAGAATATGTGTATTTTAAGTGGCTGGGCCATATATTGATTATTATTTTGTTGGAGACGCTAAACTAACGAACAAACTAACGAACAAACCTGGACATTAAAGGTGAAGTGCGTTATTTCCGCACCACTAGAGGCACCAAATGGAATGGAGCAAAATTCAAACAGGTTTTCCCAAAAATTCACTTCTTTGCCATTAAAGAGCCAAGCAAATTTTCTCTCCCCACATTCAAGCCATCAGTTGAGCCAATATTGCTATGTTGGGCTGTTTGGGATGCTCAAACAAGTAGAGCAATGTTTTGATAGCACCACAGTGTTTACACTTACAACCTAAAATTGCTTATTTATAGTTGTCTAAACTAGAAATAGGCCAATATATCGATTTTACCGATTAATCTGTACTGATAGTGGCTTTTTGGAGCCATCGGTTATCTGCAAAAGATATGCAGATAGTTTTTTTGGTTATTGTGATTATTTCTTCGTGTTCCTCTATAGCCGGTACTGCAGTACACTACAGTTAGAACAGCTTGGTTCTTACTGCAGACTGAAATAAAAACAATCACTGACACCTTGTGAGGATTTTCTGTATCTAAATCTGTCATCAATTATAATATTCATCCATATTTTTAGCCTCACTTCGGTGCTTATTTTGTTATTTGGATAAGATAATCAAGTGTTATATATTGAAGCGAGGGCATGCAAAGAAAAAGTGACTATGGAAATGTCCCCTGTCAGCACATGCATTGTGTCTCTAACTTCATATCTTGTGAATAATAGTAAACCTTATTACTCATTAAACCTCCGGTGAAATATACTCTTTATACAAAACCCTTCATCGTGTGTGTGTGTGTATGTATTCTATAAAGTGCTTCATTTGCTAAATGCTTAAAGGGATAATTCACTCAAAGATGAAATTTCATTTACTCACCCTCATGTCATCCAAGATGTGTTTGACTTCTGCAGAATATTCAGAAAGAATATTTCAGCTCTAGGTCCATACAATGCAAGTGAATGGGTGCCAATATTTTGACAGTCAAAAAAGCACAAAGGCATCATAAAAGCAATCCAAATTATTCCAATGTTTTAAATCCATATCTTCAGAAGTGATAGGATCGGTGTGGGTGAGAAACGGATCAATATTTAAGTTTTGTTTTGAGAAATTCTTCTCCCTGCCCAGTAGGGGGCGACATGCATGAAGAATGTGAAGGTTTTTTTTTTAACTACTGGAGTTGTATGGATTGTTTATGCTGACTTTTGTGATTTTTGGAGATTAAAAATTTTGGCACCCATTCACTTGTATGGACCAAAAGAGCAGGGAAATTATTTTTAAAAAGTTCAGCAGATGAAAGAAAGTCCTACACATCTGGGATGGCATATAGGTAAACTTATGAGAGAATTAAAATTTTTGGGTGAACCATTCCTTTAAACATAGAGCAATGTATCGAAGCCAAGTCTTCGTCATTTCAAAATAAGAGTCCCCAGTGTGTTTCGGGAATGCTTATAGTTAAGTCCAACGTTATGCACGAAATCTTAAATTGTTTTTCTGATTATTATTGGGTAATTGGTTGAACAATAAACTACATAGTGGGTTTTATTCCTTTTGGGTAGCCTTTGTGTCTGTGCACATAAGGAAATAATTAGGAAAGACTAAGATTTCTTTTTTTACATTCTATAAATGTATTTTAAAATTACTAGCCTATTGGTAAAACTATGATAAAGCTGATATGGAACTTTTTTTGTATTGATATACTTAACTCTTATCGCAGCCTAAAATGCTGAGTCAGTTCTAAGTAAGCCATTCGTTGGTTAATTTTCTTGAAAACTATATCTCTGTGGCACCAAATAAAATGGTTTGGTTTGAGCAACATTTCCAGCTCGATACAACAACTTTGACTCAACCAATGGTTTTATTTAGGGGCAGAACTAATGGTTTGTTTGATCAATAGCAGAAGCCCCTTATTTGCAAATCTGTTTTGTTCGGTGTGACTTAAATTTACTGATTCATTCTCCAATGAATCAATTCTGAGCACGCGGCAGCGCAGTGGCGCTTATGCGTGCGCCAGAGACAGATGTTAGAAACATATCCTATAGCCAAGCACATCCTACAATACTGATTGCAGACTGGATGTATCATTCATGCACTTTTCGTCTCTTAAGGAAACCACAATCCCGAAATTAATTCACAAACTCGTGCACATAGCAATGTGAGAGTTAATTTCATGATGACATTTAAACAAAGAACATGAAATGCAATCTTGTGCCCGTTATTGCACTACTTTGCACAATAAGGGGAAAAAAAACACCTGAAAATAATGAGATGGCGGTTCGGGATACGTGAGTGGTGTCTGCTGCTTCCCAATGTCTTTTACTGCTCTTTCATTTGATGTTGCAAATTGCCGGTCTCGCTGGTCGGGAAGAGTGCGCACACCTGACGACTCGTTAGATAAATGTTAAGCAATGAAACCGACGGAACAGAGCATACGAGATGCTTAATAGTTTTTTTTTATAATAATCCCGCTATTTGCGCCACTTTTATCACCTGTGGTGAGGAAAGGAGAAGCTAACATCTGCACTCTCACAGAAGCAGATATCTCATGTATCAACCTGGAGAACCAACCTGTAGTTATAGAACAAATAAATATATTTGTTCTAATTACAAATTTAATACTATTAAATAAAAATGATTTTTAGTCATATTAACTGAAAATGTTACATTTGGTTTATAAGAAGTTAAAGTCCTTTGTCTTGACTCGCTCTATGTTCCTGAATTGTTTCATAATTGATGAGCTCAGTGTTCTCATGCATTTTTGTGCATGTTATATTGTGGCTTGGGCTGCACGTTTTCAAGTTTTTCATTAACCGTTAACCGAGGCCCTTAACGGTTAATACTCGGTTAACCATAGTGTGCGCCAGGGATGGAAATGAACTTTTTTGTCCACCGGCCACTGTGGATTTCAAAATCTACCAGCCACTCAATGTTTTTACCAGCCACTTTCTTGTTTTTAACCGACAATGTGTAACTGCATGTGAAAATTAATACTACAAGATCTACAATACTTAAGCCGTTTATTTAATCTCAAGTCTCAATGAAATACTGGCATTTTCTCTTTCTCTCTTATAGCCTACACACACAATCCATGAACTGATTCATTTCAGTTTGCATACGAGGAAAACACAATGTTACGGACGTGAGCGCTCTGAAAGCGGCACTGAAAGATGCTTTAAAAATTCCACAGAGACATCAAACAGAAAGCACAAAACCTTTCTTTAAAGTGAATTTCGTTTTGTATTAATTGTGTCTTAATTTTAATCAATGTTTCATCAACCAATTGCCTGGATTTAATAAATAAGAATTAAATATAGCAGACGATATAATCACAAAGCGGAGGCGCCGGCGCGTGAACTGGAGCTCGTCTCATAAATGAACCGAAACTCAGTGTATAAGGTAGCCTTGCCTCACAAATAATTCAAAACTAAAGAAAACAGACACAGACTGCTCTCTGCTTATGTAATCCGTAAGAAATGTGCATTTCTCTCTGGTGAGTTACTGCGAAGACCGCGAGTCAGCATCGTCAACTTCATCTTTGCAAATGACACGGACAAAGAAAAGACTTGTTTATTAATAAATAATTAAAATATCTCCTTGCTATATTTTACATATTCATAATCATTACTTTTGCCGGTTCTTTGTGACAGATTTTAGGAGCTTTATTGGCAGCGCCACGCCGCCACCCTTACATGAGCGCGTCACCGCACCCACCAGAATAGCCCTGTTTTTTTGTTAAGGATTTTATTTCATATTAGAAAACTGGTCAAGACTACTTCTTGTGGACATTACAAATGTCTGGGAGCGCTCTGGCAGTCTCTGGTGGTGCAAAAATGTATTACAACTAAATTCAATGCACGCCATTGACGCCACTTAACCGAGCAAAATGTTTCACTCGGTTACGCAATTTTTAATGGTTAATCGGTTAACCATGGACACCCCTAATTGTGGCACATTAATGTTACCGTCTCTTAAAAAATAAAGGACTACAACTGTGCTCCTAAATTTTTGACTATGCTTCTAACTTGTTTTAATGTGCTCCTAAAAAAAATGTAAGCATAGAGCCCTGCTTTAGCTTTAAGCTGGGTTTGGCATGTAGGTCTGTATGCTTTGTATGAATTTGTTTAAAACTCAACTTGGGTTGTAATGCATCTTGACAATTTTCGCAGACCGTGACATGTTTCTGCCTTTATTTAACAGCCTTAAGCTGCGTTCACACTGCCAGTGACGCGCATCGACAAAACGACCTCATCTCGTTCATTTTCAATGAGAGCTGGCGAATTCTGTCAACACGAGCGGCGGCGACCGGATGTGGGCGTGTCCAGCGACGCGACAAATTTGAGATGTTTAACTCGATGCAACTGAAGAGCGATTTTCAGGAGCGACAGCCAATAGGAGAGAAGATGGTAGAGCTCACGTTATCCTAATATTTTAATAATAATATTAATTTTAAAGAAACAGTGCTGTTAGACTCTCCATACACACCACTAGCCGACCTAACCACCAGCCACCGTAGTAGCTGGCAGTGTGAACGCATCTTTAATTGTTTTTTTAATTATTTAGTGTAAATGTATAACATTTAGTATTATTATACTACTCTAGCATTAATAATAAAAAATTGTTGCCAAATGCTGCCATGGAATTTCAAATACAGCTGCTAATTGGGAATGCCTGGTCAATTCTTTGTGAGTGCTAAATAAAGTATTGAGATTAATTTCACTAAATGCAAAGATATATTTTCTTTATGTATCACCCAGACCTAGTTTGTAGAAAGTTCATTTTAGTCTAGTTCTAATCTGGGTTATTTTTAATTATAGATACATTCTGTGATGAAGACTCAGGGCTTCCCCAGGCTGAAAACACTGAAGTTATGAACGCTGCTTTTCAAGAGGATGCCGATGTACCATCAGATTCACAGATGGAGGAAAAACTGCCATCCCAAACAGGCGATCAGCCACTGGCTCTTTCTAGTGAGTGCCACTTTCTACCTCTATTTTTTTCCTCCTTATATCCCACTTTCATATCTACAGAAGACCTGATCTCAGGTCTGTGCTCTTGTGTTAACTTGTATTGGTTTATAATGTCTGACTCATTACTTTAGCAGCAGATGCTGATCTGGAATCGGTGTCTGTCGCCAGCACTAAACCAACTCGCTCGCGCAGTAAGAAAAGAAAGGTATGTCTTTCTGTGCTACATTGGTAGAAATTCTGCCCTGATCAGCTCCCAGCTTTGTGCGGGATTTGAGACTATTGTGTTGAAAACTCAGCAAGCATAATGGGAGTTGAGTGTTGTTGAACATTTATCTTTAAAGAAATAGTTCACCCAAAAATGAAAATTCTCTCATTATACACATACCTTGAATGCCATCCCAGTTGTGTATGACTTTATTTAAGATTGTAAAACAGTTAAGATTTTTAGAATAATGTTGCTGCTGTGTAGCTCCTTATAATGTAAGTAAATGGGTGCCAACTGGCTGCTGGCTGTTTTATGGTCCAAAGGGCATATTTAAGCAGCATAAATGTAATCCTCACAGCTCCAGACGATCAATTAATGTCGTCTGAAGAAAATCGATAGGTTGGTGTAAGAAGAAAATCGATAATTAAAATTCAGAAGCATTCAGAGAATTCAGAAGTTCTGCTCTGTTTTCCACAGAGGAAAGTACTTCACACAAGCGTTAGGTCTATTCATACAGTTACAGAGAACTGGCGGAAGCGACGATTTAAAGTTAAAAACATTTAATTAACGATTTGTTTTTTGCAGAAATGTATTGATTAACTTCAGAAGACTTACAGATTACTTAATCGACTTAAATCGTGTGGATTACTTTGATGCTGCTAATTATGCTTTTTGGGCCGTCAAAAATTGGTCTCCATTCACTTGCATTGGATGAAGCTAAAAGCCTGGCATACTTTCCTAAAAATCTTATATCCTGTTCTGATGAAGAAAGAAGGTCAGATGCGTCTTGGATGGCCTGAAGTTGAGCAAATTGTCATTTTTGGGTGAACTATTTTCTTAACTCCTTTGTATGACAGGTCAGAATTCTGCATTTCCAGATAAGAACAAGATGTTCTTCTCAGATTATGATGAGATAACATGAATCATCAGGTTCACCTCAGTTTGACTGCATGCTGTCATTAGAGAAAAAAATTTCACAAAAATTTAGAATTATTTTTTATTTATTTTTTCAATTGTATTGAATTATGAAAAAATTATCTAAAGGTTGAAAAAAAAAAAAAATCCAGATGTACATTTTTAGCAACATCGGCCAGCCCTAATCATGGCTTGTTCTCTTGTTCAAGCAACAAGGAGACAGTGAGCCAGAGAAAAGGAGAAGCACTCGTACAGCTGCCACATCTGCTTCAGGAAAGATGACGGTATAAAACTTAAAAAGTGGATTTATGCTTCAAGTGAAGCCGACATGTGTATGAGTCCCTGTGAGTCAGGGCTTTTTAAGCTCTGTTTATTAACGCTTGCATTAAACTGACATTGAGCCTAAAATATGAACACAAATGTGACTTGTACTTAACCATTTGGTGTATATATAGTAAGACTATCAATCCCTTGAGTTCATACGTCAACAGCTTTTGAAGACATTTTATTAAAATGTGTACATGTTTATCACTGCTGCTTATTTGATGTTTTCAGAACTCCTCAGGGCTTAAAAGGCGATTTGGCAATAAGGACGTGGATCGCTCTCTGTATGGGAAAAGAGACTATGCCTCTAAAAACCCTTTACTCAGTCCCATTTTTGAGACTACATCCACCAGTTTCAACAGCACACCAATACAGACCCAGTCAGGAAAACTAACAGGTATCGTTCCAAGTCATTTCATTTATACCCACTTGGTGTTGAATGATATGTTGTCATCTTTGCAAGATTTTGTGGTGGTAACCTAGTAGTTGAAAGAATAGTTCACCCAAAAATCTTAATTTGGTTAAAATTTACTCAGCCCCCTTTTTTTTTAACGATTTTAAAAAGAATATTTCAGCTCTGTAGGTCCATACAGTGCAAGTGAATGGTGACAAAACGTTGAAGCTCCAAAAAGCACGTAAAGACACCATAAATCAGTTTTGGGTGAGAATAGACCAAAATGTAACTATCAAAGTAGAGCTTGCGATTGCAGACTTTTGTTTATCTGTTCATGTGTCTTGTTTATTTGCGATCGACTTGGACAACAGTTGCCTACCCAGCTGCAGTTTCGGAGAAGATCCAACAGGTGGAACTATAATGCCACCCACATCCACTGGCTGGACACGACTCTGGCATGACGTAAGAGGGTAACGGATGCCGTGCGCACGTGTGGTTTGTTTTCAAATAAGTGCAAGAAAATGGCGGTGGTGTGGGAGAATTTTATTGTCTGGTCTGTGATTTAGTGAAAAGTTCTGCAGGTGTATAGCAGGCTAAAAGGGCTCTTGAAAAAGTAATTTTTCACAAAAAGAATCTTTGTTATTAAAAGGTTATATTAAACGTTGTTTCATAAATTTGTATGATTGAATTTGTGCTCATTCAAAGATAGTGTGATGCAGGGCTGAAAGCCCAGCTCATTTATTTTGTTTAATGAAGATTTCATTGTTTCACTGGCACAAAATGGGGATTAAATAACAGCAAAAATAAACAAAAAACATTGCCATCGGCGGCCCAGAATTTCACAATAGGTGCATCCCTATATATATTTGAGATATCATGAGGGTGAGTAAATTACTTTTTATTTTTGGGTGAACTATCCCTTTAAGCTCTTTGAAACAGAGATTAGAAATTACCTTTACTTCCCAGAGTAAAACAACTGCTTTGGGAACACAGATCTGCATACATTTTTCGAAAGCACTATACATTAATGTAATTTAATTCTCTTAATGCAGATGGCAAGCAAGACTGCAATCAAACGGACACTGTTCCCAATAGCAAGGCTGTTCATCCTATGGTAAGTCTGGAGACTGCTGCTGTATCTGAAGGTACCCTGGCTAATGAAAACGAGCAGAACATGACTTGTTTGGAACCCTCAGTCAGCACTCAGGGTCCCACTTGTAGAACAGACTCTGGTTTAAAGGTGCACAAATCCAAACGCAACTCTGAGAGGCCTGCACACCAACGGCGTAGATCAGGTACAATCAAGAGAAATGGACTGAGTGATCCAGCCATAGACTCCACTACTGAATCAGAAGTTGAAATGGTTGATCACAACACGGAGAGCCAAGAGTCAACCGTAGCTGCCAGTTTGGACCTTATGAAACAAGACAATCCTGATGGAACGGCTCTTCATCAAGCTGAGCACTATGAGAAAGAGGAAGCTGAGACTTTAGTAAACTGTGACACTCTAGCCATGGCAACAAATGCAGACCATGTAACCACTGAGAGGTCAGAGCAGAAGACGCCAAGACATGGATGCGTCCAAAAGACCCTGAAAAGTCCTTGTGTGAAGGTTGATGTTTTGGTAGAGGAAGTAGACATGAATGGTCAGACAGAGAGAGTTGATCAAACTGAGTCGTCAGAATGTAAGACTGGACTCATAGAGCCCGGATTGGCCCCCTGGCAGCAGATCGACTTTAACATTGACGACATCCTGAAACCTGTGGTGAAGAGTCGAGGTTCAGTGCGACGCAGCCTGAGGAACCGTAGGAGCGTTGACCTCCAGGCTGTGGGTCTGGCTTGGGTGGACCATACCTCCCCAGAGCTGAGTAAGGCAACTCGACGGAGAACGCGCGGCAGACTCAGTGGAGTATCAGAACCACTTGTTATTCGGGCCTCTGAGGAGCCAATGCCAAATCTGGGAGAGGAACTGACCTTGGTGATCTGAATGTGTCATACTAAGGGATAGTATACACAACAATGAGAATTCTGTCATCATTTACACACCCATATGTTGTTCCAAACCCATATAACTTTCTTGTGTGAAACACAAAAGGAGATGCTAGGCTAAATGAACTGACAGCCTCAGTCACCGTTTACTTTCATTGCATCTTTTTTTTGTTTTACATACAACAAAAGTGAATGGTGACTGAGATTTTCAGCTTATTCTGCCTTAATATCTCCTTTTGTGTTCCATAGAAGAAAGTCGGGTTACGAACAATGTGTGGGTGAGAAAATTATTGAATTTGAATTTTTGGGTGAACTGTCCCTTTAAATTACTTTTTAAAATTAACTTTGTTTTAAATGTTATGTATAGTTTTTTATTATTATTATTTTAATCTTAAAGGGATAGTTCACCCAAAAACAAAAATTCTCATAATTTGCTCACTTTCTTGCCATCACAGGTGTGTATGACTTTCTTCTGCAAAACATAAATGAAGTTTTTTTTTTTTTTTTTAAAGAGTATCTTAGCTGCATGGTCCATACAATGCAAGTGAATGGTGACCAAAACTTTAAAGCTCCAAAAATCACATAAAGAATCATAAAAGTAATCCATGGTACTCCGGTGGTTAAATCCATATTTTCAAAATCGATATAATAGTTATAGGTGTGAAAGAACAATATTTAAGTCCTTATATCTCACCTTTGAACAGCCTCAGACAGGTGATTGAATGTGAAAGTGAAATTCACTAGAGGTAGACCGATATATCTGTTTTACAGCGTAATCTGTGCCAATAGTTGCTTTTTAGAACTATTGTTCTCTGCAAAAATCTATGGCAATAGTTTCGGGCTTTTTTATACTTGAAAGTCACATGTTTTACACCAAATCTGAATTTGTTGGGTGTAATTTTGGAGATTTTGGTTAACAAGTAAACTGCATCTGAGGTTTTCTTCATTTAGGACTCTTCGTCTGTGCCCGTTATATTAAGGAAAGAATATTATTTTATTTTTTTTTACATTCTATAAATCGATTTTAAAAACTTTCATCCGATTTATCGGTTTAAAAAATAACTTAAATATTGATCTGTTTCTCACCCACACCTATCATATTGCTTCTGAATATATAACTTTAACCTCTGGAGTCTTATGATTCCTTTTATGCTGCCTTGGGCCTTCAAAGTTCTGGTCACCATTCACTTGCATTGTGAGGACCAACAGAGCTGAGATATTCTTTTAAAAATCGTTTTGTTCTGCAGAAGAAAAAGTCATACACATCTCGGATGACATGAGGGCAAGTAAATGATAAGAAAATAAAAAATTTTGGGTGATCTATACCTTTAATGATTGAAACCAACCTCTTATTACGAAGATTTTGTAATTGATTAGCTCTAGATTATTTCTGCTCTTTAAGTCTTTGCTGATGCTGTTTATGTTGATGTTGAGGTGATTTTCCTTTGATAATCTCATGTTGCTATATGTAATTGTAAATGAAAATGCTTATTTTTTGGGACTAAAATGGTCTTTTACTGTAAATACTTGCTTTGCAATCCAACAGCTCAATACAAAAGGTATACACTTGTTTCCTAGTCCCTGTTTGATTTGCACCCGTTTGTGAAAACATTTAGGCTACAAGTTATGGAACTGCTTTAAATATTACATGGACTTATATTTCACCCCAATATCAAAATATTTTTTTTCCCATTGTGGCAATATTTTCGTGACAAATTATTGTTTCGCACTCTGATGTCAATTTCGTTTCACTGCTTTGCACCAGGATGTTTTGTCTATGAAATATAATAATTACTGTAATACAATAATTTAAGTATAATTGGCATACATTAAAAGCAGCACAAAAAATACTACAATAATCCAATAATGAGAATTGGATTTGTTCATATTACGGGTAATGAGAAATGATGGAGGAAAGTGCTGAATTGTCATGGAAGTAATGCACGAAAATCCCACAATAATTTAAAGGAATATTCCGGGTTCAATGCAAGTTAATTTCAATTGACAGCATTTGTGGCGTAAAGTTGATTACCACAAAAATTAATTTCAACTTGTCCTTTTTCTTTATTAAAAAAAAAAAAGAAAAGGCAAAAATCGAAGTTACATTGAGGCACTTACAATGGGAGTGCATGGGGCCACTTTTTATAGGGTTTAAAGTGAGAATTGTGAAGCTTTTAATGTTATAAAAACATCTAAATGAATTCTCTTAAAACGTGTGTATTATTTGACCTGTACAGTTATTTTTAAAAAAAATGTACTGTCATTTTAGTGTTTATGCAGTTACATTGTCATCATAATGAAGTTGCACAATTGGATGTAACTTAACACAGAAAAGGTTATTAAGCCATTTCATCACACTAAAGTCAATATATATATATTATTTTTTTAAATTTTTTTTAGGGCTGTCAATTGGTCAAAAATTTTAAGTAAATTAATTACATGGTGTCCTGATTAATTAATCGCTTACACAAATATATATAATGATGAAAAAATTATACATAGTTATCTTCGAATATTTAACAATTATTTGTATGTATATACAGTGAGGAAAATAAGTATTTGAACACCCTGCTATTTTGCAAGTTCTCCCACTTGGAAATCATGGAGGGGTCTGAAATTGTCATCGTAGGTGCATGTCCACTGTGAGAGACAATCTAAAAAAAAAAATCCAGAAAGCACAATGTATGATTTTTTAACTATTTATTTGTATGATACAGCTGCAAATAAGTATTTGAACACCTGTATATCAGCTAGAATTCTGACCCTCAAAGACCTGTTAGTCTGCCTTTAAAATGTCCACCTCCACTCCATTTATTATCCTAAATTAGATGCACCTGTTTGAGGTCGTTAGCTGCATAAAGACACCTGTCCACCCCATACAATCAGTAAGAATCCAACTACTAACATGGCCAAGACCAAAGATCTGTCCAAAGACACTAGAGACAAAATTGTACACCTCCACAAGGCTGGAAAGGGCTACGGGGAAATTGCCAAGCAGCTTGGTGAAAAAAGGTCCACTGTTGGAGCAATCATTAGAAAATGGAAGAAGCTAAACATGACTGTCAATCTCCCTCGGACTGGGGCTCCATGCAAGATCTCACCTCGTGGGGTCTCAATGATCCTAAGAAAGGTGAGAAATCAGCCCAGAACTACACGGGAGGACCTGGTCAATGACCTGAAAAGAGCTGGGACCACCGTTTCCAAGGTTACTGTTGGTAATACACTAAGACGTCATGGTTTGAAATCATGCATGGTACGGAAGGTTCCCCTGCTTAAACCAGCACATGTCAAGGCCCGTCTTAAGTTTGCCAATGACCATTTGGATGATCCAGAGGAGTCATGGGAGAAAGTCATGTGGTCAGATGAGACCAAAATAGAACTTTTTGGTCATAATTCCACTAACCGTGTTTGGAGGAAGAAGAATGATGAGTACCATCCCAAGAACACCATCCCTACTGTGAAGCATGGGGGTGGTAGCATCATGCTTTGGGGGTGTTTTTCTGCACATGGGACAGGGCGACTGCACTGTATTAAGGAGAGGATGACCTGGGCCATGTATTGCGAGATTTTGGGGAACAACCTCCTTCCCTCAGTTAGAGCATTGAAGATGGGTCGAGGCTTGGTCTTCCAACATGACAATGACCCGAAGCACACAGCCAGGATAACCAAGGAGTGGCTCTTTAAGAAGTATATCAAGGTTCTGGCGTGGCCTAGCCAGTCTCCAGACCTAAACCCAATAGAGAATCTGTGGAGGGAGCTCAAACTCCGTGTTTCTCAGCAACAGCCCAGAAACCTGACTGATCTAGAGAAGATCTGTGTGGAGGAGTGGGCCAAAATCCCTCCTGCAGTGTGTGCAAACCTGGTGAAAAACTACAGGAAACGTTTGACCTCTGTAATTGCAAACAAAGGTTACTGTACCAAATATTATCATTGATTTTCTCAGGTGTTCAAATACTTATTTGCAGCTGTATCATACAAATAAATAGTTAAAAAATCATACATTGTGATTTCTGGATTTTTTTTTTTAGATTATGTCTCTCACAGTGGACATGCACCTACGATGACAATTTCAGACCCCTCCATGATTTCTAAGTGGGAGAACTTGCAAAATAGCAGGGTGTTCAAATACTTACTTTCCTCACTGTGTATATATATATATATATATATATATATATAAAAATGCATTAGATTCTTGTGGCAGAAGAGTTAATCATTGATAAGACAATACAAAAAGCAGCTTTAGAATACAATGTATTGTTTACTACCATATTATTGAACATAAGCCAGTCACTGGCATACATTTCACAAGTGAATTTGTCAATCAGTTGGAGATTTATTATGAGGGCTTGTTTAAGGACCCATCAATTTACATCTGCATCAGATATGCTTGTGTAGTGTCTGGTGCATCGTATCATAAACGTAAAATGTTTAGGTCACTGTGTCAAGTTAAATATAGTTTAATACTCAATCTTTAAACACATCTTGAGATCTCTTAGTTTGGATTTGCACTCCATCAAGTGTTTTGAATGCAGAATGTAACGCATGTCTATGTTGCTGCTGCTGAAGGTTGTTTTCTTCACTGTATAAACTGTGCCTTTTCATACAGCTGATGTTTCACTTACTGCCCTCTGGAGTAAACAGGTGGTACTACAAGCTTACATTTCTCAGGAACACTGATCTATCTATATATATAACTGGATTGCTCATGACTTGACAACAGTGAAGCTACTGCGCCACCATCTTGGTATTATATATAGATCAGTGCTCAGGAATCTTCCTTATACGGGGGCATGCGATTAATTGCGTACATTTTTTAACGCGTTATTTTTTATAAAATGAATCGCACTGAATTAACACGTTAAATCGACAGCCCTAATATATATATATATACAAATTTTTTTTTTTTAGGAAGAGGGAGAAGATTAAATACATTTTTGTGGTAATCGACCTTTTTCTGAAAATAATGCCAATTGAGCTTAACTTTTAATGAACCTGGAATATTTATTTAATGGTCTTAAAATAGGCTGCATTTTCTTTAAGCAATATATAGTTTCTTATTTCTCTTTTGTTTTGATTATTGGTGCAATAATGTTCCTGACATGTTGACAGCCAGGTTACTTAGAAACAAAGTACTCTCTTTGTAATGTTCTTTACAAACTCTGATATTCAGACATCAGTGGGTGGCATAAAAAATTCATCAGTTCAAGGATCCAAGTTCAGTTGCAAGCTGTCATTACTCAAACAGATTATAACGTGAGCAACACTCCAACAAATATTTTGAAATGTAAATCGAATTCACAATGTGAGGTTTAAACAAGGTCTGTTCTGACAGTTGGTTAATTGTATTGTTTTTAAAGCCAGTGGGAAATTCAGATGGAAATGTATCTTTATGGATAAAATGCATAGGACTTCATTAGAATGATTTATTTACAACAATTATATTTACTATACAGTGTGTCATAGTATCCCACATAATGGGATAATTCACAAAAATGTAAATACTTTTATACAACCTGGAAAGAATCACTGTAGCATCTAAACATGTCTTGAATCAGTTACGTTCGTTTATATTAAGTTTATTATATATTGCTTGAATCAATCTTATAGCAATGCTGCTCTAGTGTAGCTATGGGAGAAATGCTCCACAACAGCATTTAAATATTTATGTTTTTGGATTTGGACGTCCTGTAGTCAGACACTCATTTCTCTTTCATTGATCCAAAAGGACTTGGACTTACACCTATGCACATTTTGTTTCTCCCAATGCAGCAAAATAAATCCTGTTATTTAGTTTGAAGCATATGAAAAGTCATTAAATATTATGTCTGGTTAGCTAGTAATGGAATACTGCCATCTTGTGGAGGTAGTACGTAGTGGTTGACCACATGCTTTGATGGGCCATTCACACTTAATCTGGTCATTGTTTGTCTAGAAAACAAAACTGTTTGTGAGAATTCATGCCTGGTTCACATAAGTGTGACTGTAATTTCACACAGATAGCTGTAAGTACTTTTCCCAGAGTTTGGAATAGCGAGAACTCGCTTTGTGTGACTTTATGACGTCTGCACCATGAGATTGATTTGTTATTTGCTCTTTCACCTGCCTGCTGACTAAAATAAATCAGTTAATTGATACTGATTATACAATAATGTATTTATGGACTCATTTTGACCCGTGGTGTTAACATGCTCCCTCGATTGCATAGCATTAACCACTCATGGTGATGTTTATGTTGTTTATGTGCCACTGTTGGGGTTAAAATGATAGTGCTAAGTGTTTTTCTGTGGAGTGTGAAGGAGGGAAACCCCTCTCCCCCATCCAGCAGGACCAGTTAAGGCAGCTTAGCACCAGAACAATGGGGTCCTTTGACCAAATTGAGGCCCTTAAGACATGTGGCCTCTTGTCACCGTGGCAACCTCAACTCCCCTTAAGCACCCCCCCAAAACCCCCCACCCTTCCCTTCAGTGAGACAACGCACGAACTGACAACTGGAGAGAGAGAGACTAACAAAAATGGAGTCCCTCTCTTTAAGCTTCACTGTTTTTCACTTTGTTCTGCCCCATTATTTCTGCCTACACCCGTGCTAAGTGCCTGTCACTGTCTTCCTTTATTTGTTAATAATGCATAATTTTCTGATCCCTTATCACTTACACTCAATTCCATCTAATGTGATGCCTTAACTAGATCCTTAACAGAAAGACTAATGCAAAATTGATGGTGAGTGTCTTATATTATGTTTAGATTAAAGTGATCTGAGGTCAGACGTTTCGTGCTGAAAGGACCTGGGCTAGCAAGCTTTTTTGTTTTCCAAGTGTCATCTGCTGCATTGATAAATTATTCAAAATCTTCAAACTCTGTTTCAATGCAGCTACCAAACTGTTACTTTCATTTATAAAGTTTTGATTTGGCTTAAGTTTTAAGTGAGTTTTTAGAGCATTTGAAGAAATGGAATCTTTTAATTTTTGCTTTGGCAGAAAGATGATAACTGTTGATACACAGTTGATAACTGTTAATCAAAAGGTCACTGGTTCGATCCCCACAGCCACCACCATTGTGTCTTTGAGCAAGGCACTTAACTCCAGGTTGCTCCCGGGGGGATTGTCCCTGTAATAAGTGCACTGTAAGTCGCTTTGGATAAAAGCGTCTGCCAAATGCATAAATGTTAATGTAAGATCTACAGTGAAGATCATTTGACTTATACTTTTACTTCATTCTAAACAAACTGCACTCTAGCTAAGCTAGCTTGAGTCATACTAGGAGCCTGTTTCTGTTTTCTGGTCTCCAGTGTTTTGTTCTTAAAGAATAATTTGATGTTTAGCGAATAGAATGTGTATAATCGCCAAAAAAGGCATGCGGCTCCATGGTGCCAATACTTGCACAATAGAGTCGCAATAACCTTCTTATGGCTGCCTCACCTGACAAAGTTTAAGGAGTAGGTAGATGACATAAAGCGATGGCCCAAGGATAGTTACAGCCGTGGCCAAAAGTATTGGCAGTGACATGAATTTTATGCCATTAAAATGACATAAAAGCTTTCTGCTTAAATAATAATAATCTGCATTTTAAATAATTGCAAAAAGCTTAATTGGCTTTAAAAAACCCAAATTTCACTGTTTTTTGGCCCTGGCACAAAATGACCAGCTAACATAATTTCCCTAATCATATCAGCAGCACCTGGGAAAGTGTGAATGAGTACTAGTCAGGTGAAATCACTCTATCGTTCATAAGAGCTTGAACAGAAAATTTTATTGTAATATCTATAAAGTCACACCCCAAGGGGCAATAGAGATTTCTTGAGAAAATTTGACTGTGTGTACTCTATAAATGGAGGCCCAAGCATACTTCATGCAAGTGCGCAGACACTCGTTCCACATGTCATTGCGTAGTGAAACGTTTCAGCGGTCAATTCATAACCCAACGCAAGTACGCGCTGCATTGTCGAAAGGGACACTACAGTGGATTTTCTGTTTTAATTCAACAACTGTCATGGCAGAGCAGAAAATTCAGGAGAGTCTTGCCAAATGAGTTAGATTATACAAAAATATTTACAACCCTTCGTCCCCTCTCCATTCAAATAAAATAGCGATTGAAAGTGCTTGGCAAGAAATTGCAGCTTCCCTAAATTCTGATAATGACACTGTAAAGAGAAAATGGAAACAACTACTGGACCGATTTGTCCGAGCCAGGAAGAAACAGAAAGGCGTCCGCAGTGAGATGCCGTAAACTAGCTATGTCTATCCAGTCATTTTGGACATGTTGCGATGGCTTTTTGACTTCATAAAACACAGGACCACAGAGTCAAATTTTCGTGATTTGGTTTTGTGGCACCTAAAAAAACTCTATCACCCCCTTGTGGTGTGAGGTTTGTAACTGCCAGAGCAACGCAAGAGCGCACGTAAAGAATGTACGATGGACCATGCGTTGGCCAAGCATTCGTGCCTGCATTCGCATACTTGCGTGAAGTATGTTTGATTCATTGAGTCATCAATATTATATGCCAATTTGTTTTTTGTGTGTAGTGCAAGTAATGGTTTAAAATTAGTCAAGTGTTAAGGGCCAATGTTTAAACAACAAGATTTTGTATGAACTGTAAGATTAATGACTAATGACTTTGAAGTCCATCCTGGATTAACTGCAGAAGTTCACTTTGATGCATTGTCCTTTGTTATCTGGCTGATGAAGGCTTTTGTTGGCAATTAATTGGCAGTCTCTGTATTCCATTTTAAGAGTGTATTCCATTATTAGACTAAGGTGATGCAGGCAGAGAATAGTGAGGCGCATCACAGTTCAACTGCGAGGTCGGTTCAGGCAGTGGCACATGAAGTATCCCATGTCTTACATTTACGCATTTGGCAGACGCTTTTATCCAAAGTGACTTACAGCGCACTTATTACAGGGACAATCAACCTTTAGTTAAGTGCCTTGCTCAAGGACACAATGGTGGTGGCCGTGTGGATCGAACCAGGAACTGATTAACAGTTATGTGCTTTAGCCCACTACGCCACCACAACTCTTACGGTTGGAGGTGGCATCAGTTCATCTTCTGATGTCCATCGTAGTAGATTGAAGTGATGTCTGGCCGGCACAGGCTGCAGTTAGTTCTCATTACTCAGCGTGGAGTCCGACACCAAGCAGGAACGGAGCTGGATCTGGCAGGATCTGGTTACATCGGGATATGATCTCTAACAGCTGTTTTGTGATGCAGTGAGATCTGGAGAGAGATAAAAAAGCAGCCAGAGCGGCAGATGAAGAGAGAGAGGTAACGGAGCCCTATGACGATGCTGCCGGTGTTTAGGAGAAATAGCGTTCCTTTATGTTGAAATTTATTGAGCGATTGAGTTTATTCTGTTTGTGTGTACGCTGAAAAGTGGCAATAAACAACAATAAAGGGTGTTAACTGGTTCCCACTTCCTCATTTTCCCTGAGACTGACCTAAGACTTGTCACACTCATGTATTATTTGAGCTATTATTTTAAATCTTTGTTTTTTAATGGTTGTATTAGGGTTAGTGTCATCACATCATGGCAACTATTTGGATATAATGTTACATATAAACAGTAGTAAGCGATTTTGTCACACTTAATATCATGTTAACACACACATATTAAGTCTTGTGGCTATACTTTTGAAACAGTGAGTATTTTAACATTTATAAATTGGCCCTGTTCAAGTGCTTTACTGTAACCCCAAATTTTTGCCTTCTTTTAAAGAAATGAAGGGGCAAGTCGAACTGAATTTTTTTGGTAATCAACATTATACCACAAATGCTGTCAATAAAGCTAAACTTATATTGAACCCAAAATTGTCCTTTACAAACACTTAAGCCTCTGGTTTATTGCTTTAGGATAGATTTTACTTTGACCAGAAGTCTGGTTGCGATGAGGTCATTTAGAAATGTTTGTGTTTTTCTTTGGTTTGACGAAACGTTAAAAGTGTATCTGATTACAGTGGAATTAGTTGGGGACACACTTTGGAGTAAATTAACCGGTGTTTAACATGATGTCAGCAATCTGTGACAGGGAGAGCAGCTTGCAATGGGCAGAAGCAGATAATGTATTAGATTAGTGATTCTCAGAGGTCAGGGAGCACACTGCCTCTGGGCAGAGTGCCTGTGCTATGAGAAGATCTAAAGATTAGCTATCAAAACACAAGCCAGTGCAGACTGCATGTCAGTAATGACATCACAATGGAAACATTTCACAAGTAACAAGAATGTCGCCATCATTACAGAGCGATATTAGTATGTCAATTTTAAGTCACTGAATGAATGAAAAACAAATGCAATGTTAGATCAGACTGACAATTTAGAGAAAGAGAAAGCTATCTCTGTGCGCCTGGAAACTGGACATAATCCAATTACGGAGTAATTCAGTTTCTGTGTGATGTGAAAGCTGATTTTATTTAAGACATTGCCTGCGTATTTTATGGCTTTTTGTTTACTCAAAGAGAGGAATGATAAATAACTACAATCAGTAGTAATGCATTTCAGTTATTCCTGTCAGGACAGTGATTAGTCTCATTAGTCTGGCAGGGTCTTATATCAGAGAGCCACAGCTGACAGAGTATCTTAAACCAGGTATGTTGTAACTTGAACCTGGGTGTTACACTAACACCCTGGGGTGGGGGGGGGGTGCTATGTTTCTCTGATATTTAGTGGACCAGTCGTATATACTCTAAACATATCCAGTGGCGGAATAAAGACAAATAAAACCTTTCATAACAGATCCAAACCAGTCATTTCAAACTAGACTTTCCTGACATAAAGGTAAATGGTGCTTGCACAATAGACAGGGGTATAAAGTAATTGAGTAAAAATACTTAGTATTATTATAGTATAATATAAGTATTATTTTTTTATATTTGTGCTTTACTTTAGATCAATTTAAGAGGAATACTTGTACTTTTACTTAATTACATTTCCAAAGAATTTTTTTTTTACTTTTTACTCGTACTACTTTACTTGAAAAGTACTCACTACTTTTTTGCAGATAATTTTCTTTCATCTTACAGGAAGGAATCTGCCTTTTCACGGCATTCGACAGGCGACAGACCAGAGTTCAGTCATTTTAAATGGAGTCATTTTAAAATTTTAAATTTAAGTGGCAGCAAACCTCAGACAAAAATTAACGAAACCAACAACATTACTAACTTTCTTCAAAGCTTCATTTAATTATTATTATTTTTAATCTTTATGTCAAAAGGGGCTGGGTGCCTTCTCATGTTCAGCGAATATTGCGCAATCTGTGCCTCTACATTAGGGGCAAGTGGGGCTAAGCATGGCATCATCATAAACGTATTTTAAGAAATAATATATTTTCTGCAACTTAAACTTATGTCCATTATACAAGACAAAAAACATATTTTCTTTTGAGAAATTCTATTATTTATAAGGTGTGTTGCGTAAAAGCCATTTAATCGTTCTCATTTGCTATGCGTGGAACTAGCCCTTCATGCCCAATGTTAATCAACAGAGATCTGGAGAACATCATGCACATGTGCAACGATCATTCAACGATGGCCTGATGGGCTAGCTTGACTTTTTCCCCTGAGTCAATCATATTTATGTCAGCTGTTGACATGAGCATCAGATGTTACCACTCTTGACTGCAGACTTGCGTAGAGAACTTCATTGGTACATTTTAAAAGCTTTATTTTTTCTAGCGTGCTGTTGGTTGGATTAGTTAAGAGTCGTTCATCATTTCATTGAATTGTTTGCCATTGCGTTGAGGTGTTGTATTGTTGATGCATTGGTTTGTATTTGATATCAATGACAGCTAAATATTGTGAGTCTGTCGTTTCGATTAGTTTTGTTATGGTGTTCATTCAAGTTCGTGAGATAATATTCACACCCTTTGACGATTTGCATATTTGTGGTTTACTTTCACGGTCACTTGAGCTTTTTGACATGAATGTGCACGTCTTAGTGGTGTTTTGTGTTGAGATTAAATTATTAGGGATGTTTGTGTATATCATGTTCAGAGGTTGCCCAAAAAATGTCTTTATTCGTCTCTGTAAAATTGCTGTCATGGTTTATTTTTATCAGTCATGCTTTTTTCATTTTATAAGTACTTGTGCTCTGAGGGGCATAGCATCTATTATAATGGCACATATATGACAGTAGATTGGCTTTTATGATATATTTTTGACTCCCCTTGTTTGAATCCAGGGAAACCAATGAGTTCCAGTGTGAAACTTCTACCTGTCAATCAACCACTGCAATAAAACAAGGTTTTTAAATGTTGCCGATTAAAGTGCATACACACATGCACAAGTTCACAGAACTTTATAGTGTGAACATAAAGTGTAACATGAGATGCACCTCTGTGTAACTCAGTTAAAACAGTTACTCCACTAAAATAATGGACAATTCTGCTCTATACCTGATGCTTGTGCTTATTAAATGCATGCATAATTGGCTGAAATGATGCGATGCTCTTATTTGTGTTTTCTTTTTGTTATTATGCAGTTTGCACTTCATTATCATACATTAACACACTGAAGTAATGATTGATGTATACAGTCATGAAATCGGATACACTCTACTCAAAATCTAAACACAAAAGAGACACACAATACCAGGTGTAAATGATGATGCTGCCAGTTAATACACATCTAATACTCAAAATAATACAGGGACACATCAGGAATGTCAAAACTGATGCACTAGGTTAAAATGTTTTTCTTGTTTCTTTTTTATCTGTCAAAATGACAGACAGAATTTTTAATTATTCATCAATGTTTCAAATATCAAATAATTGATTGTTAAGTGATTGTTTGTGTCCCACCCTAAATAATGACCTGAGAGGCCACTGATTGTATGACTGTTACAAAAAAAGAGCAAAATAAAATGATGTGGCTCATTACAAGTCTCAGGGCAGTTCCAATGTGAAATGTCCACTGTGTGACACTAAAAGCGAGTGAAATGATCTCCCAAACAGATGAGGTTTTTAAGTTTAATGCTCTATCGAAATTTAAATAAAAAAAACAGATCTTACCTGCCCCAATCCTTAAACCTAAACCTAACCGATAGTGTCATAAAAGCAAATGTGAGATGAAAAACACAACCATGCCATTTTGTGGTGGTACACTTTCAGCTCACATGTCAACTTGTGTGCTCTTCGGGACTCGTACCACGATCCTTTGTATCGCATATGCAACACTATCAGTTGAGCTACCGCACAATTTGATCACACTTAAAAAAGCATGTAAATGTAATTGGTTATTCAACGCAAACATTTAAATGAGTCATGTGCTATAGTAAAAGTGTTTATATGTCATAAGATAATTTTGTGCAAGGACCAGAATGAAAAGTTAGTGTTTATTAACTGATAATCTGCCATTTAACTGGTGATTTGAGTGAAAGGGAATAAAGTTAATTGTTGTTTTAGCACCTCTAGACTTCATTCCACCAGGAAATTGCGGTATGTATTGTAAAATTATTGTATGATCAGGTTGCGAATGTTACTGCGCGAGAAATATGACAGTAAAAAAGGCGACTTAAACCAATCAAATGAAAAAACATCCTCTCTCACACAATCGCCTCTCTTGATATCATTCTAGCTAGGAATAAATGTACTTTTTTAATACTTAAGTACAATTTAATGTGATTACTTTTTACACGAGGCCATCGTCCAAGTCAAAAAAGCCCAATGTGAAGTCTCTTTGATTTATCTAGACATGGCTTTGGTCCTTCCTTCAATGTAAATCTATTGTATTTTACTCATTTTATCATTTACCAGATGAAAATCATACCGATCTCTTAGAAAAGTAATGCATACAGAAAAGTAATACTTTGAGGCTTCATTTAAAATGTGCACACCAAAGTGCATTTTTTTGCTGTTTTCAAATCCCTAACACTTTAGTGGGCACCACTAACACATACATCACAACAAAAAAATACAAATTCAGTCATCTTGAGATGTACAATAGGGCTTTGAAATTAGAGACTAAATCAATTGATCAATAATGACACTTGAAGTCATTTCCAATTTAAGTTAAAGTGGAAAAGGTTCCATTTCCTGTTGCTTAAATCAGCGTTTCTCAACTGGTGAAAAGCAGGGAAAGAACATTGTTATGGTTCTCCCATTGAAGATATTTCAGTGGCCGCCAAAGTGATAGCCTATTTAGGATTGCAGAGGCCTTTAATGATAATCTCATATTCGGCTAAAAGCTTCTCATCTGCACTGCAATCATTTTTTACTTTCCTCCTGCGTAATATGTATGGTCCGTTTGAATGACATTAGGAAACACACAGGATAATAATGGGCTCATTTAAATAAATTTGCTCTTCAGTTTTTAAGAGGGTGGAGAGAAATATTCCTGGAGCTTTTGTTGTTGGCATCAACTCCCAAGAAACGCACTGATAATGCTTTGTATAAAAGCGTATACCAAATACATAAATGTACATTTTGACTTTGAGGACAGACCCTGGTGTCACGTAACCTCAGAGGTCCAAATCGGCATCCATCACCCAACCTGGCCTCATAGAGCCACATTTCTATAACTACAGTTTTTAATGCCTTGATCAATGTATCGCTGAAGTTTTCCTGTGAAATAAACACTGGAGGTGCAACAGCAACGAGTTGTATTTACTTTCACACAAATAAAAGAGTAAAATGGCAGATTAACACAGATTAAAAATATTTTTTGCTTTGTTTCCCACACAACAATATCTTATGGCATTGAAACACCTTTACTATAAAACATGACTTGAATGATACATTTTAATGCTTGGAATACATAGCCAACAACATTTGCAAGCTTATTCGAGCAATAGAGCGTTGGACTTTGAGCGCTTAGAGTTCAGCAATGCACGCGCGTCGACACTTGAGCCAAAAGTGTCATAGAAGCGCCACGAAATGATGTAGTTGCTTCAGCTATTGTGTTTTTATGTCACTACTGGTTAGGTTTAGGTGTTGGGTTTAGGATAGACATTTTTTTTTGACCTCCCATTTGCTTTTTGACACTATCGGTTAGGATTATATGTAGGATTTAGGGTAGGGACATCGGTTTTGTTTATTTAAAACTACAAAAACAGATAAGGGTATTGCTCGATCATCTCACATTTGCTTTTGCTGACACTACTGGTAAGGTTTTGGATAAAGGTTTAGGATAGGGAGGTAGGTTATCTTCATTTAAAATTCCATAGAGCATTAACCTTAAAAAAACAATTTTTTTTGGAGAACATTTAAAGTAATAGTTCACCCAAAAATGAAAATTCTCCCATCATTTGCTCACCCTTAAGGCATCCCAGATGTGTAGCACTTTCTTTCATCCGCTGATGAAACATCTGATGCACATGTCAGCATAAAAGAAATCCAGTTTTTAAATCAATATCTTCAGATGTGATATGATAGTTGTGGATGAGAAACAGATCATGTACATATACATTCTTCTTCTTGTGTTTTTGGTGATTCACACTCTTAGTGCATATTGCCCCCTACTGGGCAGGTAGAAGAATTTCAAACAAAAAAGGACTTAAATATTGATCTTTTTCTCACCCACACCTATCATATTGCTTCTGAAAATATGGATTAAAACAATTGGAGTTGTATGGATTACTTTTATGATGCCTTTATTTGCTTTTTGGAGTGTCAAATTTCACCCAATCCCACACTTGCATTGTATGAACCCACAGAGCTGAAATATTTTTCTAAAAATGACTGTTTGTGTTCTGCAGAAGAATGAAAGTCATGCACATCTGGGATGGCATGAGGGTGAGTAAATGCTGAATGAATTAACATTTTTGGGTGAACTATCCCTTTAACTCGCTTTTAGCGCCCCTCTTTGGACATTTCACATAGAACCTGCAGCGATACGTGAAATGAACCACGTAATATCATTTTGCAAAATGTTGCCTCAGTCACGTTATTTTCTTGAGATCAGGCTGCCATCTCCACTGAGAGACAGTAGACAGATATACACTTATGATCCCTTAAGAGAAACATATAGCTAGAGCTCCAACTGGATCACAAGTCCTTGAGGCCTATGTGAAGGGTTCTGCACTGTTGGGGTGAGAGTAAGCAGAAAGGAGCAGCAGGAGGAGGGGGCGTCCTCCACTCATTGCCAAAACAGGAGAAAAGGAGAAGGGAGAGTGAGAACAAGAGAGGCACACGTTGTCTGATAGGCGCAAAAGAAGAAATACCCGCCAACAGCCCCTACAGGAATGCACAGAGGTCTTAGAGGTTGCATTGTTGTCTGCAGTGTATCCTGCCTTGTAAATACACACCAGAGTCCTGCTATAGACCTGTGTCACATGACCCTGTGAAGAACATTTTGTTTATTTCTCAGTTTCCTCTACCTAGTCGCATTAAATACAAAATACTCCTAACATTTAAGGCTTTAAATGGTCTTAGGTCTGATTTACACCTCGGTCTCTTAGATCCTCTGAACTTGGCCTTTTGTCATTTAAACTGGCCACACTGGGTGGTAGGTCATTCTGTGTTGTTCCTCCTATACTGTGAACTCACTACCTCTTAATCTTCGCAATATCTCCTCTTTAAATGCTTTCAAATCTCAATTAAAACATATATTTTTTCTACTCATTTTGACTTACCATCTCAGATGGAGTCGATACTTGATGTTGATGACTTGATATTTTGAGTGTGTTTTTATCAATCTAATTGTATCAATGAAATATGCACATTTTAAAACGACCTTGAGCTTTTATAAAGTAAACTACTTCTTATTCTTAGTGTAATTATAATGCAAACTAACACACTGAAAGTGAAGATATTTTCAGAATGACATTGTTTTTTCCTTACAAATCTGATGATGGGCTGCCAGGGGGAAATTCTCCATGTTTGTTTGATTTTTTTCCTTGTTCTGACTGCCCTCTGTAATTTTATATATTGGAATTACAACTCTCCACAAAGACTGAGGAAAAAAATACATTCTTTATTCTATGATACAGTAAACTTATTTTATTTCAAAATCAGACCAGAAACATTAGACCAATATTCAGTGTTGGGTAGTAATGGGCTACATGTAATCTGGATTTTACATTTATGCATTTGGCAGATGCTTTTATCCAAAGCAATTTACAATGCACTTATTATAGGGACAATCCTCCCAGAGCAACCTGGTGTTAAGTGCCTTGCACAGTGTTGGTGACTGTGGGGATCAAACCAGCAACCTTCTGATTAACAATTATGTGCTTTAGCCCACTACGCCACCACAACCACTCTAAATGTTGGCTTTAAGAACTACACAAAGTGTGACTGGAAGGAGTTTAAATTGGTATGTAATACACTTTAATATTAAAACATGGATTAAGTAATCCAAAAAATAATCGTAGACACAGGGTTTACTGTTTTTTTTTTGTTTGTTTTTTTTTAATTCCTTGTTTAGGGGCACATAAAACTGTATATTCACTTAAAACTATTTACATTCATTGATGAAAATGACTGAGATTCTTGCCCAAGCAAATATTGTCTCTGCTATGCCTGGGTGTAGGTGTTTGCCAGGGCTTTGCAAAGCGGTTGTCAAGGTGTCCATAGTGGCTGTTAGTCTGTTGCTTTCTAGGGTGTTCTGCATCGTAACTAGGATTTTCGGGTAGGTTGCTTTGCGATTCCTTACTGGCCCAAATTTAAAAGAGCCCCCACACAATTCTCTATGAGATTCTGATATTTAGATATGGCTCAGGGCCCTCCTTCAAAGTATGGGATTGTTTTGCCTATTTTATTGTTCACCAGGCAAAAATCATTAAAGAAATACACACCTCTTCTCCAATTTGGGTATCATCCAAGTGTGTAGAACAAATGGTGTAGGATGAGTTACACAATATTGATATTTCTCCTTGCAAGCATCCCTGAAAATCACTGTGTAGAACATTTCATTCAAAATTTTCGACAGTTTCTTCATGAACGGACACAGACAGGTCGACAGAAGTACACTTGTGGCTGAATCAGGAGAACACTTCTGCACTCTTGAGGGATTGAAAAGGAAAAACAGAAATAAAGTATGGTGTCAGAGAGATCTTGGTGAAGTTGCTCTTTGCTTAGAGGCTTTCAGCTGAAAAACAACTTTAGAAGTTTGGATGAGGTAGATTTATTTCAATTGACTAGAAAGAGAGGTAGAGTGGGCTCAAGAACTATATAGGCCATACTTCAGTTTCAAGAGCCCAATTTGAACTGATGGACAAGACCAGTGGTTAAATAAACATGAGAAGCATGGTAGGTTTTAAAGGTTTTTATAGCTTTTGTTATTTCTTTTACAATTATGTTAACCAGCATTAAAGTACAATGTTAAATATTGGTAAGATTTTAGAGAAGCTCCATCACTTACAACTGTAGCCTAAAACAATGCCCAAATAGGAAATTGACTCTGGGTTAACATTAGACGTTTTTCAATGAAACAATGTGAAATCGAGTGAATCCAGACCAATCCGGGCTGTGTAACACAGTTCTTTTTTTCCCCTAATGTGGTGTGGCGGGGTGAGCAAGAGACAGATACAGTGGGTGTAGTGTCGAGCCTCGAGAGGCATTTATTGAAAATAATAATAAACAGAAAATGTCTAAAAAGTGGGAATAAATAATGTCCAGGGGGAATGTTGTTCAAAACAAATGGGGATCTGGTGCCCTTGCTGTGAATATAGCATGTGTAGAAAGGGGCAGTGTCCACAGGAGGATCCAGGATGTGGGCGGGGTCCGGCAGCCGTTCCCCTCATTTTTCCATGGCACATTAGGCGGTAGTTTCTTTGGTGGCCTGTCTTCCTAGGGCCGTGGTGTATGAGAGGGGAGAGCTGCCCTGCATCCGTGCCCAATCTTTCAATCTTATACGCAAGCTTCAATTTTAAAGACAGTGGTGATGAAGTAATATAACTTAGGTGTGCTTCATCAACCACTGTCGGAGCAAGGCTTATTAACTATGCACCTCTTCTCACTCTCCAGCCCACTCCCGTGTGAGCCTGGCTGAAGCACAGCCCTCAGAGGTGGGGCAATGGTGACAAGAGGGAGGGGCGGGTCATTCTCCAGAGTGAGGAGGTGCACCCTCCTGGTCGCTCATATGGGAATGCTACACCCTCAACCAGGCCCTACGGTCAGAGTGGACATATGGGGGTGTAGAGCGGAGGAGGGCTGGGCTGGAACAATGCTAGGGCTGGACTGGCAATCTGGCATACTGGGCCGACACACTTTCGGGCCGATCATGGGCGGACTGGCTCCGGACTGGTTCAGCGGGAGAACCGAGCGGGCCGGTGGAGGTCCATGAAATGTGCCGAATGGGCCGCAATAAGCAAAAATGAGCTGCGCGTTATGCAGAACGGACCGCAAAATGGCGCTGTGATATGCAAAGAAGGACAGCGGCAGCTAAAGATTGGTTAAGTAATATTATAATGATTTATTTTCCTTGGAATAACATGATAAATACAGTAAATGCATTGTTGTGCAATAGATACAACACCAAGTATTGATATACAATACAGTAACACCAGGAATGCGTACTCATACAGTAAATAGGGTCAATGTTGATTTTAAGTTGCCATTTTTTTTAAAATGAGTATGAGTATTGATACTTCCTTTTATCTTATCGCAATATGATTTTATGTTTTACTTTTTTGTAATGTTGCAGTTTTCAAATACAATAGTGAGATGTGGCATGGCGGAGGGCGGGGCCAGGTCTTGACTCGACACGCCCGTTCCCGTATTAGGCTAATCAAGCCACCGAGAGGGATAAAGGCCAATCGCAGAGGGCGGTGCGGCAGAGAGAGATCCTTACGGACATGTCCGTCGTCTTATGTGTTTGTCTTTTGAGTTTTACATTAAACCTTTATTTGTACGTCAGCCGGTCTCTCGCCTCTTCCTTGCCCGTGAGCGTGAACTTCTTTACATGAGACTAATGATGTGAGGACAATGTGTTTATTATGTTTCAGCAACTGTAGACATAATCAAAAATGTAATTTGTAGCTGTCAAAAAAATATTTAAAAAATAATTACAAAGAATTGTATTAATTAAAAATAATCACTATAAACAAAACCAAGAAAGCTGACCTGCTGCCTTAATTGGTTTCAGCAACTGTAACCTAGACTACAATATATAGAGTATACAGTGTATATACACACACTCACACACACAAACACACATATAAACAGTAAGTAATTTTTAGCTCTTACATTTTCCAAAATGATCAAATATCAAGCATTTCATGAAAAACTTAATCATAACCAATATGTAAAAAAAAATCTGTCTATTAATGAGGATTATTTTGTATTTTGTAATACAAATTACAAATTTAATAATCACACTGACATATTTTAATTTGTGCATTGAATGTTTACAAAGTGACATTCCTGTCTAATTGTATTTGTTTTGATTTGTGTTTTTTCAGCAAATTCCTATTGACATTAAAATGTGAATCAACAGAGACTTAAATGGGTGGGGGGTTGAAGTCTCAGTTGCATATGCCTGGAAATTTCCTTTGTATGCCTCAGTCCAGGATGGGAGGAGTGTGTGTTATGGAGAAATGGAGAGCAGTGGTGTGGCCACTGGAGTTGGGGTTTGAGAATTGGCTGTGAGCCAACCCCAGCAGGAAGCTTGCTGCTTCACACGGACAAAAACAGTAATGACTGGTTCCATGGATGTCTGTGGTGGACACAACTGTCATCCTCCACCCCAACCCCCTTCTAAAGAGTCTCTCTTTTTCTCTCAAAGTCAATATCTGACCCACTGTAGACATTTGTTGACTTCATTTGGCAGAAAATACGGCTTTAACTTGAAGGAGGGTAGTTTCAGGTCCACAACATCAGGGTTGTTATGATTTAATACTGGTTAACTTGAACTTTAATGCTTGCATTAACTTACTTCACTTCTTTAAATATCAGACAGTTCAATAGATTAGTAAGTTTGTTGGTTTGTATTCATAATCTTTGCTTAAACCTTTGAAATGTCTTTCATTTTCAAGTTATGTCAAAAGACATACGGGCTATTGGTTAATTTTAGCCAAAAGCCAAATAGCTGTTGTTTCAGAGCTGTTGTACTACTGTAGGCAATGCAGCCTTTCAAAAATCTACAATAGTAGCTCGCAATAATCGAATGTCAGTTAACATTAATGTAAAAAAGTTTACAGCTATAATAGCAAAAACTATCAAAACTATTTGAAAAAGATGCACTCGCATTAGTATACCTTTGTTCTGATATGGAATGCCACCAGTGGGGCCTGGGTAGCTCAGTGAGTAAAGACGCTGTCTACCACCCCTGGAGTCAAGAGTTTGAATCTAGGGAGGGTAGAGTCACATGGGGTAACCTCCTGCAGAGTCTCCACGGTGTCATGCACAACGAGCCATATGATGAGATGTGCGGATTGACAGTCTCAGAAGGGGAGGCAACTGAGACTTCCTGATTGAGGTGAGTAACCACGCCACCAGGAGGACCTACTAAGTAGTGGGAATTGGGCATTCCAAATTGGGAGGAAAAAGGGGATAAAATTCAAGAAAAAAAAAGAAGAAACCCAGCACATTAAGACAGGAAAATAGGTTGCAAATATTGTTTCATGTTGACTTTAAACACTTGTCAGAACACTCAAAATAATGTTATTTTTGAGAGAGAGTGAATGAGTCGTCAGTGTGAAGTGACAGCCAAATTCTGTTGCTATTTTGTATATCTTGTATATTGAATAATGCTGTAGATATGAATATGTTTAGTGCCGTATGAATGAATACACTGTACATATATCGAATACATTTTTATACTGCTCTTTCATTTCTACAATAGTGTATGCCTGTTCTTTTGCATTTACCAAATAAACAAGCTTTGATCATAGTTATGACTTGTGGTTTATCAAAGAGACTATGATTCAACCATTTAACTGAACAATTTATTAATTAGGTATGCTGTAATGATCTTTATTTGATTAAGTGTCTGCGCTGCAGTGCAACTACAGCTCGCCCACATAGTGTTACTTGGTCTTGTCAGATGCCATTGCTACCTCCTCATAGTATGGCTTTATTTATTTTTATATGAATGCGTTTCAATAGTGACAGTACTGGTAGCAGTCACGAACAGAACGTCCCCGAAACCCTCCATGCATGCTTGAGAATGTCGATATGATGCTGTTTTCACACATTTCACCAACATTAGTAAGATAAATACTGTCTTTATTAGTTCAAATAGTGAACAACTGAGGAGTCCTTTCATGTGACAAGCTAAGCATCTTCATTATACAAAACTAAAATCATTATTTTTTCTGTATTTATTCTGTTATAATGGTACTCTGGATGAATTAGAAAAACTCTTGAGTCACGCTAGCACACGAAGAACTAGTTAAATTAATAATTTCAAGAAAAATATTCTCTATTATCTGACAGAGCGGTTTTCATACTATTCAATTCTAATTGTTTTTGGTGCCACTGTATGTAGATTGCTAGGGAAAAGTAAAACATATTTATTTTGGTTGAACTGCCACGTTACATTCTTAGGAGACTTTAGAGAAATATTAACGTTTCATTGAAAAATGTGGTTCCATGTGAGAAGTGTGTTGGAGAGCTATCACACTCTGAACTTCCTTTTGGGAAGTTCAAAGCTCACAAAGCCAGTTGTGTCCCTTCCTTGTTTTCATCTTGCCACTTTATGACATGCTGGATTAATTTCAGATAGCAACATAGGGACAACCTAAGATCGTATGGTAAAACGTTAGTGAAGCAATCGTCCCAACAGCCATAGATAGGTGAGAGAGAAGGAAGAAGGAAACAGGAAGGAATTAAAAAGAAAGAAAGATGTTGGTTAGATAACAGTTTGTTAGTTAAATGCTTGCTATGCCTTTTTTTTCTGTGATATGCACCGCTAGTCATTTATTTTTAAAGACTGCTGCTGTTAAATTATCACCAATGACTAATTATGATCATTCTCTAACTGTTGCTTGGGGCTGGATGAACTTTAAATGAATCCAACAGGTGAGCCATTACAAAACAGCTTGATTTGATTTGCCAAACTTCTGATCTGTATAACTATATTATTTTCATTTAAAGCTTTAGGATGAATAACTGTAAGCTACAGGTAATGTTGTAAAGTACAGTGGTGGCCAAAAAATATTGGCACCCTTGGTAAATGAGAAAAGAGGCTGTAAAAAATCTGTCTTTATCGTTTATACTTTTGATCTTTCATTCAAGACATTCACAAATATATATATCCTCTAATGGATATCAAACAATTGCAAACAACACCAGTTTAATAAACAAAAAAACTATATTTTTGTCAAATATATGTGTAGCTCAATTATTGGCACCCCTGGAAATTCTTATGAGTAAAATATATCTGAAGAATATTCCCATTCATATTTTTACATTATTTTAATACACCTGGGTGACAAGGAACATCAAATTGTTCAGCCATGACTTCCTGTTTCAGAGGGGTATAAATATTAAGTAACATACAAGCCAAATTTCCTTAGTCATCTATCACAATGGGTCAGGCCATAAAATAAAGTTCTGATGTGTGGCAAAAGGTTGTTGATCTTCACAAGATGGAAAATGTCTAGAAATCATGCATTGAAAATACTGATTCCAATGAAAATAGAAGTTCCAATCAAGTGGAGATGTTAAGAATCTGCCTGGAAGAGGACACATGTTTATATTGTCTCCACGCATGGTAAGGAGGATGGTTCGATTGGCCAAAAAGGATCGCAGTTGGAGAACTGCAAAAATGTGTTGGGTTTTGGGGTAAGAAAGTCTCCAGAACTACAATCCACAATCAACTACAAAGTTGTTTGGGAGGGTTTCAAGAAAAAAGCACCTGCTCGCATCCAAAAACCAATTCAAGCATCTTCAGAGCTTTTTGGCAGCAAACACCAGAGATGGGTTTGGCACACACAGAGAGGTAGCCATATGGAAATGTACCTCATGGCCATAGTTAAATATGGTGGTGGATCTTTAATGTTATGGGGCTGTTTTTATGCCAAAGGTCCTTGACATCTTGTTCAGATCCATGGCACCATGGACTCTATCAAATACCAACAGATAAAAAAAATAAAAAATAAATAAAAACCTGACTGCCTCAGCCATAAAGCTTAAAATGGACCCTAGTTGGACAATGATCCAAAATCAACACAAAAATGGTTCACTGACAACAAAATCAAGGTTCTGCCATGGCCATCCCAGTCCCCTGACCTGAACCCCATAGAAAACCTGTGGGGTGAACTGAAGAGGAGAGTCCACCATGAGGACCTTGGATTTTGAAGGATCTGGAGAGATTCTGTATGGAGGAATGGTCTCAGATCCCTTGCCATGTGTTCTCCAACCTCATTAGGCATTACAGGAGAAGGCTCAGAACTGTTATCTTGGCAATGGGAGGTTGCACAAAGTATTGAATAAAAGGGTGTCAATAATTGTGCCACACATATATTTGACAAAAAATATATATATTATTTTATTAAACTGGTGTTGTTTGCAATTGTTTGATATCCATTAGAGGATATATTTTTGCGAATATTTTGAATGAAAGATCAAAAGGATAAACAATAAAGACTAAATTTTTCACAGCCTCTTTGCTCATATTTACCAAGGGTGCCAATATTTTTGGCCACCACTGTATGTCTACAGTTAACTGGATCCCCTTGCTCCCATGTAGTCTAAAAATAGGTAAGATTTTTTTTTTTTTTTACAAAACACCAAGCAAACCAAACTACATTAATAGTAATGGCTTTGATTAGCTACTGTATATGATGCTATATGTTGTATATGATTTAAAAACAAACTAACATGTGCAAAATAAAAAATAAATGTCAAGATTACAGAATTGCAATTATTTTAAAATAATTATTATAGCCATAATATGATATGCCATAATAATTATACATGTTTACCTCCCTTAAAAAAAAAATAATAATAATAAAATAAAAAAGTAGTAAAAGATGAATATCATTAAATTCATAATATTAATATATTCACGCAGCTCAAACATTACAGCAATTACAATGTAACTGCATCATATCATAAATATTCTATTAATGGCTACTGATGGCACTATAGCAACTGATTCGCATTTCCCGAGTGGGTGTTAAATTGAAAACATCTTCGCTGCCTCCCTCGTGTGGAACACTGGAGGGAAAGGTGTGCGGGTCACCTGTCATCACTGCCTCGTACAGCACTGCGGGAAATTTACATAATCCTCCCAAGAGTGTGTGTGTGTGTGAGAAAGAGCGCGAGCAGACATTGTTTATGTAGCGGTTCATCAATCTTTAATTATAAACATTTGCTTTCTCAAAAAACACATATGTGTTCTTTTCTCTCAAATGTAGCCTATTATAAACAAAAAATGGATCATCCACTGATTCATACCCTTATACGAAAACAGCAGAATGGCTACAATGCAGCGCAGATCCTAGATGGGAGGTGTGGAGAGAGGCTGTGTTTGATCTTTAAATACCCTCTAACATTAAAACCACACTCCATTGCATTGATTTGTCTAACCGCTACCAAGTCGCGACTACAAAATACAGACGTTCCCTAAGCGTGCCACATCGCTACGTGCAAGCGAGCGCACCTTTTCTTCTTTTCTGCTTTACCATCTGTCCCTTTCTTCCATTTCACGCGCAAGCAAAGGACATTCGCCCTTCAGATGTGCAGCCGGATCCTCCCACCTCTCTCTCTCTCCTCCCGCTGCAGTCCCTTTCTTTTCCCATCCCTCTCCGACTCTGATTCGCACTATGCAGACGCTCCCTAGCGCCGACTGTTTCCCCCTCCCCCACCCGCAAAGCTCCTGTTTCATTCAAAGATGGCGTCAGCTGTGGAGCAATTGGTCTCTGGCTGCATTTGTCGGGCTTGTTGTTGTCTGTGTTTCGACCGCGTTCTGGCACATTCTCCTCGGCCACTCGACCCGAGATTTCGGTGAGTAGCACGTAATCAGAGGCTGGATTTAAAATGTCCGTTAGTCCGAGCTGGACCGAAGGTGCTTCTGTCTTTCAGGGAAGGAGAAGGTAGAGGGAATGGGGGGTACGCGGAGATGAAGCGCGCGGGAGGGGTGGGAGGGGGAGCGCAAGAGTGAGCGAACTAGCCGAGGCCTAACTACTACTCTCGGCGGGCCTCGTCTCCTCCGCCACCGCCACTACTGCAGGCTATCCGGTTGTCCAGGAAAGGCGGTTTACAGTAAGTAGGGAAGGAAGTGGAGCATAAAAATGGTGGAGGGAGCGCCGAGGAGCAGTCGAACATGTCGCGGGAAGATTTTTTCCTAATGGTTATCCGAGGCAGAGATTGAGGCAGCGCGCGGCCGTGTCAAACGTTGGCGGAACATTGGCGTTCTTTTTCAACGACTGAAGCGCGCTAGCAGCGGTAGCCAGTGGTTACCGGGCATTGTGTGTTTCGTTAGGCCGCTGTGTTTCTTAACATCATATCAGACCGGAACAAGATGGGAAAATATGTTTGGAGTATTAAGTCGCAGGCGGTGGTTGAGAACAGCGGGAAGGAGAGGTATGGAGGCAACATTGTCCTCAGCTGCACGTTGCTTGTGTTTTGGATCGTGCGGGAGCTAACAGCATCCACTTAGTGCACACTGGACTCAATACTTTTCAGTTTACATTGTGTAGAAAGGCAAATCATACCCAAATAACCCCTAACACAGCATATTTACAAGCGTTAACGCATTCACAAACTGCTGTTTGTAATATTGTTTACATTTTCCAGTACAAGTCCCGTGGATGCTTCAGATAGCTAGTTGTAGTTTGAGATGTTTGTTTACTACTAGCCTTGTGTTGACAGTTTGTGGCTTGCTTTTTACGTTTTTTGACCACTATTTGACTTGTCATAAACACTTATTTTAAAAGGACGTGCAACCTGTCTCTCATTGGTGTGAAGTTGCATAACGTCCATTTTTAAGCAATACTAGAAATTGCATTCCAAAATTGACATTTTATGATGTTTTGAGATTGTTTTTTACAGTGTTGCGTATAAACCATGCTGGTTTTATTTTATCTCAATCTTAAAACCCTAAAAAAATGATGCTTCAGTTATTCTTAGCATAAGGCTATTCAGTATGAGCATAGAGCAATATTGTTTTGATATAGTTCGCGTATTGTTTTGATATAGTTTCTGTTGACATGGGTGTTAGTTACTAGGTTGTTACTACATTTAGCTTGTACTTAAACTGAAGACAATTTGACTTATCTAAATGCAGAACTTAAAATTTGCCTGCTCTTATCACACTATTCTGAAGCGTATTGTGAAGTTCTAGTTCACTGCTGTTGTGCAGTAGATACTCATAGATGTGTTGGCTTTTATTGAGGGGTTTGTGACATTTGCTCTTAACGTTTGTGTGTTTTTCTTCATCATTGCAACATCTTAATTCTTTGCATGGTGTTTCTTACTCTTATCCATCCTCTTTGTGTGCAGGTTGCAAGTCCTTTTAAAGAATATTTAGTGGATGTTCAGCCTGGGATGAGGGATCTGTTCTGGACCACCCATTCCAGCAGTGTTTGGACAAGTTGTGACGAAGGCCATCAAGGAAGGACTGGACTATTGAATGATATTCTTACACTTGAAGCTTTTATTTCCCCAATGGGAGAAATCAACATCCATCTGCTTGAGTCCCATAATTCTTCACAAAGATGCACCATCAAAACAGAAAACACTAAGCACCAGAACTAAGGATTCTACCTGACTGACTGTTTTTGAGACGTGCAGAAAATAAGACGCCAAAGGGTCTTTTCAGCTGTCATAAAGGGAAAAAGTGTCTTGCAATTTTGTTTTCTCTTGGAGTAAGTGCTGTGTCTGCCTGTTGCATAGCTGCCTTCTTTGCTTAGGTGTGGCCACCCTTCACGTAGAAGGGTCACTGGGATAGTGGGATCTGTTTTAGGTTGGGGGGGTGGGGGGGGTTAAGGAGCCTATGCTATGGTGATCAGCTCCCTCTCTAACAGCTTCTGCTTAGGCACAGAGAGACTTTCTGCATCACCCCGGGACAAAGGATAGCATCCTAGACGAAAAACGAGGAGGAGGTGGTGGAGGACAAGGCAGCGCCAGGGCAGAGGCCACTGGGTGCTTCCTAACGATTGTAAAAGTGTGTTGGGCTGTTGCCCAACGGTAGTGCAGCAGCCATGGTGAAGCTGGCTAACCCACTGTACACCATTTGGATCTTGGAAGCCATCAAAAAGGTGAAAAAACAAAAGCAACGGCCATCTGAAGAGCGCATCTGCAATGCTGTGTCAATATCCCATGGGCTTGACCGCAAGACAGTCCTGGAGCACCTTGAGCTCAGTGTTAAAGATGGCTCCGTACTCAAGGTGTCCAACAAGGGCCTCAACTCTTATAAGGACCCTGATAACCCTGGACGTTTGGCGCTCCCAAAGCCCAGGGCGGCAGGAGGTGGAGGGAGTTCTTGCACCCCAAGCTCCACCAAAAAACCTGGTTTGGACTGGAACAAGCTAATCAAGCGCTCTCTGGAGGGGCTTCACGAACCAGGTGGATCTTCTTTGAAGAGCATTGAACGCTTTCTCAAATGCCAGGCTGATGTTGCGGGTTTTTTGTCTGGCAGTGGCTCTATGGCGCCAGGCCTTTTCCACCAGCAGCTCCGGCTGGCCCTGAAGCGGGCTGTCGCTCACAGGCGGGTTGTAAAGCAAGGCCCGCTCTTCCAGTTGGTAAGCAGGAGTTCTCATAATGACAGGACAGGGTGTGTATCTCTGGATTCTCTGCCACCAGTGCGTCTGCTGCCCCACGAACAGGATCGGGTAAGATCATTGACTTTTTATGATCTGAATTGCAGTTCTTTTGGGTAGAGTTCTGTTTGTGTTTGTGTGTGGTGCTCCCAGCAAACTTTCAGTTTCTCTTTTTGATGAACTGTTGTTTTTTTTTGTGTTTTTTTTCATCAAGATCAGCCGATACTGATTTTTTTTTAAAAAGTGCCCTTTGCCACACGTTTAAGTTATATTTGTGCAGTTAAATTTTTATGCCCTACACAGTTATATTATGGTAAAACTTTACAAAAAGTTTCCATTTGTTAACATTATTAAAGAACATTATTGAAGTTAACATGAACTAATGAACTTGATGTCAGTTACATATACTATTAAATTTTTCAAATCAAAAGTTAACGCACAATGAACAATTGTATTAATATTAACTAACATTACAATCAATAAAAGCTGTAAAAATATATTCTTAATTTTTTGTTCATGATAACTTATGCATTAATGTTAACAAATGGAACCTTTTTATAAAGTTACCAAAATTACATTAAAATTACATTAATTGTAAATTGCTAACATTTGTTTTGAAACAGTTATGAATAGTTCTGTTGTCAAGTTCAAAAGGTCATTGTGACTTGCTTGTAAGCCGTAAAAACCATGAGAGCATCACACACAGTAGAGGTATGCTAATATATAACTATTACAATCTCTAAAACTGCTCCAGTGAGAAGTCGATAATATATATGATTTGTTTACTGTCTTTGGCGTTTTGTTGTAACACAAATCACTAATTATTAAGCAAATGTGTGAAGACGCCGTGCCATTATGGTTAAAATGTAATTGGTGCGATTAATGGTAATGTGACCAACATTAATCTGATTTAAATTGGGATCCTTACAGAGTAGCTCAGAGATGAGTGACTGATGAGATATTGAGAGCACCTGTAGAGTGCACATGTTTGATTGACATCACGCGTGAGCATATTGAGGGGAGTGGATCTGAAAGGGGTCATGATTGCTCAAACGGTCTATCGCTCAAAACAACGTCTGATTGTCTTGGCTCGCGTTACATCCCGCATACTCCGATTTGGATATGTGTTTATTTGTTGTTTAATTTGTTTTTATACCTATTTGGAGTCTTCTTGGCTACGTTGACACTGCAAGCCTTAGTGCTCAATTCAGATTTATTGGTCAGATCTGTTTTTTTGTTTGTTTTTGTGTTCACATTATTTTGTAAATGTGGACAATATCATATTCCAGTGTGAACTGGTCACAGTCCTGAACTGACCTGCATGCGCTTAAGTACAATAACAAAGATGTCACGCGCAGCACACTGTCAAACGGAGGTAAACATGGAGGCCACTGATGTCAACGTTTTCACCTTCATTTATAAGGTGATGTGATGCGGAAGACAGCGATTTTGTGAGTAGGTGATGAGGATGATCAGCATAAGGAGAAAGAGAGCAACATTTTTAATAATGGCTTTTTGTGGAGCAATGGCTGCTACTTGCTTGCATTGAGCTGTCACCCCAAATACTTATGAGTTCTAACACCTCACTGTCCCTCCACTGACTATGACCAAATAACTGCTGTTCTTTGAATGGCAAATGTTTGGAATGACTCCCGTCGATGTAGAATGGCGTAAAGGTCGCATGAATTCCGATATGACTGTTCAGATTAAGGTCGCATTGCAAAAAATCAGACCTGTATCGAATTTAGGACCACATATGGAAGTGGCCCAAATCAGAATTGAAAAGATCAGATGATCCTTTTACTGAATAGGAAGGCGGTGATTAAGATGCTGTTTTCAGCTTCATCTTTTACAGCTTGTTGTGTCTCGTGAGTACACACTCTGAAGGAAATTGAACTTATTTGGCTGCAGTGGGTCCGGATCTGTTGTGATCGCACTGTCACTATCGCTTTAGCCTAGTTGTGAAATGGCGTTGTCATTGCATTTAACGACATGAACACCGACTTCGGTTAAACTTTTCCCCGGACTGTTTTCACAACATTCTCTAATTTAAAGCATAGTACAGACCAGGAATGCACCTGTTTGACATCTGTTAGAGGGTAAAAGTGTTGCAAAACTCGAGAGCTTGTAGATTTGAATTTGAGAATGCGTTCAATAAATATATATCCAAGCATGTCATACACATTATACAAGTCAAAGTTTCCTTTTGCTTCGTTTCATGTATTTTGTGTCCAAAGACGGTACCCAGGCACCCCATTTTCATTTCATGTCTCTTAAAATCCTTTGTTATTTACAATCAGAAATATGAAAGTAAAATGTACAATCTTGCATACTATATTGCTTGAAACCATTTATATGAAAACGTGTATATATATGTACACTAGATATGCACCGATTGCAATTTTCTTGGCCGATTCCGATTTTTTTCCAAGTGTGACCTGTCGATACCAATTTTTTTTTTTTTTTAATTTATTTATTTTTTTTTCTTTCCCAATTTTCTTTCTTAGAACTATTGACCGCATATACAAACTACAGGATCTTCTCTGACTTCTGATATATAAAGTGCTCTGTGACTGGAAAGAGGTAGAAATAACAATTAACTGCAAATGAGTTTCTTTATATAACAAAACAGATGTCATTTTCCACTATTTTTATAAATGGACCTTTTTCTATTTTTTTACTCATCTAACAAAATAATTCCAAATATTACAAGCCTATGAACAAAACTGAAGTGTCCAATACACTCAACATTGACATTAAGCTTACGTTAGATACCAAATATCAGAGGTAAAACTGATTGCTGCTTCGGGATCAGCTTGTAACCATAACTGTCGTCACTCGCCCCCGTTTTTCTCGGGAGTCTCCCATATTTCACACCCATCTCCCACCCCCCCTCCCATTTTGTTATTTCTCCCGGGAAACTCCCGTAATTTGTATGGCCCAAACCACGTTATATGAATAATCACATCAATATTTTATTCCAAGGTTGTCCAGTTGACAGATCTTGTATGAAAGGCATCAAACTCACACAATCGACGCACCATACGCATTTCTAATAATTTGTGACCTCAATAATTGGCAACCAAAACCCAGCTGCTCTGTTGAAATCTGCGCTGGCAGTAGACGCAAGAAGTTGAGTCAAGGCACAATTTATATGTATTTAGCCTGCCTCTGCCATCCCTCGGTTTACTTTAGCCTTCACACACAGTGAAGACCTCCACGCCAATGTCATGTTTCCATGCGACTGTGACTATATTGCCTGTGCTGCTGGCAACAAAACGGACCGGCTCGGAATCGGAAAGACGTGAGACTGACCAGCCGGTCACCGGTCCGGGCCGAGCATGCGGAAAACCGGCTGATTCCGGTCCCTGGCCGGTCTATCGGTGCATCTCTAATGTACACAACATCAGCCACAACATTAAAACCACCTGCCTAATATTGTGTTTTATATTGTGATTGCACCAACAATCATTCCACAATCCAAATCACTGAGATAAAATTTGATTTTATACACTGCACTGCTGCCATATGATTGGCTGATAAATACATCACATGGATGATTGTTGGTGCCAGACGGGCTGGTTTGAGTATTTCTGTAACTGCTGATTTCCTGGGATTTTCACACACAACAGTCTCTAGAATTAACTGTAAATGGTCCCAAAAACATCGAGTGAGCGTCAATTCTGTGGAAGGAAATACCTTGTTGTTGAGAGAGGTCAACAGAGAATTCCCAGACTGGTTTGAACTGACAAAGGCTACGGTAACTTGGGTAACCTCTATGTACAATTGTGGTGAGCAAGGGCGCTTGCTCAAGGATGCTGTTTTGGCGGCACATGGGGGACCTACACGATATTAGGCAGGTGGTTTTAATGTTGTGGCTGATCGGTGTATATATACCAAAAGGGCCAAAACTTTGGAATAATGTACAGATTTTGCTCTTATGCAAAGAAATTGGTACTTTTATTCACCAAAGTGGCATTCAGCTGATCACAATGTATCAGTCAGGATATTAATAATGTGAAAAATTACTATTAAAATAATAAAAAAAATATTCAGAACTTCATAAACTACAAACGTGCAGCAATGGCAGCTTTGCAGATCCTTGGCATTCTAGCTGTCAGTTTGTCCAGATACTCAGGTGACATTTCACCCCACACTTCCTGTAGCACTTGCCATAAATGTGGCTGTCATGTCGGGCACTTCTCACACACCTTACAGTCTAGCTGATCCCACAAAAGCTAAAGGTTTAAGATCCATAACACTCTTTTCCAATGTCTGTATTTCTTTGTCCACTCTAACCTATTTCTTTTAGTTTTTGTTTCAAAAGTGTCTTTCTTTGTAATTCTTCCCATAAGTCCTGCACCCCTGAGTCCTCTCTGTACTGTTTGTGAAACTGGTGTTGAGCGGGTAGAATTCAATGAAGCTGTCAGCTGACAACATGTGAGGTGTCTATTTCTCAAACTAGAGACTCTGATGTAATTATCATCTTGTTTAGTTGTACATCTGACCTTCCACATCTCTTTCTGTCCTTGTTAGAGCCAGTTGTCCTTTGTCTTTGAAGACAGTAGTGTACACCTTTGTATAAATCTTCAGTTTTTTGGCAATTTCACGCATTGTATAGTCTTCATTCCTCAAAACAATGATTGACTGAGTTTCTAGAGAAGTCTGTTTTTTTCTTTGCCATTTTTGACCTAATATTGTCATTAAGATATGCCAGTCTATTGCATACTGTGACAACTCATAAACAAACACAAAGACAATGTTCAAAGCTTCATTTAACAAGCCATATAGCTTTCAGATGTGTTCGATATAATGGCAAGTTTATCATGATTACTCAAATATAAGGTGTTATATAGATATAGCATGTACATACAAGTTTTTACCAAGCACTAAAAAAAATAACCTAAATAAACAAGCATACAATAGAATGAATAAAAAAACAATTTCCAAACTAATGTGCAAAGTGCTCTCGTATTAATAAAGCTGCATATTGCCATTTTTCTTCAAGATAAGAAATGCACAGCAACATATATTATGATTAAATAGGTCGCAAGCCATCGCATTATAATCTAGCTGCTTTAAGCGTCCGCGCTCGGGATGAGCGTCCCCGAGGCAGAGTCTCTCTCAGCCAGGTGCAGTTTCAATCTCTCCCCCTTAGATCGGGACATGCGCGCAACTCATTGAAGAGGCACGACCACACAGAAATGCCAGTATCTGAGTTTATAATTATTAACATGATCTGCTTCTGTATTATTTGAACTTTAATAAAGCTATAACGCATTAAATATAACTGCATTTATGATGTAATGATGTGATGTTTCCTTTAAAGAGCTCCGGCTCCGCATATTCCACAACGAGTGCTTCTGAATGTACTTTTTTTTTTTTTTTTGTAATTCCCTAATACTTTGGGATCTACATAAAATGAATCTGTGAAAGTTTAGAGTGCATCTGTACTGATCTGTGTAATTCTTCCTCTCTTCAGTCAGGCGTGAACTGCAGTGCTGCTCTCGTGCTTCATCATTACAGTTTAATGTGATTTCACGTTATGTTAAATAAGATCAAACTACTATTCGACAACGAAAATTTTTCTCATCATTTTTTTATTTTCGCCATTATCGATAATGTCGACTAATCGTTTCAGCCCTAATGCAAATGCTAATATGCTTTTAAACTCACCTGCTTTAGTTGCTTGAATTAGTCCGGGTGTCTGTCTTTCAGGTGCTTTATTAAGTTTAATGTGTTTCCTAATTTCGTCAGAAAATTACAAATATGTTTTTGGTGATCTATGATGTTTCCCTTTTCATCAGCCTCAAATTCAAATAATTTCCAAACCTGGCTTTTTCCACTTTTCTTTTTGACTAGATTCAGTTGAGACTCCGCAGCAGCTTTGTTTGTCACCATCTTTTGCTTGTTGTGAGCATTCGAAAGTTCCTGACTCTGCATACTGGGTAGACTCGGTACTCCGGTACCTTCAGAAATTCTGGTATCGTGAAAATGTTTTTGTTTGAGTACCGACTTGGTACTGGAGTACCGGTATTTTTGACAACACTAACCCTCACTATTTGAAAAAGTGATTTTTGATAAAATCTAGACAGGCCCCATTTTCAGCAGCCATTACTCCCAACATCTTATCCTTGAGTAATCATGCTAAATTGCTAATTTGGTACTAGTAAATCACTTGCTATTATATCAAACACAGTTAAAAGCTATTTGGTTTGGTTTAAATGAAGCTTAACATTGTGTTTGTTTTTGAGTTGCCACAGTATGCTATATGGAGTTCACCAGAGCTTCACATGTTGCCACTGGAGTCCTCTTCCACTCCTCCATGACGACATCAAGGAGCTGGTGGATGTTAGAGACCTTGTGCTCCTCCACCTTCCATTTGAGGATTCCCCACAAATGCTCAATAGGGTTTAGGTCTGGAGACATGCTTGGCCAGTCCATCACCTTCACCCTCAGCTTCTTTAGCAAGGTAGTGGTCATCTTGTGGTGTGTTTGGAGTCGTTATCATGCTGGAATTCTGCCCTGCGGCCCAGTCTCCGAAGGGAGGGGATCATGCTCTGCTTTAGTATGTCACAGTACATGTTGGCATTCATGGTTCCCTCAATGAACTGTAGCTCCCCAGTGCCGGCAGCACTCATGCAGCCCCAGACCATATACACCCCCACCAACATGCTTGACTCTAGGCAAGACACACTTGTCTTTGTACTCCTCACCTGGTTTCCACCACACACACTTGACACCATCTGAACCAAATACGTTTATCTTGGTCTCATCAGACCACAGGACATGGTTCCAGTAATCCATGTCCTTAGTCTGCTTGTCTTCAGCAAACTGTTTGTGGGATTTCTTGTGCATCATCTTTAGAAGAGGCTTGCTTTTGGGACGACAGGCATGCAGACCAATTTGATGCAGTGTGCGGCGTATGGTTTTCAGTTGCATAACACTTAATTGTGGTTAGGGTTGCCATGGTGTTACCAGTTTTACTCGGTACAAGGGACAACACCGGTGTGAAATTTTATACTGGGTGAAAAATTATGAATGTAACTTCCAATATTAATACAATAGCCTAAAAAATAGAATATCCTTAAAGAAAAGTTGCCTAATGAAGAGTTTGCTACCCATTTAAATTAACCTAAATAACGTATCGAAAGCCAGATGTTCTTTATCAACGTATCAAATTACTCACGCAGCAAAGTATGCGCACTGACAGAAGATGTGTAATTGCTGGTAGCGAATATAATGTGCATGGAGGGTAACTATGACATCTTAGATTCAGAATGACACAAGAAATGCTGTTAGACACAGACACACGCTTGAAGAAATACACTTTATATATTGTTTTGGACCACTTTGTTATTTTAATACCTGTTTCTTTTGAAGTGCAAATTGAATTTAGAATTGCCTTTTGGTTTTAAGTTTTTCATTTAAGTAAACGAATGTACTTTTCAATGCAAAATCACTAAAGCAAGAATATTCACCGATTCCTCAGCCGGGGGGTTGACGATGTAATTGATTATAAAAAATACAGTGAACATATTTCTTGGATGTCACCCATTCCTAGAAGGGAATAAAAAGATTTATTCACACATTCAAAGTCATTACCCTTCCTAAACAGCTAAACTCTTCCAGGGATGAAAAGTAATAAAACATTAAATGCCTGGACAACAAAATAACCGACAAGTAGCCCATGATGGAGAGACAAACAGATGTTGCCCTGTTGCTTGCAATAAAAAATTTTCAGCTTCATATGAATTTTTATTTGAAATAAGTTTTTCAAATTTGAAATCAAGCGGCCTTGTATTATTGTGTAGGTTATTGCTTAATGAAAATTACCCCATAGTATCCCCAAGCGCCCAACCTGCTGTTTTTGCAGGGGTCTAATTGCACATGCAGGGAGACCTGCAATGAGAACATTAAAGTAGTCAAGTCAAGTTAAAACAAGTGACTGAACAAGAATTTTTGTGGCATGTTCCGAGAGGAAGGCCTTATCTTCCTGATATTGTAGGGTGTACATCTACATGATCTTGCAGTCTTTGAGGTGTGGTCTGTGAAATTGAGTTTGTTATCGATGGTTACCCCTAGATTTCTGACCGTTTTGGAAGGAGTTACTGTAGTTGCACCCAGCTGCATTTTGATGTTGTGTTCAACAGCAGGGTTGGCTGGAAAGACGTGGAGTTCGGTCTTGGCTGGGTTAAGTTGGAGGTGGTGTTCCTTCTTCCAGGCTGAGATGTCTTCCAGGCAGGCAGAGATTCAAGTAGTCACTTTGGTATCATTGGGCTGGAAAGACAAGTAGAGTTACGTGTCATCAGCAAAGCTGTGGTAAGAAACCATGTGCCTGAATGTGACTCTAGGGTTAGTGGTTACTGCATTTTGCTTTTGCTGGGCAGGCCAGGTCGAAGGCATATGATTATCGTATCCTGAAAACCCTAGTAGTTACTGCGTTCATTAACAGTGTATGTTCATTTTTATTTGAAATATTTTCTATTTGGCCTAGGTGGGAGCTCCTATTACTCTTAGTGTTCAGATGGCATGTTAATGGCTTTTCAGCATTTTTTTTACAAGGTTGTCATTGCTGTACGGTCAGGCTTGGGCAGAGTCACAAAATGCTACTGTTGTTGTTAAGCAATGCCTATGTAAAGCCACAGAGTCAGAAAGAAAACTAGTCAGAGGAACAGAGACTGTCAAGAATGAAGAGGTCACGTGAGCTTTGCTTCCTGCCGTGGTTGCCAGCTGCAAGATGGGCCATTGACTGGGGGAGAAACAGAGAAAGAATGTGTGTGTGTATGTGTTTGAGAGAGTGAAATAGAGGGTGTGTGCTTGTTTTTATGTTTGGAAATGTATAAGAAAACCAGACAGAATGGGTTTACATGTTAGAAACCAGGGAGAGGCAGGGATAAGCCTGTCTGTGCAAATGTGTGAGATAGGTGAGATGGAGGGATTTGTCAAAATGCTGGTAGAAGACATCCACGCATGCTCAAACTGATATACTCCATACCACAGTGTATTAGAGAGCGGGATGTAGAAGGATAGATAGCGGCACAACAGCAGACAAACAGGCGACAAGATCAGCACAGTACACACCCATTTTTTGTAACCTGATAAATAGCAGCTCTGCCTTCTGCTCCCCAGGGGCTAAACACGCACATTTGCACACACCCAGTCCTCCTATCACTTCTCATGTGGGTCACATCCATGATGTTCACTGTAGGGTGTTGGCTGTCAGAATGATGCCAAGCTAAATTTGAGCTCAGAGTTTGGAGCTTAAGTCTTTTTTGAATGGGAACCTGATGTTGAGATGTTACATGGCCAAGGTATTCTGTGTGTGTTGTGTCTGGCTGGAGTTGCAGAAGTACTACATGGAAAGCAAAAATTATCATTTCTTTTTATTTTATAACTGCTGTAGTTATTTAATTGGAATGTATTTGGCCATGTTTAGGGTGTTTTTTTAACTTGCGTTTGGTTTTGCCTTCCCTGAACCAGTTTATTTGTCCTTCCTTCCCCTCAGTTTTTCATAGCAGCACGGTCTGCTTTTATCCAAACCATGATGTATTCGCAATTTCAATGTTTCTATCAACGAGAGTAGGCCTATTTATTATTTGTCAGCTATTGCATGTGTTTCCGGTTATGTTTTTATTTATGTCACCATCATAATGTCTTTGAACAGAGCTACTATGCTTGCAGTGATGGACTACTTCAGCGATTAAAAGGGCCCAGATGGATTCAGTGGACGGAATCTGCATTATCAGCTTTAAATTTGAGGAAAACCTGCGTCATGTATTAAAATGTTAAACAGAGCTCAGACTACTTCAGTCTTGATTAAATGAGCCATAATATGTTATAAGCAAACACAAAATAGACAAGTGATATGCAGAACTTTGCGTATGATGGGTGTAAAAATGTTTGCAGGACTCTACGCTTGCATGTTTGTTACGCAAATGCTCTGGCTAATGCATGCCTAAACGGTCCAATACACATCATAATTCCACCAAAATGCCCATCTTCTTGAGGTATTCATGTAAACACAGAAACGAGTGATGTCTCTCTGTGATGCCATATCACCATGTACCTCTGTACCGGTTGCCCACTGAAGCTAAGCAGGGCTAAGCCTGGTCAGTACCTGGATGGGAGACCTCCTGGGAAAACTAAGGTTGCTGCTGGAAGAGGTATTAGGGAGTTCAGGAGGGGGTGCTCACCCTGCAGATTGTGTAGGTCCTAATGCCCCAGTATAGTGATGGGGGCATATGAAGGACTGTGCCTTTTTACAGTATAGTGATGGGGACACTAAAAATGGGGCCTGTAAAAAGGCACAGTCCTTCATATGAAATATCAAATTCCCCCCATTGGCCCTTTATCAATCATGCCGCCTTCCTAAATAATCCCCATCCATTAATTGGCTCTTATCAATCCACTCTATCCTCTCCACCAATAGCTGGTGTGTGGTGAGCGTACTGGCGCTCTATGGCTGCCATCGCATTAATGTTGATGCTGCACACTGTTGGTGGTTGAGGAGAGTCTCCTATTCACTTTGTAAAGCGCTTTGAGTGTAGTGTCAGAAAAGTGCTACATAAATGTAACATTCTTTCATGAATGAATGTAAATGTAGGAGAAGAAAAGCGGATTTGTATTAAAATGTCAGACTTGTAAGTATGTGTGTGCGATATGACCAAAATCTTATATCACTATATGAGTAATTTTATATCACGATAACAATATACATCACAATATAGTAAAAGTTTTCTGGAAAATAATACAAAATTGGCTTATGGGGCCTGGGTAGCTCAGTGAGTAAAGACGTTGACTACCACCCCTTGAGTCACAAGTTTGAATCCAGGGCATGCTGAGTGACTCCAGCCAGATCTCCTAAGCAACCAAATTTGCCATGATGCTAGGGAGGGTATAATCACATGGGGTAACCACCTCGTGGTTCACTCTCGGTGGGGCGTGTGGTGAGTTGCGCTTGGATGCCGCGAATAGAGTGAAGCCTCCACACGTGCTATGCTGACGCACTCACAAGCCAGGTGATAATATGTGTAGATTGACGTCTCAGAAGAGGAGGCAGCTGGGATTCGTCCTCCGCCACCCGGATTGAGGCGAGTCACTAGACCACCACGAGGACTTGGAGTGTATTGGGAATTGAGCTTTCCAAATTGGGGAGAAAGGGGAGAAAAAAAATTGGGTTATATATTAAATAACCATATTGTAATGCCTATGCAGTCAGTGACATTTTTTTTTAAAATTGAGAAATACTTCCTCTTTTGGAACAAGACAATGAGTAAATAAATAAAAAATCTACTTGTTTTCAAAAAATTTACCTTGCTGACAATTATAAATATAACAGTGTACCACATTTTCTGTTGATCAATGTTGTTATTATTATTATTATTATTATCTTTGCTCAAGAAATTTAAGGTCTTGAAGCATTGCGGAAAAGAAAACATAAGTAAAAAAAATACATGAAAAATAAACACTTCTTGAAGAAAATAAATAATAAATAAAAGAAAAATGAAATATTTGCTTGACAGATGAGTAGAACATATAACGCTTTTAAAGTGCCAAATGCACAATGAAGGTAATTGAATTTGCTTGGGTGGCAGAAGAAACATTTTCAATGCCGGAAAATCCTGTCCAGGTTCCTCCAATTCCCTCAGTCTCACGTATAGCCCTGCCCACTGATAGATAAGCCCACGCTGAGCAAATGGATATTTACATATTGCATTATACACGATATAGCAAAATCTCTTATTTACATTCACAATTTACATTTAATATCGTCGCCACGATATATCATCATATCTCCCAGCCCTACTTGTAAGTATAAAAGTAAGCTAATAGACCTGCTGCTGTCTAGTGTCATTATAATAATCAAACAACCATAAGAAAATTAGAGAACACTCACTGTTCTTGACTGGGTAACTTTAGTAGCTTTAAAAAGTATGAATGTATTCTAATCATTCAGTGAAAACCAGTAGTAGTTTTATGTTGCATTTTATTCTGAATGTTTAAATAAATAATTGATACTGCTGTTAAAAACTTTTACAGCTGTTAAAAACAAAATGATTTTATTTTTTTGTTCTATTATTTTTAATCTTTTTCTGTTCGTTGCTGTTTTTTATTGTTATTTTTATTACTGACCATTTATTAGTCTTAAATAATTACTTAAGAACTTGTAGCCATTATTCTTGGTTAGTGTTAATACATTTTGTGGTTTTGAAGCTGGTATTGAGAATGAGCAAGTACTGGCTGTGACCTGGATTTGTAGGAGGGATTTGTGTAGTCAACACACGAATGACTGTGTCACACTCCTCTATTTAATCATGAATGCAGACCCGCTTACATGTTCTTCCTTTAATAGGTGGTCATTTCCAGGGCATATGTGGGGAGTGGGAGGGGGTTTTGTGTCAAACAAGGGGCATAGATGTAAAGATAGGACATTTCATAGTTCTGGGGGGGGGGGGGGGGGGGGTTATGAGTGTGTGTATATAGGACATTATGTGGGCTGGTCCTGATGAGAGGGTTTTGTGTAAGGGTCAACAGTAAGAGGGATGGCTGCCTCGTGTTGCCCTTTCACAGCTGAAAGCTCCAGGGTTGAAGGAAAGTTCCTTGGTCGGTAATTCTGGGGACGTGTGAAAATTCAGATGCCTTTCAGAATTAACTCTTGTAGACATTGTTCATATTCAGCTTAAGGAGAGACATAAATATGGGCCGCTATGATATCAGTTGAATATCTTTTTTTTATTACCAGGCCACATGAAATCTGTGCCCACAAAACTCCATAGAAAGCTGAGATTTTTGCTGAATACAAACACCCGTCTTTCAGATTTCTACACATCCCCTGTTCCTTTGTGTTTGTTTTAATAAAGATCTTAGCTACTTTGATCATGCTTTCAACTACCAATAAATGTGCAGGACTTGCAGTTTCATATAACACATTTTACAATGTAGCATTTTTTATTAATTTTTTTCCTTCAGAAATCTGCACATGATGTTTTAAAATCAAATAGAAACATGCAAAAATATGTTCTTATAAATATTTTCTTATTAAATATCTTGACCGACTCTTAAAATTCCTTTTGAAGTTAAACTTTTTCCTGCCATAGTTATTAGTCCGCTCTGCAGCTGGAACCGTGGCCTTGGCAATGCAAGTTTGAGTCTGACTTGCACCATTTCTCAACCCCATTACACATTTTCCCCATTTCCTGTCACCTAAACATGTCAATAAAAGTAGCAAAAAGGCTCAAAGTAGTGTAAAAATAGATTTATCTCTGGGGGGCTTTTTGTATTGGAAGTCAGATGTTGTGCACTTCCTCTAGTCATGTGAACGGCATTGTTGTAACGACCTACACCACACTAATCTATTAGCACTGACAAACTAGTTATTTTTCATCTTTTTTCCTTTCTCAAAGTGCAGCAAAGTGTGGAATATAGAGTATACTAGAGATGTGAATACAAAAACAGCCCTGGACATTGAATATATGTCTGAAAGGTAATTAGTTTTGGTCCTTTTGTCCTGGCTCTTCTGGTGTGGTATGAGATGACCAAAACATTTAACAATCTTCTTTTCACAAAGTTATAAATCTCATCTCTGTGATGTTATTTTCTCATCCTAACCAGCCATGATTGTGACGAGCAGCATGTGACAGTTTTTTTGGTTTTTGTTTTGGGGTTTCATTTTGACAGTATAGCCTTGCCCGCAGTGAAATCTCATTGTTCCAACATCGCAAAATGTTCCAAAATCGCATTGTCCATTCAATATTTTCCGGAAATAAAGTCGCACCTGACTATAAGTCGCTCCGTGTCAAAAGCGCATTGTTGAGAGAAAAGAAACACAAATAAGTCACATCTCATGCTGCAGGCACTAGGACCCGGGAGCAGCCATCTGAAGATTACAGTACCTCAGAAACTACACATCGTATCTCTGTGTTTTTGGGCTTGTTTTAAAAAGAAGAATTTGCTTTAAGTAATCGTGTGTAACAGTTTCTCATATTATTTTTATATTTCATGAAAGAAATGTGACAAGCCACATCTCTTTATAACATCTGTAACTATACTGTGCACAATTAAACAGCTTTTAAGTAAAATAATATGCTGTTGTATTCTATTCATACATTAACGATAGTGACTGTCTGTATGTGGATATTTCTGATAGATTACACTCTATGCTGTTCATTAATTATCCGGTTCACTGAATGTATTTACTATGAGTGTGATGAAATGCCATTTTGTGGGCATGTGAGGAGTTGCCTTTGACAGCATTCTAGAGTTTGTTACAACAATGTTATGATGGACAAAGTATTTAAACTGGTTGCATAAAGTACTTTGTTGAGGCAAAATATTCTGAATTGGCAACTTTAAATCTCTCCTACTGTCTCCGTGACTGTCCTACTATCATCTGTTTTGGTGCATGTCCGTTTGACCGTCCAACATCAGTTACGCATAAATTCTATATATTTGTTGCTTCAGTCTTTAATTCGCAGGGCCTTTCGGATGATAAAAGTATTTTGTATTGGTTTCAGTATGGACATTAAAACAATTTGGTGCTTGAAACTTGTCAAACTAGGATGTAAAGTTAAGGTTTTTTTATGACGTGTATAAAGAAAAGGTTGATCTTGCTTACTGGAATGTTTTTTGCAATATTATTAAATATTTCATGACCACGAGTTTAATAGAGAGGAAAAACTCAAATCCATAAATAGACCCATCTTTAAGTCCTTTTTGTGCCTTGCATCATTTGCATGTCTTAAACATTGACCCCTTAAGAGCATATAATCATCATTCATGCCCTATGATGGATTTGAACTTGACAAGGCTGAACGTGTTTTTCCTGACACATGTGTGCACACACACGTTCTGTACTTCAGTATACTCTGCTGTATGATATAAATTACTACAGCCCGTTTCTTTGTGTGAGTTACTATTGTGATCTCCAAGTCTGGAACTCTTGGATGGTAAAACAGGAATGGGCTGCGTCCCACTTCACAAACACACAACGATGGATTTTGCTATTTTTGGCACCTCTTTTTGTTTTTAAGCACTGACAACCTGACACCTAATAAACCAATGAAAGAACTTAATTTCTTATTGTTTCTCAAGTCGGTGAGGTCTATTAGAAACAAAGGAAGTCATGCTTTGTAAATCAGCACAGCAGAAAGTAGTGTAACTGCTTGTCTCCTATAAAATTGTCGGGTAGGACTGCATTATTAATCCAATGAATAATCAAGGTTATTGGTCTTTTCCAAGATTTGGTGAGCTGCCTTGCTGTGTCCTGCCTACATAGTCAGGTGTATTCTATAGCAGCATCCTAACTGAAATGGAGTATAATAAGAGACCGATTTGGAACACACTACATAGGCAGCAATGTTATCATATAGCACTCCTCACCTGCCTCGCTCGCACGGGAGACTTGACTCGCAACTGATTTCAATACAGGTGACACTTTGGATAAAATAGTCAGTTTTCTATCATATAAAATGTTTTTTTATCACTACTTTTCAGAATTGAATGGATTTTAAGTATATTTATAATAAAAATGTATCTTGCTTCGTCCACCATCTTGGATTTAGTTTTCCATCTAGCCCATCACATTGCATTATGGCATCGCCTACCATGGGAAGGATACATATGATGATTTCTCCTAATTTGGCCAAAACGAGATATCTAAGAAGGCAGCATAGTTAAGATGCCTACCTTTTTGGAACAGCCTTCACATCAAGAGCACGCCTATGATGTCTTCAAGTGCTGTCAGCTCACTAGATTTTGTAACAGACCCTACTTTTACGGTTGCCACAATTTTTTAACAAATTGTGAAATAAATCGGTTAAAGCATTCCATTTGAGGGCTTTCCCATTTTACTTGCATGACTATGTTATATATACATATTGTTTGCAGCGATGGAGCATTGTAGCCTAGGGCTGGGTGACAAAAGTTATTTTCTATATTTAGCCTGTTGTACATCTAGACGATTGGATCAGGTATGTGTGTTGCTTAAAATCTAAGCAGTTTGGCAAAGTAATACAACTATAGATAATTGAATCAAAGACATGAAATCAGCCTGTTAGGAAGTATTAGTAGACAGCCCTGCTGCCATGGAAACCAATCAGGCTCAGTAGCTGCTAACTAGCTGCTAGATATCTGGCAAATTTTGTCACTGACAATGCAATACAGCAGCTGTCGACTGAACACAACAACAACTCCGACATCAACACCATTGCTGTTTGTTTATATACTATTTAGTTAAAACAAAATCATGATCCACAGCGCTGTCACAGGAAAGAATGTTTTCTAATGGTGATGTTTATTGCCAGTTGGCAATCAGGTTTATGGTGCATTACTGCACAGTGAAATGTCACAAGAAAGTCTTTCAGTGGAGTCGAACATCAGCTGAAGATAATGAAATTGGTTGAATTTTGTCAAAAATAGTTCACACACCTTATATAGGGTTAAATCATAAACTGAGTGTACTTTAAAGGTAGCTTACCCTATGGAGTTTACTGGTAAAAAAAAAACCTAAAGTTGTGTTTATATTATTCTTGAGGTCTAACAAACATGTTGAATGCAGTTTTGCCCCATTAATGATATGAAATGTATATTGAGATTAGGGGTGTCCATGGTTAACCGATTAACCGATTAACCGTTAAAAATTGCGTAACCGAGTGAAACGTTTTGCTCGGTTAAGTGGCGTCAATGGCGTGCATTGAATTTAGTTGTAATACATTTTTGCACCATCAGAGACTGCCAGAGCGCTCCCAGACATTTGTAATGTCCACAAGAAGTAGTTTTGACCAGTTTTCTAATATGAAGCGGGCAAAGAAAAGCACAGCGTGGGAGCACTTTAAAATCGAGAATGACGGGGCAAAATGCAAGTATTGCAATGCAGTGCTTAGATATACTTCAAGTACAACCTCGTTGTTGTACCATCTCAACAGCCAACACCCGGGCACACCAGGGATGGAAATTAGCACCCGCCACCGGCCAAATGCGGGTGATTTTGTGTTGTGGCGGGTAAACTCGCTTCACCTACCGGCCACCGTGGCGGGTAAATAAAAATAGCATCATGCGACGTTCGTCTGTTAAAGGACAAATTAGTTTGAATAAAGGAGGAGACACTGATTAGCAAGACAACTCAGTGAATGTGCTTTCCATTAAATGAATCACACACACAGTAAACAAATCCTTAACAAAAAAACAGGGCTATTCTGGTGGGTGCGGTGACGCGCTCATGTAAGGGTGGCTGCGTGGCGCTGCCAATAAAGCTCCTAAAATCTGTCACAAAGAACCGGCAAAAGTAATGATTATGAATATGTAAAATATAGCAAGGAGACATTTTAATTATTTATTAATAAACAAGTCTTTTCTTTGTCCGTGTCATTTGCAAAGATGAAGTTGACGATGCTGACTCGCGGTCTTCGCAGTAACGCACCAGAGAGAAATGCACATTTCTTACGGATTACATAAGCAGAGAGCAGTCTGTGTCTGTTTTCTTTAGTTTTGAATTATTTGTGAGGCAAGGCTACCTTATACACTGAGTTTCGGTTCATTTATGAGACGAGCTCCAGTTCACGCGCCGGCGCCTCCGCTTCGTGATTATATCGTCTGCTATATTTAATTCTTATTTATTAAATCCAGGCAATTGGTTGATGAAACATTGATTAAAATTAAGACACAATTAATACAAAACGAAATTCACTTTAAAGAAAGGTTTTGTGCTTTCTGTTTGATGTCTCTGCGGAAGTTTTAAAGCATCTTTCAGTGCCGCTTTCAGAGCGCTCACGTCCGTAACATTGTGTTTTCCTCGTATGCAAACTGAAATGAATCAGTTCATGGATTGTGTGTGTAGGCTATAAGAGAGAAAGAGAAAATGCCAGTATTTCATTGAGACTTGAGATTAAATAAACGGCTTAAGTATTGTAGATCTTGTAGTATTAATTTTCACATGCAGTTACACATTGTCGGTTAAAAACAAGAAAGTGGCTGGTAAAAACATTGAGTGGCTGGTAGATTTTGAAATCCACAGTGGCCGGTGGACAAAAAAGTTCATTTCCATCCCTGGCGCACACTATGGTTAACCGAGTATTAACCGTTAAGGGCCTCGGTTAACGGTTAATGAAAAACTTCAAAACGTGCAGCCCTAATTGAGATAAATATCGATATAGAACGATATGAAAAAAAATTGTGAATTTGTTTGGCCATATCGCCCAGACCTATTGTAACCTAGAGCTGTTGGAAAAAAATTGTTTCAGCGATTAATACTCAAACGATTCTGGTAAGGTGAGTAGCTGACAGCTGCACTCTCATAGAAGCATATATTTCGCTCATCCTAGACCAGCAAATTCCATTTGTGCTTAAAAATGAATAGCATGGCATAGGTTCATTTTAAATAATAATGAAATACTATTTAAATGATTTACAATGCTTAAAAATAGTAAAATAATTGAAGTTACTATTGAAGTACTAGTATAGTGTGTGTTTGCATTGTGAATCGTTTTATAATCAACTTTACCCTTTCACTTGTAATCGAATCGTGAGGCCGGTGAAGATTCACACTTCTATTGTAACATGTCCGTTGCTCACTTTGTATATAACTTAATACAAATTTGGTTAACAGTTTTTATTTTGCGGCAAAGAGGGCCAGTGTAAAGTGAAGGGATAGCACTGATACAATGCATGGATCGGTATCGGGTCCGACCTGGATCGGGTATTTGTGCATATTGGACATTAACGTTTCTGTCAAGCTCAAATAGTAACACAAATAACCTTCAAATCACCATTAAAGTAGTCCATATATCTTATCCATTTTATTCAGGCTTTGTGAATTGCACAAGGCTGTATTTAATAATAAATATTCTGTCAGAATGCACAGCTAAGTTGTCTCTGGCCCCACACTTTACTGAACGAGTGCTGCGATTATTATTAGAAATTACGATAAAAATGAAATGAAAAAATGAACGTGATTTGAAAAGTGGATTGATATACTAATAAAATTAAATAAATGAGAGAGAGAGAGAGAGATGAAACCATTTACAAGTCCAGATAGAAGTAAAAATGTGTAAAGAGAATTTCACTGGAATTAATGTTATTTTTGCTGATGCATTCTGCAAACTAGTTCACAATAATGTTTTGCACATGCTCTTATGTAATTGTTTTTTGTTTTCCTAGTTTATAATATATATATATATATATATATATATATATATATATATATATATATATATATATATATATATATATATATATATATATATATATATATATATATATATAATGAAATAATGTATTGTTAGAGGTTTTTGTTTCATTACACAAAGAGTACTCTCCTTCAGTTCCACACAGAGAATTAGAGATGTTCTCAACTCATTAAGAAAAAAAACAACACTTGGATTGGGTTTGGTATTGAACGATACAGGTAGTTAAGCGTCTCACTACGTCTCAGCATTGTGTCTCACCAACTATGTAGTAGCATGAAATCAACAATCAACTGACACAATTCACCACCGTTGTCTAATGAGCTGCAAAAAGTTTACCTTTCAATCTGCTACATTACTTACTGCACTGACAAACTATAGCTGGCTAACAGCAAACAGACATGAGTGACGTGGTTGTTAGGGACAGGGTTAATGTTATATTAGTTATATTAGTTATATTGAAAATGGAAAATGATGGGGTCATTGTTTATTAACTTTCCAGTATGTATTTCACTAACTATTTAGCAACTTACTGAGAAGACACCACTCAACTTCGCACCGCTTAACTCCGCCCTGTCTGCAGAGCCACTGTCAGCTCTGTAAACAATGGAGTCAGAGCACTCTCTGCTGGACAAACTACGTACCAACACCAATTCTAAAGCATTGTTTTCTGCATTGTATGCTGTGAAAAAAATTTTCATATCTGCACATACTGGTAAACATATACGCTGATACCGATATATCGGTGAATGTCTAATATCAGCCGACTGATATATCGGTCTGGCACTACTCTATTGTTTTGTTTCTTTTCCTTTTCACTAACATGTTTGTGTTTGGGTGTGCTTTTAGTGTATGTCCAGCTGTCTCCCTCTGTTCATTGATCAGTGGGGTCTTTGTGGGGCTTGTGGGTGATGGGTCGGGGGCTGCACAGGCAGGTGAATGCAGAAATGAGTTTCACATGTTAATCAGAACCTTGACAGAGCCAGAGACAAGGACAGTTGGTCTCTCTCCCTCCTCTGCCTTCTCTCTGCTATTCTTGGTGTATCCACATCTGATTCAAATTTCTGGTGTTTGATTACCTACATACAACATGCACCCAGCTTTGCGTATATTATGAGAAAATTGAAGGGTACATTAGAATGGGGAAAAACTGGAAGACTGCAGGATGCATGTGTGAGTGGGAGGATTTTTTTTGTCCTGTCAGATGTGCTTTTGTAAGAATCATTTCTCTCCTACAAGGTTGAAATCTATTTAGATTTCCTGTGGTGGTCCGCTGCCTGGCAGCTGTGCTTAAACTTGTTTTTTTTTTTTTAAGTTTGCTCATATGTTTGAATTGTTGTGCTGGTGCTTGAAGAATGCTAAGTTATTGTATGAACTCAAGGTGTGTCCACAAACTGCCCAGTTTGCACCACTTGTTCTGACTTGTTCTTAACAAAAATCATTTTTAAAAGATATCAAAGTCAATGCAGGTTGGGAGCTATCATCTTGTGTGTAGTCTGTGTGTAGATGAGATTTAAGTGTTTGCCAGCTGGTTATACCAGTTATGAAATTGAAGAACAAGTGTGAGTGTGATGTCACTCTGAACAAAACCTGATGAAAACAAAGGTGTTTTTGCAGGCAAACTTTCAGGAGAACTTCTTAAATATAGAACTTGAATAAAGTAGAAATATTTATAGAGATAAATCACAATGTTAAACAGCGCGTCATTTTTACAATGATAGAATGGCTGCTTCACAGTTACTTTATTTAGCATTAAAGATTTAGCAATAAAAAATTATTGGTCTTTTGGGGCATCGGCACAGAATTATTGTTTGCATCCGGACACTGCAGTGGTTATCTAGGAAATTGTATTCATTAAGGAGAAAGAACCAGACAGACATTTGTGCAGTCCTGCTCATGGGTGATGCTTGGTCTGCTTTTTTTGTTTAAAATGGTACCATGACTGAGGGGATGTTACCTCATAGGGTGTCTTGAAATGTGCCTATATAATTCACAGCAGTTCCAATATTTTTTTGCTTCACGTGAGTGTAAGTCTACCCAAATTTAATTTGGTAAGTTTTTGCGAGCTCAAGTGAGGTGCATCTCTCAAAAACTTCCCAAATTAAATTCAACTCAGCTAACTTGCATAGCCAATGTTTTATCCCTGGTTAGTGGTGTTAAATATATTCAAAGACCCAGACACTCCACTGCTGTTTGGCAATTTTCTGGTCAATCCCCTCTATCTCTCTCTTTCATGCGCATACAGCGACTGAGAGTGAAGATATACTGAGTTTTTTCTTTATTTTTATCTGTCAAAATTTTATACAGCGTTTTAATTGATGACAGATTGACAGATGAAAAACCTTGCGCTCACGCACAATATTCTGAGAAAGCCAAGTCAAAGATCCATAAAATTAGCAAAACAAATAGCATATCAGCATTCTCGTCTAACTCGATGGGATACAGGAAAAAATTTAACTGTTGCCAAACTTAACGAAATGTTCCTCTATCATCCAGAGCCTCTATGCACAAATGCGTGAAGATGACGTGCACCAAATATATTCTGCTTCTATAACAGAGGTGCGCTGGCTGTCGCATAGCCAAGTGCTTGTGGGTTTATTTCCCTTGGATCTTTTAAATTCAGGAAAATTCTACAGCATCATAACCATGCACTGCAAGACTGAAAAATCTCATAAATTGTTAATTTCAGGGTTCAGTCTGTTGTGTCTCTCAGCTGTGATGGGCCTTAATGCTGAAGTTTTAGTTTAAAGCCATTTTAAAGCTATTTCCTAGCTTTTGTAGTGTAGTAGTCGATCATGGAGTACTGTTGAATATAAACACTGAGTGATGCTGTGAAATGGTCTGGCTCATATTACACAAAAAAAAATGACCTTTTGCCTCCACCTGCTGGCTACCATATGCAATTTCAAAATATTAAATGTAAAGAGACAGTCTTAACACATCTGCATTGCTCTTACACTTTAGTTTAAAACCGCATGAACACAAGCGGAGTGATACACACAGTGAAGTGTCCGAGTGCTGATGGTGTGAGACCATCAGTATTCATGGAACTTCTTGTCCAATCAGATTCGAGGATTGGAACTAACTGTTGTATATATTGTAATATGTTGTAGATTATTGTAGGAGAGCACATTTTCTTTCCCTTATCTGTTTGAATGAGAAGCTGGAAGCAGTGAAGTGCATACATTTAAAAATAAGAGTCCCCGGTATATTTCAGCCTTTAAAGTTAAAAGTTCCACGCCATGAATAAAATATTCTTCCCTGGTTATTGGTATTTTAGTTGCACCATAATCTGCATCTGGAATTTAATTACATTTGGACTCTTGTGGCCCTCCCATCACAGCAAGGAAAGACTAAGAACATTTCGTATAAGCTACCAATTTTAAAAGCTAAATTACACATTATCGTATCAGCAAAATCCAATGTTGGTTGACCTCTAAGGTACATAAACCAGTTTTAATGCGATATACTGTATACAGTGCATCTGGAAAGTATTCACAGCGCTTCACTTTTTCCAGATTTTGTTATGTTACAGCCTTATTCCAAAATTGATTAAATTCATTATTTTCCTCAAAATTCCACAATCAATACCCCATAATGACAATGTGAAAAAAGCTTTTTGAAATCTTTGCAAATTTATTAAAAATAAAAAACGAAATATATCACATTACATTAGTATTCACAGCCTTTGCTCAATACTTTGTTGAAGCACCTTTGGCACCAATTACAGCCTCAAGTTTTTTTTGTGTATGATGCTACAAGCTTGGCACACCTATTTTTGGGCAGTTTCTCCCATTTTTCTTTGCAGGACCACTCAAGCTCCGTCAGGTTAGATGAGGAGTGTTGGTGCACAGCCAGTGATCTCCTGTGATGTTCAATCGGGTTTAAGTCTGAGCAATCGGGTTCAAGTCTTTTTTTTTTTTTTTTTTTTTTTTTTTTAATAACAATCTTTACCTAACAGCTTTCCAACTTTTTTTTCTTTTGTAGATTTAGCTTACCAGTTAATTATTTTCAGCAGTGTCCTAACAATGTTTTAATATGCTAAGTACCATTTACTTGGTGAATTCTCTTTAGAATAGGCTATTAGTGTTGCTCTATTGGTCCTGCGCTATTAATTCAGTTGCTTTCAATAAAAATGGCTGTATTTGCCAACGTTGATCCAGTGAATGTGTCATGTCAAATGCCCGCAAATAAATGTCCAAATAATGGCAAATAAATTGTTTTTCAAATGTGGCTGTGTGAATAGATTAAGTATTAGGGTTTCTTTTTAGACTCGTCCACTAGTCGACTCCAAAATTTACATTTAAACGTCAGTAAAATTATTCGATCCACACATCCCTATATTCTATCGTGGTGTAATGGATATTGCCTTCCAGACCAGTTGAGTGTGCTTCTAGCTCAGAACCGACTAAAGGAGCTGACTGAAGCTCTGAAATGCATACTACATTTTAAAGTGCAGCCTTTTTAGATTTTGTGAGGTGCAATACCATATTGAGATTTTTCACTGTAACATTTCATTGTTTCAATGAAACCTGCAGACTTAATGGATACAATATCAATATCTTAGTCAATGTGAGTCAAAGTTTTGTGGATGGTTTCCCTCATCATATATAGGTAAGTGCAACTTTCACGTCTGTAACGGCAGATTGATGCATCCCTAGTTTTTTAAAATAATTTGTTTACTTTTGGGCAAATACAGGTGTCCTTGCTGATGTTATACATGCTCATTGGGGAATAATGGCCGACACAGTTTAATCCATTGCATGCTCGTATGAAGATCTATTTAAATATATTTTTTAAAAAGAGAGAGAAAATACTGCATGCATCCATTCTAGGTACCTCACGTAACTACTACAATTGGCATGGCAACAACGTTTTTTAAAAATTTTGTATCGGTTCTATAAAATTCTGCTCAACTACTCAAACACATTACTCCCTTAGGCTCTCGTTGAAAAAAAATCTAATGCTTTCAGAGAAATGGTGGACTGCACCTAGAGCTGGGCGATATGGCAAAAAATATTATCATGATATTCTTTTTCATATCATTCTATATCGATATTTATCACGATATTGAATCACATTTGCACATTGCATATTTTTTTTCATTTCCAAAAAAAGAAGGGAAAACAAAATCCAAAACAGTGTAAATAGTCTTTACAAAACTGTGTTGGGGGCCCAGACACAGCCAATGCAGTGGTGTCTGAGGGATGTTCTATGAAAATATTACAATATTTTATAGAGTTATCACTTGAGTGCAGTTGGATATGAATGTTATAAGATGATGTGTGTGTGTGTGTGTGTGTGTGTGTGTGTGTGTGTGTGTATATATATATATATATATATATATATATATATATATATATATATATATATATATATATATACACACACACACACACATACACACATTTTATTGTTGTTGTAATTTTAATGCTATTTTCACATAAGATTGATCTTATGATAATTTCATCAATGATGCAATACGTTGCAAGCTGCAGACAGTGGGGGTGAGAGATGAGTGTGTTTGTGTTCAGTGCGCATCAGCCGGCGGAACTTTAAATCTCCCGGTCTCGACTTCCGCTCGAATTAGGTCTCTTCCATGACTGGCTGAAGCAGCTCTGACCGCACAGAGAATGACAGTTTTAAGTTTGTACTTGTCACGCTCCCGTATTATATTAACTGTAATTATTGATGAAATAAAAACATATCGCCAAGCTGTGATCTGTGATTCTGTGTTTTTTCTGACCACCAGTTCAGTGTCGGTCTGCTCAGCGTCCATCTTCACCTGATTTCCACACTGAACACCAGAAACTCACATGACCACACGTGCCACTCCCTAAACTGAGACTGACTGGTCATCTTTTTCTTAGCGGTGTGGAAAATGGGCAAACAGCTCTCCGCTGTCACGTCCACACATGCACTTATTTATTTAATAAAATCGCAGCATATTTATTTATTTATTTTACATTCAAATCATTTTCTTATTTCTTTACATACAGATATCCAAGTATGGGGACATAGAAACCCTTGTGACTGAGGAATGATACTGTATGGGGGTTCAGGGGTATCTCCAGAGAGAAACTTTTGAAAATGTAAAAGTCTGAATGGACCATTTTTCTATTTTCATTAAAGTGAGAAAGACTAGGCTACAAACTAGTAATTGTTTTGTCTTTCATCCTTGTCAGAGATGATGAAATCTGAATAATTTCACAAAATTAGAACTGAAATCTATTTGTTTATTATTAAAGGCTTGGAACATGCTGATTAATAAAACTAAATTTAGAAAGAAAAAAACGTTATGGTCTAAAGGTGCTCTGGAAACATGCATATGTGGGTAAAAGATGAAGTGGGTGCAGGGCATTAGTGAAGTGTGTTTCAGTGCTAGAGAAAAATATTCAAGAACACAGCACAGAAAGATCAGATGATGTAACCGGCATTGTTGTTTTGTTGCGCTGCTCACTAGAGACGATGAGAGGGCGTAACCATCGCCATGATATCTTGCAGTCAAGATGGAATCAATCTGGGTTCCGGAACGCGGTGGCCTGCTTTGCGGGCCAATAACAACTTCATACAGTCTGAGGTTGCGTTTCTACTGACGCAGAAGAAATTCACACAAAGCCACTCCCAGCGCTAGGGAACCGCTAGCCCCGCGCTGCTGTCAATTGTGCAATCCACCTCGTGAGCTTGACACTCGGCTTCCATAGGAAGGAATTGAAAGCGCTCGCTCACATTCGCTCAGCGTGCGCCAGTGGAAACATACGATAAGAAAGCCAAACTGCTAGTGTTTTTAGCAACTAGCATGTCTAGATGTAGAACACAGGCTAAATATAGAAAATTACTCAAAAGCTTATCGTCAATATTATGGAGTTTTTTTTTTATCACGATAAATATTGATATCGTTTTATCGCCCAGCCCTAACTGCAACAGGTGTAAAGCTAGGATTGGTCAGAAATGTTTTAAAGGCTGGTCTTAGGGTCAATTGAACTGCATTGTTTGAGTCCTGTTGTTTTTTTTTTTTTAATTAATATTTCCTTAATGTTCCAAATTTTAAGGTTCCCTGTATAATTAATAGCATTAGCTGAGAGAGAACTTCTTTCAGATGTAAACAGAATGGACATTACAACTGACATACCCAAATTAATCAGGGTAGTATCAAATCATATCAGAAAAGGATCAAATTGGGAAATTTGTGTTGATACCCAGCCTCTAAGTAATCCTTGCCCACCATCTCCGCACTCTAGTATAAGACTTCGTGAGAGATCAGATTGGTGCTACAAAATCAATACACTGACATCATCCAAATTTTCCAGCTCATTCTCATTAATTGTTGACAGTTATTGTAGTATCAGGCAGATGACTTTGCTATAAACTTTGTCAGATTTTATGATTTGTGAACTGTAAAACATTTAACATGGACTTCATAGACTCTTTATGTTGAAAATCTGGATCAGTGTTCTGGATCTAGAACCTAGTTCTGATTCTGTTTTAGGCTAAGATAAGTGAGTTCAAGGGTCTAGTTTTCTTACTTTTGAGGCTTTTCCACTGCACGGTACAACTCTACTTAACTCGACTCTGCTCACTTTTTTGGGGGTTTCTATTGTGGTTAGTACCTGGTACTTGATACTTTTTTTAGTACCACCTCTGAGGTTCCAGGCGAGCCGAGCTGATGCTAAATGTGATGTCAAAATCCTGCAGACCACTGATTGGTCAGGGAGAATCGTCACTACCAGCGTCACTGGATTTCCAATGCGACATCAACCTGCTAACAGTATAACAGTATAATTTGTACACGGGACTTTCAAATTGTGAAAAAAGAAATGGCTGTGCGCAAAACCACGCCGTGGTCAATAAACGTGGTGCAGACGGTCCACTTGTTAATGATGAGTGAAACCAAAAAGTCTCTCAGGAAGTGTATCAGTTGTTGGCTGCACACGGCTACCACCGCACCTACCAACAGTGTAGGGAAAAGTAAAAAAAAAAACTTACAGAACCATCAAGGAAAAATTCTAAGTGGTTCGACCAAATGGATGCTTTCTAAACTGGTGAGTAGTGGGAGGGAGTGTGCCCTGGATCCACGATGGAAGATGGTATGTTTTGGTATGTTAACTCTATATTCTGCTTGAAAGATTCACTTTTAGTTGACCAGCTACTGAAAGCTTGCTTCTAAAACAACCTGGCCAATTTAACTGTTGCACTTGTGTAAAATCACCATGCAATAACTCCTTTATGCAGCACAATGAGCTTGATGGCTAGCGTTTGTGTTATTGTTTTGGTCAGCTTGTGTCGTGTTTAAGATGATGTCATGGCAGTAGAGGCAGTGCAACTATGACGATCATCCTATAATCCCACCCACGTTGAGGTGGCACTAAACTGCAGTGGAAATGCAAGTTCAGAAAAGTAAATTGAGTAGAGTTGAGGCGAGTTGAACCGTAACGGGCAGTGGAAAGTGACAGAGTCCCACCCTTGAGTCTATGTGTGTGTGGACCGGAGTCAGAGGAAAATTAACCTAATAAATCACATTGTCTGTCTTCTCTCCTCCCTCCCTCCCTGTCTGGACTCTCTCTCTCTCTCTCTCTCTCTCTCTCTCTCCCTCTCCCCCCCGGACTCTCTTCTGTGTCTGTCTGTCTCATGCATTTAAACTCTAAAAACACCCTCATATGCAAACTGATATTTTTTCTTCCACCCTTAACCTGCCATTTCTTGCCTTTTCTTTCCTTTCTGCAGCCAGTCATTAATGCCAAACAAACACACTTTCTGTCTCTCTGAAAGTCTTAATATAATCTTTTTTGCAGTCGCTGCCAGTTTAGCCTATTGCATTGCAGTCAACGTACTCCTACATTTTCAAAACCATATTATTAGCCTGCTCTTCACATATTCATATTGCTGCTTTGGAAGTAATGTTGAACCGCATCTGTACTGCTGTGTTTTAGTCCTACGGACACACCTTTGAACAGGACTGTAATAGGTTCACCTATTGGTGAGCAAAATCTTGTCAACGTGTTTCTTTCTCCTTGCCATCACATGTCTGTCTGTCTATTTATGCACAATACATTTGTGTGGTGCGAGTATGATGCACACAGCATCGTGGGTGGGTCCCTCTTGGACACAATGAAAGATTAATGGTGCTCCAGCAGCAAATGTCAGATGGTGTGGCTGATAATAGGCATCAACACATGCCTTTGTGCCCACACCATTAAGATAAACCCACCTTTATACCCACACATCCACTATAATCATGTACAAGTTGCCCCTCTGTAAATGGAAAAAAAAAAAAAAAGTCAGTTGCTTATCAAACTATTCTATTGGTCAATAAGATGAATGTTAGACTTGTATAGGGCTTTTCTGACCCTATACTCAAAGCGCTTTAGATGATGAACAGTGGACTCTTCTCAACAACAAAATGCGCCAGCTCGCCCACTACACCCAGTTATTGGTGGAGAGGATAGAGTAGAGTGATAGAGCCAATTCATGTATGGGGATAATTAGGAGGCCATGATCAATAAAGTCCGTGTGGAGAATTTGGCCAGGACACCGGAGTTAAACCCATATTCATTTACGATAAAGTGATTTGATTTGATTTGATTTTGATTTGATAAGTTTCCTTGGATTTTTAATGACCAAAAGTAGTCAGGACTTCGGTTTAATGTCTCATCTTAAAGGCGGTGCCTATTTACAGTATAGTGACCCCCATCACTATACTGGGGTGTTAGAACCCACACAGACTGCAGTGTGAGCACCCCCTGCTGGCTTCCCTAATACCTCTTCCAGCTGCAACCTTGGTTTTCCCCAGGAGGTCTCCCATCCAGCTACTGACCAGGCTCAACAACCCTTCTTAGCTTCAGTGGACAACCAGTCTAGAGGTACAGGGAGAAATTGCAAAAGATGTTCTGTTTTGCATAGGCTTTGCAAACCTTCAGAGGATTTTGCCATCCTTTATCTCTTTAGCAGACAATAGAGGTGGTTTCCTGCAGCCAGACTTTTAAATATCAGAATAAAGTCTGGTCCAATTTAAAGCTTATTCCTGCATGGAACCACATAGAGAGCAAGGGTCTGTCTAAGTGGTCAACCAAAGTTTGTTTTTAGGGCTGGAACTGTCTGAAATGTATGATACTCATTCAAAAATAGTTTCTTTCTGTGGCTGGATTTACAGAAAACAAATTAATGGACTTTTAGGCCTTTGGGTGTGAATTACTTGTTTTAGGGACAATTTAAGTATTTGATGATTTTCCTAGAGCAAAATTGAAATTCATTTGCCCCGAGGCGGGGAACCCTATACATATTTATTGTTAAATTACATAATTTTTAGTATTTATATTGATTTGTTGAACACATACTAGAACCGGTATTGTCTCCTTTAAATGAGCATATGTTAAATAGTGAGTACTCGAATGGCTTTACCTCATCTGTCTGATGCGTGATTATAATTAAATGTTTTTTTTTTGTGTTTTTTTATACTTGTTTTTGAACAACTACTGACGGTAAAGAACAGAAAGGGTATTAAAAAACACAGTACTCAATGACAAATGGGTTGCGTGGATATGGTTTTAGACACATTACACAGAACAAATTTTACTCACCACGCTGTGAAAGGATCTCGCTGCTGAATGTTTCATGACTAAACTGACAATTACCAGCCAACTGACAAATATATTCACTTTAATCACATAACGTGAAAGTTGGTTGCAAATGCAAGTGATTTCCTCTCTTTCTAGTAGAGGGTTGCACATTAAGTGAAAGATTGATTTGGGTATTTAAGAATCAATATCGAGATCATTCAAATTAAGATTGCAATTAATCTGAAAAAATATTTTTACCCACACCTTTCATTTATGCTCTGTTTCTTTGTCTGTGCATCTCTTTCAGCCTGTGGCAGAACCCATACCCATCTGTAGTTTCTGTCTGGGGACCAAGGAACAGAACCGCGACAAGATGCCAGAAGAGCTCATCTCCTGTGCAGATTGTGGAAACAGCGGTAAATACGGGGTTGAAATGGCAACAGTTCTCTCAACTTTGACCAAAGATTTTGTTATTGCTATTCATTACCATTAGCTTAATTTAGTCATGGAGGTTATGAATATGATAGAGACCCTAATAGAATACTGGGGCTTTGTGTTCAGTGGATCACATTAAAACATACAATTTGGCTGGTGCTTACAGAACAAATGTGCTGTAGTCAAGTGGTGACCAATATATTGGGTAAGCCAATGAATTGGCTGATATAGACAGAATAAACAGATTAATAGACTTTAGTATAAGCATTCATTTTAATTTAGCAATTTAATGTACATTTTATGTGCATAATTTTTTCTATTTATATTGTATGATGGCTTTATATCAGTCAACAGCCACTCGGTTTGTTATGCGTCATTAAAAAGTCATCGTTCGACCACAAGTGTATGCAAAAAAAAAGTGTTCAAGTCATTGTGGATCAAAGCATCTACTAAATTAATACATTTGTTACTTGCATATCAAGAGTATTGCCTAAAATTACTTTTTTAGAGTCTTCATTTTACTTTGCAACCAAAGAGTATATACAGTTGAAGTCAGACGTTTACATACACTTAGGTTGAAGTCATTAAAACTAATTTTTTAACCACTCCACAGATTTAATATTAGCAAACTATAGTTTTGGCAATTCGTTTTGGACATCTGCTTTGTACATGATACAATTAATTTTTCCAACAATTGTTTACAGACAGATTGTTTAACTTTTAATGGACTATATCACAATTCCAGTGGGTCAGAAGTTTACATACTCTGTTAACTGTGCCTTTGAGCAGCTTGGAAAATTCCAGAAAATGATGTCAAACCTTTAGACAATTAGCTTTTGATAGGAGGTGTACTGAATTGGAGGTGTACCTGTGGATCTTAGGCACATAAGGTGTGTCACAAAAGATGGTTATTTATATCTTCACCTTTAGTGTGGCAATAGGAAATATAAATGTTAGACTCCCAATCATTTATTTTGCAAATAGAAAAGATTAGAGTAGAAGAACAGGGAGAACTGTGGTGAATTCTCCAAGAAGCTTGGAACATCCTATCTGCCAACTACCAAGAAAAACTGTGTCCAGGTAACCCAAGATAATTGGTGCTGTTTTAAAGGAAAAGGTGGTCACACTGAATATTGATATGAGGTTTTTTGTTTATTGAACTTTTAATATATACACCATGGGACCAAGCAGCCATCATACAGCTCAGGAAGGAGACTCGTTCTGTCACCTAGAGATGAACATAGTTTGGTGCGAAAAGTGCAAATCAATCCCAGAACAACAGCAAAGGACCTTGTGAAGATGCTGGAGGAAACAGGTAGACAAGTATCTATATCCACAGTAAAGTGAGTGCGACATCGACGTAAGCTGAAAGGCTGCTCAGCAAGGAAGAATCCAATGCTCTGAAACTGCCATAGAAAAGCCAGACTACAGTTTCCAAGTGCACATGGGTGGGCAAAGATCTAACATAATAGGAATTTCCTCTGGTCTGATGAAACAAAAATTGAACTTTTTGGCCATAATGACCATCGTTATGTTTGGAGGAAAAAGGGTGAGGCTTGCAAGCCAATGAACACCACCCCATGGGGGTGGCAGCATCGTGTTATGGGGGTGCTTTAATGCAGGAGGGACTGGTGCACTTCACAAAATAGATGGCATCATGAGGCAGGAAAATTATGTAGATACATTGAAGCAACATCTCAAGACATCAGCCATGAAGAAAGTTTGGTCACAAATGGGTCTTCCAAATGGACAATGACCCCAAGCATACCTCCAAAGTTGTGGCACAATTGCTTAAGGTTAACAAAGTCAAGGTATTGGAGTGGCCATCACAAAGCCCTGACCTCATTCTGATAGAAAATGTGTGGGCAGAACTGAAAAAGTGTGTGCAAGCAAGGAGGTCCACAAGCCTGACTCTTACACCAGTTCTGTCTGGAGGAATGGGCTAAAATTCCAGCAACTTATTGTGAGAAGCTTGTGGAAGGCTACCCAAAACATTATACTGAAGGCAATGCTACCAAATACTAACATATTGTATGTCAATTTCTGACCCACTGGGTATGTGATGAAAGAAATAAAAGCTGAAAGAAATAATTCTCTCTACTATTATTCTGACATTTCACATTCTTAAAATAAAGTAGTGATCCTAACTGACATAATACAGGGAAAGTTTTCTACGTTTAAATGTATTTGGCTGAGGTGTATGTAAATGATGAGTGCAGAAAGCATGTTTGATTGCAGAGTGGAGCTTAACATAGAAGTCTTTTGGAGTCCACACTTGAGTATCATCTGTCTGTGGATGCAGCTTTATTCTGGTTATTCAAAGCGTCCTCACTCTGACTCTTGTCTTCTCAGGTCACCCATCTTGTCTGAAGTTCTCTCCAGAGCTCACGGCACGGGTTAAAGCTCTGTGGTGGCAGTGTATCGAGTGCAAGACCTGCAGTAGCTGCCAGGATCAAGGAAAAAATGCTGTAGGTTTTTCTGTCTCCCAAGATGTTGACCATGGCTGCTGCCAGTTCATCTCCATTTAGGCTACAAGTTTAACTTACTACATGTAAAAAGTGCATCTTGGTACCACAGATCCCCTTTTCACATAATGGTTATGTTTGACTTCAAATGTTGTAATCTAGCTAAATTCAACTATTTAACTGCCATGCAAAAGAGAACCATCACAGATACCTCCTCTTCCATTGTACTAGGGGTTGTGGACAATTTTAGCTAAAAAAGGATGCAAAGATGCACACTTGGAAAGTACTCCAAATATATTGTATCATCTTTTGGTTTACTATTGTCAGTGTACTATATTTTGGGATGCACTAATTCAAATTATGCATACTATTTTGTATATATGACTCATGTCTATCCGTTTGTGTTTTACAGGACAACATGTTGTTTTGTGACTCCTGTGACCGAGGTTTCCACATGGAGTGTTGTGACCCTCCACTAATGCGAATGCCGAAAGGCGAGTTGTGCCTACACATTCAAATGCATGCATTTACACAAAATGTACACAACATTTAAACATTGAATTTGAAGCTACTGAAATCCATGGACTGGTTGGTTGGTCTTACAATATAAACTTAATTTAAAGCTCAAGTGTGTAACTTCTTCGGTGTTAAAATACTTTCTCCTGTCGCATCTTAATATGCAGAGACAACTATAAGTTAGCATTTCTTAGATTCATTTTCTCTAAAACTGTTATTGTGGTGTCACCTTGGCACAATAAAAATTATTCTGTTTGATTAGAGTGACCTGTTCAGCCTGACACAGCAACATTGTCTCAAGCAATTGAGTGAGATTGGTGCGGGATCTGTTTGTTCGATCAATGTCAGACGGAGGTTTATTCGGAGAGCTGTTTGAAAACTATTTTTGCAGTTCTGTTTGGTGATGCTAGTGGTGCAGAACTGACATACTTCAGCTTTAAAATTCCATCTAATAATCGTGTGTTTTGTTGATGTATTATTCCATCTTACAATAATTTATTTTCTTTATGATCATTAGTTATTTTCATAATGAAAGTTATACTTGATTGCTACTCTGCAGGCATGTGGATTTGTCAGATCTGTCGGCCGAGAAAAAAGGGAAAAAAGCTCTTGCGTGAAAAAGCTGCAAAAATCAAACGGAGATACAATGCACCACTGGGACGGCCAAAGGGCAGGTATTTTGAACCATTTAAACTTCTTCACATCCATATTTGCTGAGCTATGCTCCAATTTAATAAAACATTTTTAAGAGCTGTTTTTAAATATGGGTTATTACTAATATGTAACACTTTGAAATAACAGATGTTGAAACTTTGCATAAGACTACTGAAAACTCTTTTGTCCTCAGACCGGGCCGCCCCTTTAAGAAGCTTAGAGGTGGTGGGCGTGGAAGGAGAAGACGAGGTGCTGGAGGCTTGGACCAGTGCTCACAAGGCTCCTCCTCCCCACACTCTTCCTCAAGCTCATCATGTGAAGGCTACCCCGGTGATGATCGTATGCTGTTCTCTCTCCGTGAAGAGGATTCCGAGCAGGGTGGCTTGCGCTTCAACAAAAAGACGAAGGGCCTAATTGATGCCCTGAGCAAGTTTTTTACGCCGTCCCCAGATGGGCGCAAAGCGCGCACCGAAATGGTGGACTATTCCCAGCAATACCGCATCCGCAAGAAGAACAACCGCAAAGGTGAACAGGATGACAGGACAGGAGGTGAGATTAATAATACACCTTAGAGGCTTAGAACTTAACCTTGATCTTGTTGCTTTGAATGGTATTTAGTTTCAGTGAACACTGATAGAATAATTGGAAATTTGTAGAGATGTAAATCTGTTCCATTAAGGGTACTTTTGACTTGTAATGGAAGACTAAGGGATATGTGTGTTTTTTTTTTTTTAAAGGACCTTTATTTATTACAAAACTCAGATCCGTCACTACATTATTATATGAACAACCAGTCAGTAATGAACTACGCTGATTTAATATTAAGGATCCATAAATATACACACCCATAGTCATTATAAAGAACCAGCTCCTAAGAGTCATCCTTTGGATTCATAAATTGGACTAAACTGGTCAAGCTGTACATTAGTTGTTGCTTACAATCATCGAGGACAATGCTTTAGAAAGACTTAAATGATTGTCTTTGTATTATTTCACAGCACCACTCATCTCTTTAATAGAAATTTCTTTGCCGTGGTGCTGCTGTACATTCAATAGTGCAAAAAAAGCACTGCAGGAAGTGTTATCAGTGGAAGAATGCAGACATTTCAGTACGCTTAATGGAACAGAGCTTCATGATGAGAATATTCTTAAAAATGGAACGAGATCTAAATAAGAACAGTTTCTCTAATCCCAATGTCTGAACTGGGGAAGGTATAAAAATGTAGTATCTATTAATTGTTAATATGGTGTCTTTAAAGTGTTATTGCACAGAGCCTCAGTTAAAGAGATAGATCACCCACGAATCCAAGATGTGTATGACTTTCTTCTGCAGAACAAAATTTTTGATTTTTACAGAGAAATCTCAGCTCCGTAGGTCCATACAGTGCAAGTGTGAATGGGTGCCACATATTTGACACTCCATAAAGCGCATACAGGCATCATAAAAGTAATCCATAAAACACCAGTGTTTTGATCCATATCTTCAGAAGTTATATGATAAGTGTGGGTGAGAAACGGATAAATATTTAAGTCCTATTTTTGCTGGAAATTCTTCTTCCTGCCCAGTTGGGGGCGATATGCATGAAGAATATGAATCGCCAAAAACACAAGAGGAATGTGAAGGTTAAAGTGGAGATTGACTGAGCAGGGAGGAGAATCTGTTTGTCCCCCACATCATATCACTTCTGAAGATATTTGTTTAACCCCTGGAGTCTTATAGATTTACTTTTGGAGCTTCAAAATTATGGCACCCATTCACTTGCATTGAGCTGAGAAATTCATCTAAAAAGCTTAATTTGAGTTCAGCAGATGAAAGAAAGTCATACACATCTGGGATGGCATCAGTAAATGATGAGTCATTTTTGTCATTTCAGTCATTTTTGGGTGAACTATTCCTTTAAGTATCTGTACCTTCAGTTTTGTGATCTTCCTGCATGTTTACTCTGAATGTTTTAACTGTCTTGGTGTCTCTTTGCATCACAGACAATCAGGAGTCTAGTGATAACTGTCGGGAGGATGAAGACAAGCTGCCAGGACACGAGAACCTAACTGAGAAGGACGTGGAGCTCTTCAGACACATTCAGGATCTGGCACTACAGGTACAGAAAGAGAGGGGAAATATAATTTGAAGAAAAAGGTGTGGTAGTGTTGTGGAAGAGCGGGTTAGTTAAATTGAATAATAAACTGGATCCACCTGTTGATAAATCTGATGTTTTGATGGCTGAGCTACCCATGGTTTGTTTGCAGTCCCAAAATGTTATTTCGCTATATTAGTAAAGATTGGAAAACTGTGAAAGCCTTTATCTATGCTGAATGTAATATGAGGGATTTGAGAGATGCTATTATCTTGACAGCTGGTGCCTCTCCCAGCGATGCAAACATATGCACATGTGTATGATGATTGGCTGATTGGTGGATGTGTGTGTGTTGAGGCTCCCAGCAGAAGCAGCCACTCTCTGACTGCCTGAGGCCATCAGTCTAAGAAAAACACTCAGTAACAGAGAGAGAAACAATCACACAGCATCTGAGTGTTCCAGCAGACTTGTTTTTCGAGCAGCCAGGAGGATAAACACCATACTTTAGCTTTGAAACATTTAAATATTAGAATCACAGTTTATCTTTAGTCTTAATCAAATTATGACATTATTCTTAAGCAAGTTAATTGTCTTTGCAGTGCATCATGGCATGGGAAATATGTCTTTTTTATAGCAAAGTCAGTGTCGCAAGATTCCAGTAGAGAAGACTCTACTGGTGCTGGAATTTCCACCTATGTCATTAACATCACGTTAAGCCCAATGTATACTTCAGTTTTGACACACACGCTTAGCGTCTGCATGTAGTCGAATGCAAGCCTTTCAAATGATACTTCATTTGACTGTGCGCACATGCACAGGTGGTTTTCGCATGCACGCTAAGACTGCTACAAGATACAGGTATGTCCTGACCTCCTCACACATGCGCTCTTGACATGCACATCCACTGTTGTCTCCTTTGTTTAGTGGTGCTTCTTTGTGACAGCAGTGTCTCAACTGTGATTGTTGCCTCCTTGTGAACTCACTAATTACTGCAAATAATTCCAGGACCGTATTCTATGTTCAGAGTACGCACAGTTAGAAAAATCGGCCACATGCATTCAGTGATTAAGCATTCTGCCAATGACGAAATTTGCATCTCTCGTTCTGTAGCAGATGCCTAGCGTTCGCGTCTGACCTATGTATACTTTGGGCTTTAAAGGAATATTCCAGGTTAAATACAAGTTAAGCTCAATCAAATGCATTTGTGGCATAATGTTACCAAAAAAAAAAAAGAAATGGAGGGATGAACATTTTGGTGGCAATCAACATTATGCCACAAATGCTGTCGATTGAGTGTAACTTGTATTTAACCTGGAATAGTCATTTAAGCTTAGTGACAAATATATAAGTATTTTTAAAGTAAGTGTTTTGTACAAGTGGTGTAATGTCTGGTTTCACTATTATGGCTGCACCGATTATGAAAATTGAGGTCGTTACTGATATTGAATTCTGTGATCAGCCAGTACTGATCCATTTGGCAGTGTTTATTTTTCAAAGAGCCCTTTCAAAGAACATTAAGCACGAATCCATGTCTTGTCACGACACTGTGGTGCAAATGTATTTATTTTTTTGTGAAATGTCAAGGATTGTGACACTTGCAGCTTGTAAACACCCGGAGGCATCAGACACGCAGAAAAGTGTTACAAAAAGAGATATTCAATACTTGCCCTACAACTGCTCTATTGAGGCGTTTTTAATATCTATGATTTCTTTACCCTCTTTAGGGTGTTGTTTAGTAATGCGAATCACTTAAGTGAGCATTTGCAAGAAGACGTCTCGTTTCCATTATTGCAGGGTAAATCATCATTGCTGTTATTACTGCTTTCTCGACAAACATATCTCTCCGGAGAGCTCTAAAACGGGGTTCTGTCTGACTACAACAGTTGCAGGCCTACTTGATTTATATTTGTGTCTTTGCTTGTTATTTATATCTGTTTTGTTCACCGTTACATGTGTTTGCTGTTTGTTCCTCTATCTAGTATGCCCATTTATATCAATTACAAATGTATATGTAGCCTATAAGTGTTGTTAATTATGAGGACCATTGTCCAGGTATGGGATACAGTCATATCTATATATTGCTATTTTTTTCTGAATAACTAATGTGAAGTGAAATGTGCAAGGAGAGAAAAAAATCTGACCCCATATATTCACACTCTCACTAACACTGACATGCACCAAGATTTGCTCACATTTGCAGCAGTTTTAATCTCAATCCAGTTATGATTGTATATGTAAATGTGTCATGTTGTGAGAGATAGTGATACCCAGCCACAGTTTCAAGAGCATGTAATGAATCGTTCAGTTAAACCATTTCACCACTAGCTTGTATATAGAATAAGGGCAATGGGTGTGTGCATGCGTGTATAGGTGTGTGAGAAAGAGTGTGAGACAAAGGGAGCCAGTGAGCAAGCAGAGATGTGTGTGATCACTAGTGTGTGCCACTGCCAACAGGCTGGCAAGTGGCAGATGCTTTGAATATCCACTCAGGCTGGGGATACGAGCTAATAATAATAATACTGTGTGGTTGGCTGTATGCTTGTGTGAAACTAGGTTATTTACTTTTTAGAACATGAGGTTTACTGCTTGAGAAGTGGGTGGCAAAAATGGCTGGCATCACATCTTTTATTCTTTGTGTGAGGTGTTTGTCAGAAAGCCCTGGCTGAAGAGTGCAGGGGTTGAGTTTTAGTAAGCTCTAAATCACAAACCTGTCTGTTTAGTCCAAGTTCTTCTTGGAAAGCATTGTCTTTGCCTTTCACTCATTCTCATCTCTTTCTCTTGGACTTAATTTTACAGAAAGTCGGTGTGACTGGGCCACCTGACCCCCAGATGCGCTGCCCATCAGTCATTGAGTTTGGGAAGTACGAAATTCAGACGTGGTACTCTTCACCATACCCACAGGAGTACAGCAGGTAACCAACAACATTTGCTATGCCTTTGACTTTTGTTTGAACAGACATAAATAGTAAAACAATAATATTTCTCTTATGATAACTTAATTTTGTACAGTTCTGGAAGATTGTGCATTTAGAATTGTTGACAGAATGAGATACGTTTACACAACTGATAAATTGGGTGTACATATTCCTGACCAAAGCGCAATTTTTACTGCAGAGGCCAATGCTCTACTGTTGGCACTGAAGTTAAAGTATTTCTGATTCAAAATCATGTCTTGAAGCACTAGAATCTATTAAAACTGATTACCCAACAATTGTAAAGATTTTAATCAAATTGTCATCCCTTGAAGCTCAAAATTCTAACATCTTTTGCTGGGTACCTGGCCACTGTGGAATCTCTGGAAATGAGCCAGCAGATAATGCTGCCAAAGAAGCATTATCTACAGAACTCAAAGTGCTCAATACCTTCCACAGATCTGAAACCAATAATACATTTGTATGCCAAAAGCAACTGGCAATCAGAATGGGATCAGTGCTTAAGCAAATGAAATGAAATAAATCCTGCTGTTGGGACCAGAAGTTTCTTCTCTTTTTATAACCGCTGGGACCAAGTCAGTTATACTCCATGTTGGATATGCCACTCAGGATTCAAACGCAAATTTTTATGTGCATCATGTCAGAGCCCACTACAAACATATTTTATTGGATTGTAATATGTCTACTCCTGTGAGAAAACCGTTGAGACCCTTAAAGTTTTTAACAAAATTAGTCCAAATTTAGTAAAAGAAGTGAATTTTTAGTACAAATGTATCTTAAACATCTTATTTAGTTTTACATGTATTATTTTAACCAGGTTTTTGCCATGAAAATAGCCATCAAATCTGGCATGACATTAAGAAACAAACAAACAGTTAAATTGGACAGTATTTGGGCAGGTGTGTTTTGGGTTGAATATAAGTTCAGTTCCATTGACAGCATCAGTGTCATGCAATCGATTACCACAGAAAATAAAATGTGACTGAATTATTTTTATGGTAATCAGCAGCATGAGACACCTGCTGTCAACTTGTACTTAACCCAGAACATTCCTTTAAAGGGGTCATGACATGAGGAATCAAATTTTCCTTTTGACATTTAAGAGGTATTTGTACTTAAAAAAAACATACTGTTATTTTCAGAACTCAAAACATCCCCCTCACTGCAAAAAAGAGCATTTGTTGAAACTAGGGGTGCACCAATCGATCGCCCATTGACCTAAATGGGCTGATTATTATTACAAGTCTGTGATTGGCCGATCGTGCCTAGAATCAGGGCTTTTTTGCAGTACGCAGGGAATCACACATACACTACTCACTCATAATGAATGAGTGCTTTCTCAGCCATTGATGCATTGCAGTGTGGCCTCTGGAGGGTGAGTTAGATTAAAGACTTTATTGGCATTGTACTGCTGTGCAAAACAACAAAATTTTGTTGGCATCCTACATTCTCAAACATTTACATAAGACAGCATCAACATTAAATGTAAAAATGCAGACAGATTAATATAGATTAAAGGGGAAAAAAAAGGAAGTGTTCAAAAGTTGTACAGCTCTAGCTAAAAAGCTTGAATTGTTGGCATTTCTAAATATTCACGAATTTTAAACTTTCAGACATGCTGTTATTCAGATGAATAAAAATGTGAAAGAATTACGAATTATGTATGAATATTAAATTGTTAATTTTTTAGAATCATTATGGTAGTAATTCTGACTCGCTGCACTATTAGCACAGAGAGGACAAAGATATTGCAAACGGGTATAAAAATGAATTAAACAACATAAACATGCGTATACAAATCTGAGTATATGTGATAATCAGATGTTGTTTTGAGTGATAGAGACCGTTAGAGCAATCATGAGCACTTTCAGCTTCACTCCCCTCAATATGCTCACGCGTGATGTCAATCAAACATGTGCACTCTACAGGTGCTCTCAATATCTCATCAGTCACTCATCTCCGAGCTATTCTGTAAGGATCCCAATTTAAATCAGATTAATGTTGGTCACATTACCATTAATCGCAGCAATTACATTTTAACCATAATGGCACGGCGTCTTCACACATTTGCTTAATAATTAGTGATTTCTGTTACAACAAAACGCCAAAGACAGTAAACAAATCATATATATTATCGACTTCTCACTGGAGCAGTTTTAGAGATTGTAATAGTTATATATTAGCATACCTTTGCTGTGTGTGATGTCATGGTTTTTACGGCTTACCAGCAAGTCACAATGACCTTTTGAACTTGACAACAGAACTATTCATAACTGTTTCAAAACAAATAAATGTTAGCAATTTACAATTAATGTAATTTTAATGTAATTTTGGTAACTTTATAAAAAGGTTCCATTTGTTAACATTAATGCATAAGTTATCATGAACAAAAAATGAAGAATATATTTTTACAGCTTTTAATAATTGTAATGTTAGTTAATATAATTACAATTGTTCATTGTTAGTTCATGTTAGTTCATAGTGCATTAACTAATGTTAACTAATACAACTTTTGATTTTGAAAATTTAATAGTATATGTAACTAACATTAAGTTCATTAGTTCATCTTAACTTCAGTAATGTTGTTAAAAAATGTTAACAAATGGAAACTTTTTGTAAATTGGTACCATAATTTAACTGTGTGGGTCATAAACGCAATATAACTTGTAAAAGTGTGGCACAGGGCACTTTAAAAAAAAAAAAAATTATCGGTATCTGCTGATATTAGTGTTAAAAAATCGGAGATCGGTATCAGCCTCAAATTTCCTGATCGGTTCAGGTACTAGTTGAAACCAAGCTGCCAAAACAACTCACACTCTGCTGTATCCACATTGTGATGTCACACTAGAGCTGGACGATATGACCTAAAATCAAAATCTCGATTAATTGAACATTTTACCTCTGACGATTAATGAACGATTATTATTTTTTTTATTTTTTTGGCCCTCATAGTCCACTGACAAGGTTTGTACTGTAAATATGCTCAACTATTAAATTATTTTTTTCTAATGAAAGAGTGCATTTCTTATCTTTGTGATTTTAAAATAATTGAAACCATTTATGGTTATTTATTGAATATTTCGTAGAAACACACATTGCTTGAAATGAAAACGGCACATTTCAGTTTGTGTAAAAAGCAAGATTCCTAAAAATTAGAAAATAAATAACTTTAGAATAAATAACTAGCTTTTTTGCAAAGAAAATACATTATTTTAAATATTGTCATGTGCAAAAATGTAAAAATGGGCTTGGACAGGGCACCTCTAATGGAAAAAAATAAATATTCCCCTTGGCGTCATTTTTCAACGTGCAGGGCGGAGAGTCAAGCGGCGGCGGCGAGTCAAACGTTGTTAAACTCACCGATGAATGCGGTTGCCTATGAACGCGCTAAAACCTTTGCGCAGAGGGCAGTTTGATATCAGATTGCGAGGGTTTTTAAACATAAAAAAAACAGTTGGAGGGCCAGATAAAGATGATTTGGGGGCCACCATTATACTAGCCCTGGCATAGATCATTTATTGTAGCCAATTCCTTTTTCATCACACACGGTAGTATGTTTTTAAGGGGAAATTAGCAACCGACAATAACCGACATTGGAATATTACGTCGGTTAGAGGTTCTGAATTTCGGTTTCGATTACTTTTCGAATAATCGTCCAGCCCTATGTCACACTGTGGTAAACATCTGACTGCCTCAACACATCAACACCTACTTTACATTATCACTTCTGTAGCCTGCCCAATAGTGGTGAGCAATGAGATGGCAAGGAGAGTGCAGGTCAGCCAAGACCAGATGGGTGTTTATGGTCAAGTCTGACCATTTCTGAAAGAAAATGAGGGTGGTAAATTATATTTTCATATTTTTACATGACATTTTTTTTTTTTTTCCTTTGGCGAAAGTTTACTAATATTGTAAGTGAGTCAAGTAAAAAGTCAAGTAAAAAAAAAAAAAGTAATGTAGTGACCCCTTTAAGATTAACAGCATAGGCCAATATACGTGGCACTTTGCCGATTGCCAAATGTGTAACTCCTTATGTCAGTTCCAAAACCCCTCGTCAATGTGCGTTGCATATTTTCTAGTTTCCAGTATTTTTCAGTTAATTTCGTAAATATTGTGCAAAAGAAACGTACATAAAATTACATATTTTTTTGAACGTTTATTTTTTTCTGAAAAACAATATCATTTTATGTATATAAACCAGCATTTTATAAGCCATCACCCACCCTAATCTAAACATCAGAAGCAGCCATTGAAAACCCTGTTACGGTCAACCAGTTTATTATTACTCGTTTTAAAAAGGTGTTAATTAAACTCTGCAGATAAGTCATGTTTGACGCTATCGCCCCATTCCAGTTACTGTTTATTAATTAAAAACAAATTCTCCTAGCAAGAGGCGTTTCACCTGCTTCAGTTTTTAGGCCCTGGATGCTGATGCATTAAATGTTTTATTTGTGTGGCAGGCTCCCTAAACTCTACCTGTGTGAGTTCTGTCTGCGCTACATGAAGAGCCGCAGCATTCTCTACCAGCACATGCGAAAGTGCAACTGGTTCCACCCACCTGCCAACGAGATCTACAGGAAGGACGATGTGTCTGTGTTTGAGGTGAGGAAAAGAAATCTACGCCCAGACAAAACCCTCAAATTCATATAGACACACGTTTGTTTATGCACTCTTGGCAGCATCTCTCGCAGCCATATGCTCATCTGCACACTTAATCTCCTACACACAAATGCACAGAACCAACAAAGGAAATCTCATTCACACTGAAATGCGCACACTCCCACACTGGTTCTGGAAAAAACAGCCACCCACATCCTGCCTCACGAGGTGTCGTAATGACTCCACACAGAAGGGTAATAAATGAATAACTCTAGCCTCTCTTTGTTTCCGAATCACTATGGTGATATACTACTTTGTGTTTCTATGAAGAAACATTTAGGTATAAACATGATTTTGTTCTGTAACAGTGTGGTCTAAGAAAACACTGCCAGTCCAATAGCCACTGATCTTGAATGTGTTCCACATTAATCACCACTACTTAGCATTTGTAGGGTGTGTTACTGCATGTTGTCCTGGCGAGTTGGTTTTAGAGGCTCAGGTTTCAAAGCTGCTCCTGGTCTGGTCCTGACTCAGCATGCTACCTGTGGCAGCAGCACTGCTAAAAGCTTACACGACTGGCATTCAGCTGACAGGAAAAACAGGAGAAGTGCAGTTTATTGAAGAGAATGTTCATTTAGGGGTGTAACGGTTCAAATTTCTCACGGTTCAGTTTGTATCACAGTTATAGGTTCCATTGGTTTGATACGGTTCGGTAATTTCTATGTTTTTAAAAATTTATATATACACTGCCAAATTCAGAGTAAGAATACTCTGTAACAAACACGTCAAGCCCTTACTAAAATCACCTTGGTTGTACTATAGAAATCATAGTTTAACCATGGTATTTGTAGTAAAATCACAGTAACCACAAAATTAACATAGTTACTGTCATGGTTGCACTACTATGGTAAAATCATGGTTACTGTATGGAAATTATACAGTTGTAAAACCATGGTTGTATCCAAACAATTATTTCTGCTACAAAAACCATGGTGACAGCAGCCATGGTTAATTAGACATTGTTGCTACAATAGTACTGTAGTAAAACCATGGTTCATTTTCATTATGGTCCTTAAGTTAAGAAGTTGATTTAGTATTTTCTTTTTTTAGTTAGAACCTGCATTTATGCTACATGCACCAACATAAAGTGCATTTTAGACTCAACTCAACATATATTCAACATTTGGAAGCTGTACATCATTATAGAAGGAAAATCCTTATTGTTAATATGTATGCAAGAAGTGATGCCGTAACGCAACACGATTATGATTGTACACAAAATCCCACATTTTCATCAACAAAGTAGGGCACTATAACTTTGGCAATGAACACCCAATGCACTTTACTTATCGTTTCATTTCTGTCCGAATTAGCTCTGTGTGCCTGCTTAAAAACGGAAGGGAGTGTGTGTGCAGTTTCAGTCTCACCTGCGGCTCTGTGCTTGCCGCACACTCTCTATCCCCGGCAACAACGGTATAAATAGCTAATCACATATTGATGTATTACTACGGTACTGTCTGCAAAAAGTGCCTGTTTTAAGTGTTTTTTGACCATTGCTGTTGTAATTGATTACAAAAAGAAAATGTTCCCAGACAGGAGACTTGAATGACGCATGGGGCTTTAACGGCTTGTTTTCTCCACTTGCAATTTTCAACTTCACGCTAATGCATGCAGAAAAGTGATGTCATAAACTGATTTAACATACTAACAGGTAATAGGACAGATTCTCTGTAGAAAGTTGACCCATGTGAAACAGGCAAAGTTTATCCATTTACGGAGCCACAAAGGTGCATTAGCGGCGGTTACAACTGTTCCTGTCTATTTGACACTTCTTCACCAAACATAGTTTTTCAGATGTGTCATAAAACTTTAGATGAATCGTGGGTGGCGAACCGTATTTTTAGTGAGAACCGTTACACCCCTATTGTTCATGTAGAGCAAGTTTTATTCTAGTGTTAAAATGTTTATCTAGTCTTTAGAAATTGAGAATTGTATGGTATTAGACAGGGTTAGAATTTTGCAAAAGAAGAGATTTGCTTAATGCGTAGGTGTACTCATAGGTGTGTTCATATCAATGTCAATAAGTAGGAACTACCGGTAACTCAAAACAGTGTTTTAACTAGGTCGGATGAAACGGATGAAAAAAAAAAAAAAACATTTCCCAAACACTCAATCAGATAATATTTGATGATATGTGGGCAGGATTTTGGACCAGTGAGAATTTACTGTGTATAGGTATAAAAGTAAATCAGTAGCAAAACTTGAGAGCTTGTAGATTTGAATTTGAGTACTTGTAAAATAAAAAAAAATTATTTGTAAGTTGAAATTTACACTCGCAGATCCGATGCGATAACGTATATAAAAATCTGTAGTTGAATGTTGCAATCTGCACTCACAAAGTTGCAGACAAAGTCACAAATGTGTCAAATGGCAAACGACAGACACAAACCATATTGACTTTTGTACTTTAATTCACTTTCATAGTGCAACCATAAATTGACACTTACAACCTCTCAAATCTGCCACTTCAAATCTTCCCCCCTTGACTTTTGCAACTACTATAGAAAAACCAGTAGCAAAACTCACTTGTAAATCTAGATGTGAGGGAGCAGGCTGTCAATGTTGGGTAGGGCCAATGAAGTCCTGAACAATCACAAGAGCTGGAACAACTGATATCGGACCAATCAATCATACTGCTTACTCGCTCTGCCCCATCACTTCGGTTTATTTTGGTTTCCTAGAATATTCAGCTGAAAATACCACGAAAGTGCTGTTTGTGGTGTTGAAACACCCCATTTGCTACAGATTATTGGAGATTTGGGCTTCTTTAAATTTCCTCCAGTATCATTGCATCAGGAAAAACAGGATTTGACATAAATGATGATATTACATAGATCATCGTCATTATCACATCATCAAGGACTGCCCAGTGGCCCGGGGCCAGTGTGAGATATTCGGGAAAGTTGCTAGAACAATCACTTGCCTGATTGGGCCAGTGCTGCATTTATAACATTAGTGCCAGCAAACAACAGGCGAGAGAGCACTGTAAATTGACTGAGCAAACAAAGTATTGTAACTGACAATCAAGTGCGATTCTTCTATTTAGCTTGCAAAGATGCATGAGAGCATAATATACTGGACACACCAAGGCACAGTTGAGTGCACACATAAGAGCGTGCAGACACCAAGCGCACTCTCCTAGCACTGTCCTCACTCTTTTCCAAGTGTCATAGCAGCAGCTTTTACCAATGTGAAGAAAATAGCAGGATGAAAAACACTTTTGCACATTCCGTGTTCATAGTGTGTGAAATCCCCCCATTTTTGGTTGGTGAAAAGTAGTAATCCACACATTGGAACACAAGAAATCAACAGTTTCTTTCTAAAGGACTGAAAATTCACGTCTCTCTATGCATGCAAAACCGCTCATCATCATCTCTCTCCGTGCAACGTAGTCTGTTTAACATGCATGCGATCTCATAAAGGGACAGAGCGCAAGTTTTATTCCCACTGTAAAAAAAAAAAAAAAGTTAATTTTCTCTCTTTAATTTGCCGTTTAGAGATGAAGCACAGAATGAGACATTAATAAACTTTGTTAAACCCTGATTATACATGTGCCTGGAAATCATGAGCTAATCAGTATCCAAAATGTAAGTATACGTTTAATTAGCTGATGTTTCAAAACATAACATTCGACATTATAATGGCGTTTGATATGAAAAGGAAGCAAAACCGCTATTAGGCAATTATCAGAGCTGTTCAGCTGCAGGTTGAAGATGAATATTTAAAACAGTCTACTTCATTTCATCTTCATAAAACACCTGCTACAGGTCTCATTTCTGGACCTTACAGTTTTTGTGACTTGTATATCAGTCAGTATTGGTCTTGTTTGGGTTGTCTGATTTTGTTTATATCCACATTCTTAATTCATAGATTAGGCATATCTACCTACTGTATGTTACACGGTCACAACCAATTTAGTAGCAAGTCTCCTCTCAGGGATTCACATGACAGCATGACTAAACGAGTGAACGAAAACACATAATCCCCTTCAGTGCTGGAGCCAGCAAAATTTTTGGTGGGGCCAGTACAAAAAATCCTTAGCATTGAGCCCTGTTTATTAATATTATGGGGGTTAATAATTTAAGCATTTAAGATGCATATTGCTTCTCTGGTGGTAGTTTTCATTTCTCAGTACTCCAACAGGCACATTGAACAAAGTTAAAACTAGTTTTGTTGATATTTCAGAAAGAATCCACATTCTTCACTGTTAACCATAGATATTTATTTTATAAACACTGGCGGCCAAATGTTTGAAATAATGTACAGGTTTTGCTATTGGAAAAGTGTGTTATGGATCTTAACCCCATTTAGCTTTTGTGGGATCAGTTAGACTGGGAAGCGTGGGGTGAAATGTCACCTGAGTATTTTATGAGAGCACTTAGTAGTTTAAGAAGTTCTGAAATAAATATATATAGTTAAGTGAGAAAATGTACTCACTTAACTTCATAGCATCAGAAATTTTGACCAGGGGTGTGCAAAGAGCATGCCACTTTTATTTACATGGAAATATGGATCTTGTGGCATATGACAGCTGGCTGGATTGAAGCATCCCATGTAATTTTATCGAATGCTGCAGAAACATTTCTTCAGAAAATTCTTTCAATGTCATCCTTAGACATAACTTGTGTGGTCTGTCGACACTGACTTCTGCTTTGATCCGTCTGATAAAATTGTCCTCTTTGATTTGTTACATGATAAATTCACACTTAATCATTTCATTGTCAATTTATTTTACTTATTTACTTCTGCTGTCTCGCATCTAGATTTACAAGATCACAAGCTAGTTTTGCTACTGGTTTTTCACTATAGTAGTTGCAAAAGTCAAGGCGCGATTTATTTTACAAGTACTTAAATTCAAATCTACAAGCTCTTGAGTTTTGCTACTGATTTACTTTCATAATAGGACTGTCCGGAGTGATGTGATTGAAACCAGTTATGTGGAATGTCTTGTCAATCTGTTCAATCATTGAAGGATGTTGCAATGTTGATGCTGTACGGTTTGTTTCAAGCATTCCAATTGTATCAGATGGTGGTTTACTGTCTGCCCTCCCATTGGTAGTTCGCACACCATTGTGCTTTTGAATATATTTCAACTCTGTTTGCCAGAATCTTATTCACAGATGTGGCGTCTTTAATTTGACGAAATTAAAATAATGGCTGTGAGGGATACACTTTCAGTCTCTTCAATGGGCTGTACTGTTGTTTGAAGTGTTTTGGATCTGCGAATAAGGTCTATGGTTTCTGTCACACGTCACCTCAAATCGCCAACTCCTTGAAAATGAATGAAAGATTTCTGGCTGCTTTGTTCTGGCAAATGGCTGTCAGTGTGTACCCCAAATTAAATTGCATGTCAACAAAGGCTTAAAAAATGTCTGTCTTCTGATTCAGGTGGATGGAAATGTCAGCACAATATACTGTCAGAATTTGTGCCTGCTTGCCAAGCTCTTCCTGGACCATAAAACACTATACTACGATGTGGAGCCCTTTCTTTTCTATGTGCTCACACAGAATGACGATAAAGGCTGCCATCTCGTTGGATACTTTTCAAAGGTGAGCAAATATTTGTTTTTAATATTTGATTTACTTTTACATCCACTCAAGTGAGATGATTTGGGGGCGTTGATCGTTGATACTTTTGCTGAGTCAACTGATTTTAGTCTTTATTATACACAAATGTCCTAGTTTTAAAAGATTCCCTTTTATATTAGGCTTCATCTCCATCCGGGAAACATTTGTGACATGTTTATGGTTGATGGTCTGTTTACTTTTTGATTGATTATGCACATGTTAAAGTAAGTCATGAGGACGTTTACAGCGAGTGAGTTATTTCATAAACAATCCAGGTTATTCGAAAGATGAGTTGTGGGGGCAGTATAAAGAATTATCAGCTATATTTACAAAAATGTATATAGTGCAAAAAAATTGTATCTTCGCAATTTCAATTTAATCACTGCATAAGAACGTACCTGGCAAATATTTTGAGACACATGGATAGATACTTGTTTGTTATTTAACTTTTTTATGCCATTTTCACTTTTTTTCCTTAATTTTTTCAGGAGAAGCATTGTCAACAGAAGTACAACGTATCATGCATCATGATTCTTCCACAATATCAGCGCAAGGGCTATGGGCGATTCCTCATTGACTTCAGTAAGCCCTACACATTATCTTTCCTAGGTCCCCTCAGTCACTTAATAAAGGAAACATTTTAAATATTGTTAACATGTTATCATGAAGAAGATTAACTGTTGTGGCTTTTTGCAGGTTATTTGCTGTCCAAGAGGGAAGGCCAGCCGGGCTCACCGGAGAAGCCTTTGTCAGACTTGGGCCGGCTGTCCTACGTGGCATACTGGCGTAGTGTAGTGCTGGAGTGCCTGCATGAGATCAGAGACAGACAGCTTACCATCCGCAGACTCAGCAAAGTCACTGGAATTTGTCCTCAAGATATCACAGCCACCCTGCTTAATCTCAACATGCTGGAACAGAGGGGAGACCAGTAAGAGACACTCACTTTAATATCCAGTTTCAGATGTCATTATAAACATCATAAGTGTCATATATTATCTGTAATAATTTTATTCTCACTGCAACATTTTACAGCTATTTCTGCTTAATTTTCACGTTTGAATATAAAACACTTTAACATTGCAGAATGTACACATTACTTAGTCTTTAGAATCTTGGCACACTTGTCAGAGGTGGCTGATTATGATAGGTTTGAGTATTATGGAGACACAATAGGAAATTAATTTACATTTAAGCCTTTGGAAAACAGTTTTATCTAAATCCAAGGTTTTCACACTGGGAGGTGCCCCTCCCCAAGGGGGTGCCAGAGCATGTCAGGGGAGGCGTGGAGAGTGATGATAAATTCACAATAAAAATTTATTGTGAAGAAAAATTTGATAGCTTTACAGACCACGTTCCAGCTTAATAGACCGTATCTCTATTGCATTATAATACGTTCAGATGCAGATTTTTGCTTCACTCTTGCTCAAAACTATTCCTGCTCTTCCTCAGAGAGTGCATGTGCGCGATCAAAATGTGTCATGTTCACTCTTGGGATGCTGCGATTATGCAGTTTTACAATTGACCCAGATTAAAAAGGTCATGGTTAATTTAACCATAAGAATTTAGAATCCACCATAATATATAATATAAAAGAGTTTTTACAAGCTTTTATAAGCCTAAATGTGAAAGTCTTGTGCGTGTGTGGGTACTGGAGGTGTTACTTGTCCACGTGGTGCTTGGCCAGGTGTTGCGGACAATTCACATGAAACTGGGCTACTACACATTAACTCCAAAATATAACAGAGGATTTAGATCTACCAGACTCATATCCACTAAAAAAGCTATTTAAATTGGATGTCAGGGAGCATTTAAAGGACTGACTGAAGATGACGGATGTGAACCATGCAGACAGATGTCATAGAAAGATATACATCCTACAAATGGTACAAGATGCTCCACTAGTTGTTCAACAACAAACTATTAAGTTGAATATTTTAGCTGTGGTGATTTTAAAGTGATACATTAAATTATGCAACTTTTTAAATATGTATGCGTGCTGACAGCGTGTGGTGCATTTTCGAACAGTTGCTATCAGCGAGTAAACTTTGAAAAGTTGCATCTTAAATTGTCATCATTATTTAAAGCATTGCTTGTGTACAAATTCACTGCATTTAACAATAAATGTAAAATTGTCATTATAGGACTTTAAATTGTCTGCTGTTAGCAATGTTATTGTTATTATACATAGTCCAAATGTTTATTTGTGAGGTGTTTTGGACAGGATTTTTATGGAGTCTGTTGCTGACTCTTTGTAGTGGGGTGTCTGACAGACAGTGGATTGATGTTGTAAACTGTTGCAGGAAAAAAAAAAAATTGTTAGATGCCGCAAACTACATGTGCATCCAGAATAATCATACATTTATGCATTTTTGATGCACTCCGGTTACACTAGGTTGACTACCAGTCCCGAAATTTCAATTTTGTCCGTATTATTTATTATTATTATTTCGGCATCATTTTATTTCATCGTCCTTTAAATTACAAAATCACTATAAAACACTGAACATGCGCAAGCGTTTTTTTTGCCAGAGCGGGAAAACACTGGAGAGAAAGAAAAAAAACTGCAACAGATAAATGGATATCCGAAGCTCCCGAGAAGAAAGGGTGTCTTTGTTCGTAAAATAAAGAATGGGAGAAAATATATACATGGTTATAACCAATCACAGGTAACCCTAAAAAAAGAGAGTGCAGGGTATGCCACCGTAGATTCACGGACAGCTCTGCTGAAGCATTTCAGTGCCCAGCTCATAGTCATGGTCAAGACAGCTCTGGTATCTTTGGCTTTGAGCATTATTGTCACCAACGTGGAGAGGTTGTTTTCTCTGACTGCTGCGTGGACAGAGACAAGGAACTGAGCATCTGTGAACCTCATATATAATGTAAACTTGTTATATAGTGGCAGAAATAATTCTGGAGAACTCATGTGGTGGCATATACATAGAAAATGAAAATATGTGGAACAATATCCCGACATGTCCATTATTAACATGATATCGGGTTGATGTGTCTTAATGTGTCTTACGGTTAAGACTTTGAAAACTCCTGATCTAAATCGACTTGTGCATTCAAGATAAGGTCGCATATGTGTTCCCTGGGAGTCAAACCCAAGACCTTGGCATCACTTTGGCCATGCTTTACCAGTAAAGCTACAGGAACATTCAAGCATGATTTGGGTTGATGGGGTCACCCCAAAGAATTCAAACACTATGAACAAACAAGTGTTTTAGGTAAAACAGGGCTAATCTGGGATTCTTTACAAAGTAACTGTGAATATTTTCAGTCCGAGTGTGATGTCATCTTTGATATAAACTGAGGCTGAAAGTTTAAAAGAGGGACACAGCCAGTTGCAGCATATTTATTTGGAATTTGTTCTATATATCAGGATAGCATGTCAGTAACATGTTTGTAACTACACGTTACTGACAGTAATTGGACGTTACTGAAACAGTTTTAGCTCAACATAAATAGCAAAATAAACCTATTTTCTTTTAACATAATTTTTTAAAGAAATAGTTCACCCAAAAATACAAATTCTGTTATTTACTCACCCTGATGCCATCCCAGGTGTGTGTGACTTTTTTCTTCTGCAGAATACAAATGAAGATTTTTTTGAAAATATTTCAGCTCTGTGGATCCATTCAATGCAAGTGAATGATGGCCTAGAACTCTGAAGGTCCAAATGTCGCAAAGGCATCATAAAAGTAATCCAGTGTTTTAATCAATTTGTTTTGAAGCGATCCAATCGGTTAAGGATGAGAACAAACCAAAATATATTAGTTTTTTCACTGTATATTTTGCCATTGCAGTCTCTAGGCACAATCATGATTTTAAGCTCTATTACACTTTCTAGTGCTTGGCATATGCACAGAGCGCTATAGGAAGTGCAATCAAGCTTGAAATTATGATCTCCAAGGAAACCGCTGTCAAGATTTATAGGGAAATAAGAATAACAAAATCTGTTGTCACCCAAAATCGATTGGATTGCTTCAGAAAGCATGGACAAAACCACTGGAGTCATATGGATTACTTGTATGATGCTTTCATTTGATATTTGGACGTTCAGAGTTCTGGCCATGATTCACTTGCTGTGTGGACCTACAGAGCTGAAATATTCTTCTAAACATTTTTTAGTTCAGCAGAAGAAAGTCCTACACATCTGGAATGGCATTATGGTGAGTAAATGACAAGAGAATTTTTTGGGGGGGTAATGTATCCCTTTAATATTAGTCAGGTTGCTTGAATATAGTGCTGGTTACTTTTGTTCTTATTATTAACGATTATTCCTCGTTACAGGGTGGTTGTTCTGCGAAGAGAGAAACTGGTGGGCACTCACATGGCCCGACTAAAGGCCAAACCTCGTCTACTTGAAGTTGAACCAGACTGCTTGCGCTGGACTCCTGTTATCGTCAGCAACACAGTGGTATCTGAGGGAGAAGGGGATAATGATGAGGAAGGAGAGGGTGAAACTAACAAAGTTGTAAGTATCTTAACTTTTACTCAATGTTCAGTAAATGAAGTATACAACACAATGGACATGTTTAAGGACATGCTGAATTTTAAATTCTGTTCTTTATAATTTATCTGTTATATAGATTAAACACAGCCACAAGCCTCACTCTCCACTCTCTTGGCATATGCCAGGAGAACGGGAAAAGGAGGAAGAGAAAAAAAGCTTCCCTACACTCCCCAAGAGCCAAAGATCTCCTCCACCCTCTTCTGTTTGCAACAGTGTACTCAGTCCTGAACGGCCTTCCCTTTTTTTTCCGACTAATGGGGAACGTAGGGGACCTGGACGCCCTCCCAAAAACTGGTTATGGGGCAAAGTGAAGGATGCACCACGCCCAGGGCCTGGACGACCTCGCAAAGTAAGGCCGCCAGAGGATGAAGATGATGACGAAGATGAGGAAGAGGAGGAGGAAGAGGATATAACTGACATTAATAAGGTCACAAGATCATCACCAACCCTGGCCTTAGAAAATGAGTCTGACTCCACATCAACCTGTCCTTTGGAGGCTCCCAGACATTCTGTAGTTGCTCTCCCACGTAGCAGAGGGCGGCCTCCACAGAAGAAGCGTGGCCCAAAACGCAGGCTCAGTGAGGGTCCTGAAGATGGCCTACCATCATTGCTGCACACCACAAGGCTGAGTGAACCCGCTCCAGTCCGAAAAGCCTTTTTCAATGAGAGCAGTGAAGATGAGGATGATGAGGAAGAGTCAAGGACTCGTTCGCCACCTGTCCTCTCCAAGCCCACATTAGGGCTTAAATGCAAGGTATGTGCAGTAAAGTGCAAATTTCATTTTCTCTGAGCTTTAAGTCCCATGGTTTGTTGATAATTGAAAAAGACAATTCTTTGCCTGATATAGTTTTCTTTTATTTATATATATATATATATATATATATATATATATACACTCACCTAAAGGATTATTAGGAACACCATACTAATACTGTGTTTGACCCCCTTTCGCCTTCAGAACTGCCTTAATTCTACGTGGCATTGATTCATCAAGGTGCTGAAAGCATTCTTTAGAAATGTTGGCCCATATTGATAGGATAGCATCTTGCAGTTGATGGAGATTTGTGGGATGCACATCCAGGGCACGAAGCTCCCATTCCACCACATCCTAAAGATGCTCTATTGGGTTGAGATCTGGTGACTGTGGGGGCCATTTTAGTACAGTGAACTCATTGTCATGTTCAAGAAACCAATTTGAAATGATTCAAGCTTTGTGACATGGTGCATTATCCTGCTGGAATTAGCCATCAGAGGATGGGTACATGGTGGCCATAAAGGGATGGACATGGTCAGAAACAATGCTCAGGTAGGCCGTGGCATTTAAACGATGCCCAATTGGCACTAAGGGGCCTAAAGTGTGCCAAGAAAACATCCCCCACACCATTACACCACCACCACCAGCCTGCACAGTGGTAACAAGGCATGATGGATCCATGTTCTCATTCTGTTTACGCCAAATTCTGACTCTACCATCTGAATGTCTCAACAGAAATCGCGACTCATCAGACCAGGCAACATTTTTCCAGTCTTCAACTGTCCAATTTTGGTGAGCTCTTGCAAATTGTAGCCTCTTTTTCCTATTTGTAGTGGAGATGAGTGGTACCCGGTGGGGTCTTCTGCTGTTGTAGCCCATCCGCCTCAAGGTTGTGCGTGTTGTGGCTTCACAAATGCTTTGCTGCATACCTCGGTTGTAACGAGTGGTTATTTCAGTCAGAGTTGCTCTTCTATCAGCTTGAATCAGTCGGCCCATTCTCCTCTGACCTCTAGCATCAACAAGGCATTTTCACCCACAGGACTGCCGCATACTGGATGTTTTTCCCTTTTCACACCATTCTTTGTAAACCCTAGAAATGGTTGTGCGTGAAAATCCCAGTAACTGAGCAGATTGTGAAATACTCAGACCGGCCCGTCTGGCACCAACAACCATGCCACGCTCAAAATTGCTTAAATCACCTTTCTTTCCCATTCTGACATTCAGTTTGGAGTTCAGGAGATTGTCTTGACCAGGACCACACCCCTAAATGCATTGAAGCAACTGCCATGTGATTGGTTGATTATATAATTGCATTAATGAGAAATTTAACAGGTGTTCCTAATAATCCTTTAGGTGAGTGTGTGTGTGTGTGTGTGTATATATATATATATATATAGAAAAATGTGTATAATTTAATGTCAATAAAGTCTAAAAAGGTGGGGATTGTTACATTATTGAGAATAACATCAGAAGTTCTGGGCTGTTCAGTTCTGCTGTGGATAATTCTGATTGTAGATTTTCTTTTGCTTTCCTCTTTTTGTTGTCTCAGAAGCCCTTACGAAAGCGGCGTGCTCGTCAGCGCAGCCACCCCCACAGCAGTGTAGTGACGGAGACCATCTCGGAAACTACCGAGGTTCTGGATGAGCCATTTGTGGATTCAGATTCTGAGAGGCCCATGCCCAGACTAGAAGAGGAAACTCCATTTGGCAACCCTCTCCGACGCTACACAGCTGCCCGCAAACACATGGAGCCTGCCCCCAAGGGCATCAGCAGAAGCAATCTGACTGAATCGGAAGATGATGGTTAGTAAGACTAAGAAACAGTGTTGTGTTTTTGCATAATCAGTTTAGAATATGTTTACATTATTGTGTGGAACTTATTGAGAGTTCTCTTTAATATGTAAAGACACACAAACCTCTAACTACACATTATTTCAATATAAATATATAGCTTATTAAGAAACACTATATTGTTAAATAGTATTCTGGATAATGTAGCAGCAAAATGAACAGTAATTCCAGTATAAGTCTTCAGTAGAAAAGAAGCCATTTTTTTTTCTTTGTAAAATTGTTTCAACATGTTTCTGGACTTTAAAGCATTCAGATCTCTTTTTTGTTCAACTTGGTTGTAAGATATCAACTCATTTTCATTCACACAGTTAAATAATATATTATAATAGTAATATATATATATATATATATATATATATATATATATATATATATATATATATATATATAGTAATATATCTCAATCATGCACCTTTACATACCTGTGTCTTCATTATTGCTTGCAAGTATCGTAAGACTGTTGTGAGTTATCTGTTCGTGTCGATACCCTGTCTGGATATTACTCACCTGCTATTTGCCACTCTGCTCAACTGGATTTACTCACAATGTTTGCATCACGGTTTCAATCAACTGTTCAGTAAACCCTGCTACTTGGTTAATATCTCTGGCTCTGTGACACCTTGAACTTTTAAACCCTCACGCTTTTATATTGACATTCTGAACTCTCCAGGAAGTCCTGTAGTTGTCTGTTTGTAGGAAAGTTCACAGTAGTTTAATCCGCTTCTTATTCAAATTCTGGTAAAAATGCATATAAGTGAACCAAACTTTTGAACATCTACACCCGAGACGTTTCTTAGTAGCCCTCAAATATTGCGCACCACTGTGAAGGCTAAAAATGGGCTTGTGTGTGTAAACAGTAACGCACTGGAGCTGCATGTGTTTTTTTTATATATTTACTTATAAAACAGAGCTTTTTGTGATTCACAGAGCTATCGCACATCTTCAAGTGGCTTTGAATAAAATGCACAAGTCATATGAACTACTTTAATTGTCTTTTAATGGTTCTTTTATGTAATTTTTTGAGCTTAAAAATAACAAACATGACTTATACACCGTATCTAATTTGGATCGGGCTCGTCGGACCGATCCGTTTAAAAACAGTATGCAAGTATCGGATCGATGCATCCCAAATTCTGACTAACAGTAGAAAATCTTAAATTAACTCTGATTGCAAAATGTTGTCTAGGTGAAGTTACATTTAGCTAAAAGTTCTGATGTACTCTATGATTCAATAACAACATCGAAACGATTGTGCAGACAATATCTAAAGCCAACAGACACAGAAAGCAGGCCTATAGTATAAAATAATATATATATATCATAATTCAAGTTGACAGACATTGGCTACTCCAGAGGCACAAGACCTACTTTTTTCTTTAAATCAATGCAATCTAGCCATTTCAAATATGGGAAAACGTGCCATTGGAAAAAGTCACTTTCATCTTGTTTTTTTATTGGTTGATTCTGCAATTTTGTATTTTTAGTAATAGAGTAATCATTTTAAATCAATGCTTTTTGATTATTCTGTTTCTCTGTTTCTGATTATTTGATTATTATGCTTTTCCAAATTTTTGCTTGAAGGGTTGTCTCTCTTTTTGTCTAGATCCCACTCCTGTGCTGAAGCCAGTTGCAGGCCTGAGAAGGCCTGAACCTTCAGAAACAACAACAACTGAGGTTCCTGAGGTCCCAGTAAAAAAGAAGAAAGGCTGGCCTAAGGGCAAGAGTCGCAAGCCATTGCACTGGAAGAAACGTCCAGGGAGGAAGCCTGGTAGTGGAGGCAGTCAGACAGTTGACTCCAATTTTGCAGATCCATCTGTAGAGGACCCACCGCCCCCAAAGATCAAGTTGAAACCTGGCAGGAAACCTCGCAGCTATTACCTGCAGCGGGCCCAAGAGGAGGCAGCCAGACAGGAGTTTGAGCGGAACCAGCTCTCTCAGCAGCAATTAGATAATTCAACACCAGAGGACAGGGCCTGTAAGAAAACAGCCAAAGCCTTAACAATTGATCTCAATCCTGAGAAGCAGAAAGACTCAGAAGACGAAGAAGAAGAAGAAGAAGATTTCCTTCAGAGCTTTAGACAACCATCCAAAACCAAAAGACGAGGCCGACCCCCAAAAAATGCCACCCTCCCTTCCCCTGTACCAAAACCACCACCTGTGTCTGAACCAGATGAGGAAGACGAGGAGGAAGACAGACCATGGTTAGTGGAGAAGACTTGCCGTCCACCTTGTACCATTTCACAGTCTTCCAGCACCAAGGTCCCTCAGCCAAGAGTTAACACAGACATGGCAGATGCAGAAGAGGATGAAGAGCATGATGATGAAGATTGTGATAACAGGGTTAGTCGGAGAACAGTAATGACACCAGGCTCAGGAAGCCGGCGTAGTGATGATCATGATGCAGATGATGAAGGTGATGGTTGTATGGAAGAGAAAAGTGACAGTGGCAACTGCAGTAAGAGGAGGAAAGGTCAAGACTTTGAGGATGACGAAGAGGAGCAAGAGGATGAGGAAGAAGAGGAACCATCTTCGCCGGCTCACTCTCCACCCGTGAAAGAAGAACCACAAAGCAGTGAAAGTTTTTTAGACATGCAGGGGAACGTGGCCCATGACTATGTCAGCAAACAGGAGGAGGGGGAGGAAGAGGATGCAGAAGAAGTGGAAGAGGTTAAGACTAGCTCTGTTGATAGTCAGGATGAACGGAGACGACGAGAACAGGAGGAATCTGCAGCAGCTGCGGCAGCTGTAGAGACTGTAACCACAATCACAGCTCCCTCTGAACCACTGGACTTGCAGCCTCTAAATGTAGAGGACAAGGCTGTGCTCTTGATGGACACAGAGCACTCAAACCAGCACCCCGATTTTAAAGATGACCTAAGCCACAACCAACACACGCATCACCACAGTAGTGAGCTTGATCTGGAAACTGTGCAGGCCGTTCAGTCACTTACGCAAGGCGAAGCGCAGGAGGAGGAGTCAGAGTCCCATGGAGCCTACCAGGACTGTGAGGAGACACTGGCAGCCTGCCGCACTCTCCAGAGCTACAGTCACGGTGAGGGAGAGGAGGATTCATTAGCCTTAGTGGAGGAGTGTGGAGCCTCCCAGCACAGTCCCATGCCCAACGCAGCAATACCCACATTACCGAACCAGTCTGTGCGTTCAGTCAACAGCCCTGGAATGACTCCTGGTCCTATGGAGACTGGATCAGGAGTGTCTGGTCCCTCAGGAACTGGAGGGGGAACAGGTGGAGGGTATACCCAAATAACCCCGGAGCACCCCAGCTCTCTGTCAGCTCCCTCGCTGCAAAACATGGAGACATCTCCCATGATGGATGTTCCATCAGTTTCTGATCATTCCCAGCAGGTGGTGGACAGTGGCTTTAGTGACCTGGGCAGCATTGAAAGCACCACAGAAAACTATGACAATCCAAGTAGTTATGACTCAACTATGGGCGGTGGTGGAAATGGAGGAGGAAACGGAAGTAATGGAGGTGGCATGTCTGCAGCAGTAGCAGTGGTGGCTGCTTCCTCATCTTCGTCATCTTCATCCTCTAGTTCAGTCACACCATCATCATCTTCGCAAGGCAATAGCTGCTCCTTTGTCTCAACTCCTGGAATGACTTCCTCCAGCACAGGGGTTGGCTCTCAAATCGCCATGGGAAGCTGTAGCCTTATTCAGCAAGCAGGTCCTGGGCCTACCAACGGACCTGGATCTAACAGTGGTAGTGGCGTCCCACAGCCTCCGCCCCCACCGCCTCCCCCTTCTACCAACACTCCAAGTTGTAATATAAAGTCTCCACAAGGATGTGTCATTGAAAGGCCACCAAGTGCCAGCCAGCAACAGCAGAAGAAGGTGTCGCAGCCTCCTCAACAACAGCAAAACCCCCAATCGCAGCCTCCACCTTCTGCTCCACCACCTCCTCCACCACAGCAGCAAGCTCTCTCACAGTGCAGCATGGGCAATGGCTTTGGTTCCACACCCATGATCATGGAAATCCCTGAAAGTGCTGGCAGTGGAGGAGGTGGGCGGACTTTATATGACCGCATGGGCCAGGACTTTGGTCCTGGAGCCTATGGTCAGCCCTCTGCCACTTTTAGCTTAGCCAAACTCCAGCAACTTACCAACACCATCATGGACCCCCACTCCATGTCTTATTCGCATTCTGCAGCAGTCACATCATACGCTACAAGTGTTTCTCTGTCCAATGCTGGGTTGGCACAACTTGCATCCTCTCCACACCCATCCTTGTCTCAGGCTCAGCCCACTATGACCCCATCTCCAAATTTGAGTTCTGGCTCCATGAACCTTGGCTCTCCCTTGATTCAGTGCAACATGCCAGGGCCTAACATTGGACTTCCTCCCCCACCCCATACACAGCGATTGCAGGGCCAAATGGCCACCGTAAAAGGCCACATTTCGATTCGGTCCAAAGCCTCTCAAATTCCAGCTGGCTCCCCTCACCAGCAGCAATTGTACAGTCGCAGCTCTGGTGCTGTGACCATGCAAGGTTCCCCCCGCACTCTAGCAGTGCAGCGCGGGATGATGCCTAACCTCATGCCCACACCCGCTGCTTACAACTCTATGAACATGAATCCACTAAATGCTGCCATGTCAGCTGGTTATCGCATGCCACAGCCTATGATGAAGAGTGGGTACCACAGTAACACACCCTATATGAACCAGCCAGCCCAGTATCCCATGCAGATGCAAATGGGCATGATGGGAGGGCAGGCCTACCCACAGCAGCCTATGCAGCCTAATCACCATGGTAACATGATGTACACGGGCCCCTCGCATCACAGCTACACTGGCGTCCCCAAACAGTCGCCTTACATGAGCAGATGAGCACTAGAGAACAAGTAGATGGAGAGAAAGTTGAGAGATGTTTTCACTGAACTGCATCTCTACTTTACTAATTTGTATCCACCCTCCAAAGTCAGGGCCTAAAGGCAAAAAGGCAAGTGAGCTTGGTGGAGGACAAGGACATAGAGACTGCGACAATTTATTTTCCTTTCTAAAAATGTTGTCGTCAAGCTCTGTTCCTTTAGGTTAATTTCCCAATTACCTGCGCTGGGAGATGAAACATGATCTGGGATGATCATGGGAGATGACCCAATGGACCTTTATTGAGGCAAGTGTCATACTCTCACAGATTCCCCCTATCTACCATTGGTGTACCAACAGGGTTGGGTCCTCCAAAGGGTCCGTCACTCTGTCTATGAGATAGAGGGAGCGAAGCATTAAAGCAGCTATAGGGGAAGTGGACCTTCCAAACTGAGAAACAAATACATTTAAGCTGTTAATGAACATACATTGAATCATGCACACAATCATTCAATTGATATAGGAAGCCTTACATAAAAAGAGACAAAATATTTGTAGATGGACTTTATTTTTTCTTTTTTTATTATATTATTGTTATTTACTTTATTTTGAATATGTTCTCTAATTTTTCAATGACTGTTGAAATGCTTGTGTTTGAGTCTGACCTTCTCGTGCTTTGTGCGTGGCTGATTCATGCTCGCTCACTCATACACTCACCCCACACATAAATACATTTATTCAGATACATCGCTATAAAGCCACTTGACGTGCTTACGTGGAGGCACTTGAAATGGGGTTCTAGTCTGGACACATAAAGTGTCTTCCCAGTATGGAATCGGTGTCTTCCCAGTATGGAATCCTGCATATCTAAATTTTACAGTGGAAAGAACCCAAAACAGAGGTAAAAGACTGCGTCATTTGGAGTTGTATATGTCTAATATTAATGAACAAGCATCATTCTCCGAACAGTAGACTGGACCGAGAAGAATTTTTTGGAATCTAGTTAATGTAAATATTCTGGTACTACCTGGTTTACAGCACAGACTGTGCTTTCACAAACACTCCACAGATGTCACTACAAGGCGCAGCAGTCTCATAGAGTGCAGGTTTTTAACTTCATTCTACATAGTGCACCATACACACATACTGTGGAGGATAAAAAGGGTGTAACCACACAGGAACGTCTACAAAGCAGTCAGCTATGGCTGTTAGCATTGTAACTGTGCATATAAATGAGGTTGATGATTCCTTCTAAAGTAGGCCTTACTGTGGCACCAGTAAGTAGTGCTCGTCAAACTCCAGCTAATCATGCGGGTGTGATATTAGCTGTTAGCAACAAGAAGTTGTATAAAAAAAAAGTAAATCTGTGTCTGCAATGCACACATGGACCAACACACTCATACCCGGGATAAAGGTTAAAGTGCATGAAGTTCTGAAATGGTTACTGTTTTAGGACAATGGACAGCGAATTTCTTAATGATCCAGTATTCATAGTCAATGAGAGATCTTTCTCAAAGACCTGACGTTATATATATTATTTGTGTGCTTTTGTTTTTCTGAATTTTATCAGACTGGGCAGCTTTCTTTTATGACACAAGCTGACTCTTTTTGACTTTAGAAGACTTATTGTAGAGAAAATGTTTTTTCTAAAATATAAAAAAGAAAAATTCTGACATGGATATTGGTACTGTCATTTTTTTCACTTCTGTTTCAGGAAAAAAAAACAATGCATATTTTTTAGCTCGACTCTTGGGGTAATATTATTAAGAAATTCAAAACTAAAAAAATTACAACTCACTTTTAGTGAATTTAAGATGCCTTTAACCTTTCCATTCCATCTCATCTCTAGAGTTTTCTATCTTTGTGTAGTATATTAATGCTATTTTAAAACTAAAGGAAAATCAGATATCTAAAGGTCACTTAGCGTTATTTTCTTTTGTTTTTCTTGGTTATTGTGTGTATAGGACAACTTCCTTACATCTACGAGGCATGTAAAAATGAGCTCAGTATATTTCTGTCTGTTTATATTGCTTACCTTTTCGTATTCTTTGTAATTGTACATGGTGAGTTGTAAGCTAAGAGAGAGCCTGGTAGCCGGAGAAAGAGAGAGAGCCAAGCTTGGGCGCTCGGTGATGGTCGTAAGCGTCCACCTTCCACTCCTCTCTGTTTTGTCCCTGTATGTATTTCCATTTATTTGTTTCTTTTTTTCTTAGCAAGTACTTTCAAAAAACTGTACATTATAACATGAAACAAAAATAAATTATGTTGAGCCATTTTATTTGTTGTTGTATTTTTATTTGTTTTAACTACATGTACATCTTTTCAGGGATTTCACAGTTTTTGCCATACAGTGCTGTGGAAAAGTATTTGCCCCCATCCTGATTTCTTCTGTTTTTGTGTATTTTTCATTCTAAATTGCTCTAGATCTTCAAATGAGATATAACATAAAACAAAGGCAACTGGAGTAAACACAAAATACATTTTTTAAATGAGATATATATATATATATATATGTGTGTGTGTGTGTTTTCTTTTTATTAAAGCAGAAAAGTTATCCAACACCTATATCGCCCATGTGAAAAACGAACTGCCCCCTTTAACTTAATAGCTGGTTGTGCATCCTTTAGCTGCAACCAAATGCTTCTGATAACAGAATATCAGTCTTTCACAACGCTGTGTTAGAATTTTGGGGCGGGTCACCTGACTTAAATCCTATTGAGAACTTGTGGGCCATTCTCAAACATGAGATTTACAGTGAGGAAGACAATACACCTCTTTGGACAGCATTTGGGAGTCTGCGGTTGCTGCTTCAGCAAAAGTTGATCGTGAACAGATCAAGAAACAGACAGACTCCATGGACTCATGGCAGTTATTGAAAAGGGTGGTTATATTGGTCACTGAATATTTTTGAATGGCCAAAAATGTTATTTAATTGTTACTCTAAAAAAAAAACTCTAAAATTGAGAATAAAGAATTGAGATGGGAGAAATTATTTTTGTAACTTAGTTGCCTAAAAATTGTGCACACTTGCATATTCCCCTGAGAAGAACAAAACTCACTTTTCCTTTGTTAATCTTTCAGGTTTGAGTTTCAATAACATGTTGAATTGACCGAGAGCATTGTGTTTGTTCAACAATAAAATGAATCCTGAGGAATACAGTTTGCCTAATAATTGTGCACTCAGTGTATTTGGGTGTTGATTTGATTGCACAGGGCTGGCAGTAATCGACCCTGGGTGTGTCTAGGGCAGCTGAAACCCATTATGAATGCAGTTTCATAGATTTGGGGATTTATTAACTAAGGAGGCAAAAACTTTTTTAACACAGGTATTGGATAACTTTTTGCTTCAATAAATAACTATCATTTTAAAACTGTATTTTGTGTTTACTCTGATTGCCTTTATATAAGATTTTGTTACAATTTCTTAAACAATTTAGTCTGAGATAATCACAAAAGCAGGAGACATCAGGATGGGGCAAATACTTTTCTACAGCACTGTAAATAATTCAACTATGCACACGATGGCTTGTCCAGTATGACTTTACCATTCTAATGTTATTCAACAAAATCTGGAAAACGTGGTTTGCAGCCGTTACAGAACCAGTTTAACATGTTCTGCTTGATTAATATATATTTAAAGTGACAAAATATTTGATTATAGTTATCCGTATAAAAGCGATATCTGTTACTTTTCTAAACGCTGTGGCTCCTGTGTGGACGAGGTGCAGCACTTCTGCAACCTTTATACGTAGTTCTGAGCCAATGAAAGAACGGTCTGCACTGATGTTTCCGGGGCTTCTTTCGTTATATTTTATCCGCTTCCGTGTACCAATAATTGCTGGAGTGGGCGGGTTCTTATCGCATACGCGGCTCGCTATTGGTCAAGGCGAGTGACAATCAAGCGTGGTCTCGTCTCAAAATAACGGATAAGGAAGCAACATCACCCGCTCTGCTTTATTGAAGAATTGTGTAAAGTGGCAGAGGAAAATCAAACCATATAATCGTGAGTATTAAAAGTGCTTCTTATTTACAGTAAGATTATTTAGGGAACGGCAATGCGGATTGAATGAACCAGATTAATCCTCACCGGAGTTTATCACAAGACAGTCCTGTGATGCGAAAGGGGAGGAGAAAATATGGATGCGAACATTTAGGGATGCGGATGTGATGAAGAAACCCACCATACCAGCTGTTTCCATCCCTTCATCCGAGCTGGCTGTGTGCTTATTTCCAAACTATTCTTCTATGCGGTAACCAGATAGGGCTGGAAAATATTAAATGAGCTCAAAGGCCTATCGGTTACCCATGATAATATTTGCAGGCTTCGGGTCAATCATTGCTTGATCTACATATACTAAGTAGACTTCAAATTCACCCTTGCAGTATGTATATTACAGACGTAATCTTCGATGCATAATTTTAACGTGTTTAGTTTTGTACGATGTTTTGTTGTTTTTTTCCAGAGGCGTCGGTCCGCAAGCCGCCACGATGATCCACAGTCTTTTCCTGGTTAACGCATCGGGGGACATCTTCTTGGAGAAGCACTGGAAAAGCGTGGTCAGCCGATCCGTGTGTGACTACTTTTTCGAGGCTCTGGAACGCGCCACGGAACCGGAGAACGTGCCTCCGGTTATCCCGACCCCGCACCACTACCTCATTAACGTGCTCCGCCACCGCATCTACTTTGTGGCTGTCATACAGAGCGAAGTGCCGCCTCTGTTTGTCATCGAGTTTCTCCATCGGGTTGTGGACACATTTCAGGTTTGTGTGTTTTAATCGTCTAATCATCCCATTCTTAGGCGTACTGTTGTAACAAGTGGATAGTGACGTTATCATATGGTAATAACGTGATACTACTGAATAATGACCAAATCCATATATAATGATTAGTGGTAACAGGAGTGGCATTACTACTTCAAAAGTGGTGGGGCAGTCAAGTCAAGTGGGTTTTATTGTGTTTCAACCATATACAGTTAGTACAGTACACAGTGAAACGAGACAATTTTCCTCCAGGACCATGGTGCTACATAAAGCAACATAGGACAAACACAGAACCACATGAGACTACACAGACTAAATAACATACCTATATAAAGTGCACGTGCAAACGTGTGCAAAAAGTACGGGACAGTACAATAAATTACTAACAATGAACAGGACAATAGGCACAGTGAGAGACAGTGCAGCGCCGACCAGTACACAGTAGTGCCAACCGTTAGATTATCATAATAACATAATCAGCAAATAAGATATGAATGCATATCATGTATATATTCAGCTACGAACAGGGTTGGGAGAGTTACTTTTGAAATGTATTCCACTACAGATGACAGAATACGTGCTGTAAAATGTAATTTGTAACTTATTCCATTAGATTACTCAAAGTCAGTAACGTATCCTAAATACTTTGGATTACTTCTTCAGCACTGGTAGAAAACTCTGCCAGTACAGGAAGACAAAACATACATGTTAAAAATACATTCTCTGTATCTTATGCAGTGTTGTGAATTTTCTTGACTTTGTTTGCAGGAAAATCAATGCAAAAACCAACATACCTGCTTCAGTTCCTCTCAAACACCTGCAATTCCAGGCCAAAATCATTCAGGGCTTGTTGTGACCCAGCGACGCCTTGTAAACAAGACTTAATTAGATGCTGCAGTATCGTGAGAATCCACTTTTTCGAAAATGTCCTGCCCATCCGCCCCCCCACAGAGGATTTGATTGGTTTTGCCACTGATTCAGACATGTATCTCATTGCCTAAAAGTGGTGGGGTGTTGTCCCAGTAGTTTGAAAAGTGCTTTTCGAATGCCAGCTCGCCCCCTTTGCTCCGGCGGCCCTGAGTGGTAGACCGATATATCGGCTGGTAAATTTTCCTGTTTGGCTGATTCGCTTTGCAAGTCGCACAAGATATAATTAACTAACCTCACAAAACATGCGCAAATCCAGCGACGTCTTCTTGTGAAATGTGTATTCCTGTGGAGCGCTCATATCTTCCTCTAAAGCTCAAATTTTAGCAGTCTGGATCAAAACTGTGTTGCTCTGGCTCATGAAAGTAGCGTGACGGTCAGTCTGTGACAATAAGAGAAGGCCGTCTCAGCATCTCAGAGTGGTTCCTGTGCATTTCATGAGCAAAGTGCTGCAGGTTTACTCCTTCACGCAATTCCAAACATCTTTACTGCTACAATTTATTATTCATATCTAAAAACTTCACACAGTAGGCCTATCCCAGAAAAGAAGGCAATGACAGCATTTAACCAGACTTGTATTGAGGAAAACTGTAAACTGTCAAATGAACACTGCACTTTTTCCATCAAAATAAAAGCTTCAGGTAAAGGGGATGTAAATATGACAGAAATCTATTGTAGAAAACAAATCTAATCATCAAAATAGTAGTAATTCAGTATTATATTATAATAAGGACTTGACTTTACCATGCTTGTATCTGAATGGGGCGGCTGTGGCTCAGTTGGTAGAGCGGGTTGTCCACTAATCGCAGGTTCGATTCCCGGCCCACACGACTCCACATGCTGAAGTGTCCTTGGGCAAGACACTGAACCCCAAGTTGCTCCCAATGGGAGCTCTGCCGTCATTTGGTGTGTGAATGTCTGTGTGAACGGGTGAATGAGACACAGTGTGAAGCGCTTTGACTACCACTATGTTTAAAAAGGTGCTATATAAGTGTAGACCATTTGAACTGAGGGTGGATAGCACACAAAAGATAGCGGCAACACAACGTGCTTATTGTACAATGTGTCGTTTGGGACACTGCTAATGTGTTGCTGCTAGATTTTGCACATTAGCCATCCTCAGTTCAACACGTTTATCTCAAATAATCTTCTATTCGCACAGCGTGGCTGATTGTAAACATTCAACTTGCATTTGTAAGGTGCTGTCTTTACTGAAGTTTCACAAGGTGCCGTATATTTACAATTGTCTTTTCAGTCCAGCATTGTGGACAGATAACTCCTGTTCATGAAGTGTTGCATTTTCAGTGTAAACATACTACTCACAGTACAGAAGTGTGCAGTTGTTCACATGGCTGTGTGAATATTTGCGTTGTTTGAGATACAAATGTTGATGCAAACTGAGTTTGGCTAATGTGCTAATGCTAGCGGCAACTCGTTGCAAGCGTTTGAAACATCACTTCTGTCAGCTGTTGGCGAATGCTTCAGTGTAGTAAAAACATTAAGTGTTCCATTTGGAAAGATGCTACACTTTTAAAGTGCATACACTAAATGGTTAAATGCAGTGTATATTGTAAATGAATAGTGTTTATTGGGTACTATAGGACATAAATGACTACATTATTTGGGACACAGCTAAGCTTTTTTTTTTACCACTCAATGATAATTTAAAGTAATATAGGCTATATATATATATATATATATATATATATATATATATATATATATATATATATGCATTAGATAATGTGTAATTTGTCATGTTTGCATTCTGAGTTCATGGCACTAATACACTATCATGCTATATGCAGCCATAATATTCACTGGTTATCCTCTGTCATTGTATTTTGTTACACTGGTCTCTGGAATACTTGATTCTGATGGGTCAATTGTGCCATTTAGTGGCCTGATCAGAGATTATTTTCTTTATATTTACCCTTTTAGGACTATTTCGGTGTGTGCACCGAGGCAGCTATTAAAGACAATGTTGTTGTGGTCTATGAGTTACTTGAGGAGATGCTGGATAATGGCTTCCCTCTGGCAACCGAATCGAACATCCTAAAAGAGCTTATTAAACCGCCCACCATCCTGCGTACAGTGGTGAACACCATCACAGGTATTATTTGTTTTATTTCGTGGTGTATAAAATATCTATAAAGTTGAAGATCCAGAGTGCCTTCTAATAAATCCTCCTCTTCTTTGTTATGTGTGCACAGGAAGTACTAATGTTGGTGAGCAGCTTCCAACAGGCCAGCTGTCGGTAGTACCATGGCGGCGCACAGGTGTTAAATATACCAACAATGAAGCTTATTTTGATGTGGTGGAAGAGATTGATGCTATCATTGACAAATCAGGTAGATTGTCCTCTGGTTTGTGGTATCTGATCACATGTAATAGATACAGTATAAACTTAAAACGCTGATGGCTTTGCGGTCAGATCATCAACCAATATGTCAGTTGTCTTTTTAATGTTTTTCCCCCCCAAGGCTCCACTATCACAGCAGAGATCCAGGGAGTAATAGATGCCTGTGTTAAACTTACTGGGATGCCTGATCTCACCTTGTCATTTATGGTAAATCTCAATTTTAAGAATTATTTTTTAATTTACAGTGGTTAGCCATTTTTTTTTCTTCTCTAGCAGGGTGACCAATGCCTAATGTAATGCTAATATGTCAAATACATTTTTATAATAGGATATGAGAGAAACACAGAATTGCTTGCATTTAAATGAGCAATTATTATATAGAATATTTACCCAGTTAAATTAAAACACAAAGAAAATGTGCATTATCCATTGACACAAGAGGGAAACTTAACACTTCTGTTAATCTGTCAAGCAGTCACAGTTATTGGCCAAGGTTCATAATCTCTCAATGGACAAATATTGAATGATTAGATGGCCTGGCCAATAAATCAGCCTTGTGTACTCTTAAGACTGTACATAAAATTCCAAATGGTTAATCAGACCATTAGCACTATAGGCTACATTTCTGCAGAAGACCAGCACAAACAGCTTAATTAATGCAGAGAACCAGCACTGAAACACTTGTCTACCTACACCTATAATCCATCTCTCTCTCTCTCTTGTTCTGTAGAACCCTCGATTGCTGGATGATGTGAGTTTCCACCCCTGTGTGCGGTTTAAACGTTGGGAGGCAGAGAGGATTCTCTCCTTCATCCCCCCAGATGGCAACTTCCGTCTTCTCTCCTACCACGTCAGCTCTCAGAAGTAAGAATTACCTCAACATGCTCCACAAACACATAATCTATCTAAAAAGATATATTGGCTTCTTCAACATTTGCAAATTCGTACAGTATATAACAGGCACAAGCGCTTATATAATTATTATATACTGTACAACCCAAAAGGTTGGGACAGTATGGTAAATGCTAATAAAAACAGAGATTAATGATTTCTAAATTGTATTCACCCTGTGCTATATTGAAAGCGCTACAACAACACATTATTTGATATTTTCCCTTGTGAATTAAAATTATTTATATATTTTTTTAAATAATACACTCTTTTAAGATCACATGATTGTAAGATGTACCAAAATAGTTGGGACAGTCAAGGTTTTACCACTGTGAGACATCACCATTTCTTCTAATAACATTTATTATGCGTCTGGGCACTGAAGATGCAAGTATAAACATTAGAATTCTCCCCCCCCCCCAAAAAAAATTTTTTGGTCCATTATGCAGGTCTTCAGCTCAGCAATTGTACGGGGCATTTGTTGTGTATTTTGCACATCATAATGTGGCACACATTCTAAATTGGGGACAGATAAGAACTGTAGGCAGGATAATACCTGTACACTGCTTATGCAGCCATGCACTTGTAATCCAAGCAGTATTTGGCTTGGTGGAAAAACACCTTCTGAATGTGCATGATCTCCAATCCCTCAGATGTCACTGTCTTAAATGCCATCTTTCATCTGTAATGGATAACATGACATGAGTTCGGGAATACTTCGGTAAACCTTTGTCAGTCTACACCATTTGTCGCTGCATCCACAGATGCAAGTTAAGGCTTTACCATGCAAAGCAGAAGCCATACATCAACACTGTCCAGAAGTACTGCCGACTTCTCTCTGAGATGGAAAGCATAACAGTGGATTTGTGTTTTGTGGTTAGACGAGTCCACATTTCAAATGGTTTTGGGGAAAAACAGCCTTTGTACTCCTGCATGCAGTCCTGACCTGTGAAGTGTGGCATTAATGCTTAATGGGCCAACTATTTTCAGAAATTGGAATGTAGTACAGCAGTTATATGCATTTGTGATTGAAATGTGATTTTTGTCACTGTATTCTTCAGCCTGGTGGCCATCCCAGTGTACGTGAAGCACAACATCAGCTTCAGAGAGGGCAGCTCTCAGGGCCGCTTTGAGCTCACTCTTGGCCCAAAACAGACCATGGGTAAGGCTGTGGAATCCGTGCTGGTGAGCAGTCAGCTGCCCCGTGGCGTCCTCAACGCCAACCTCAGTCCTTCACAGGGAACATACACTTTTGACCCTGTCACCAAGGTACATATGTGGCTCTGATGTTCATGTTGAGTTTAATGCACACAAACTTTAGTGAATTGATTTTATTTTACTTTTTTCTGTCGTCTCGTGTCAGAAGAGGTTTCCATATCAAGTTTGCCATGTTTTTCCCTTACACGGTGGTTTGCGTTTTTATTTTTCACAAGCAAAATTAAGGGATGCTCTGTGGTCAACTGTTGTGATGATGTAAATGGCATTAATATAAATGTTAAAATATTTAATAGCAAGTTTTTATAGTTGAGCAAACACATGTAATGTTCTTTGTGTTGGCTACAAATCTAAACAATGCTATACTAAATGTAAAGCTTTCTTTTCAGCAGTACACACATCACCCAACATTTTGATTTTACTTCAACCTAAAATTTTAAGCGGTGGTAATAGCTGCATATTTATGCCGCAATGATAAATTGTTGTTGTGTGCAGCTTTTGTCGTGGGATGTGGGTAAGATAAACCCCCAGAAATTGCCCTGTTTAAAAGGCTCAGTGAGTCTCCAGGCTGGAGCCTCCAAACCTGATGAAAACCCTACAATCAACATCCAGTTAAAGATTCAACAGCTGGCCATTTCAGGTACTCTAGCTCTCTCAAAACACAACACCAGTCTACTGACATTAAATGAAAAGTTCACCCAAAAAGGGTAATTCTCTTACATCTGCAGTCTGCTTGGCGCATCATGACTTCACTTCTCTCATAGACCTTGTTCATGCTAGCGGCATCTTTTAATGTGAATGACAACGAGGCTGTGAAGGATATGGGTACAGCCCATACATTCAATGGGCTGTACTGCAGTTTAAAGTGTTTTTGGTCATTCCGTGGACAAAACACTTATACAATATCTGTCCCAAGAACATTCAGTATACTTGGATCTCCAGACAACATGAGTTGTGGAAAATTAGATGTGATCTAGGAGCTTTATACCGTTCTTGTCATTGAAGATGAGTCTATCCATCACAGCCTCGTCATTTCCATTAAAAGATGGTGTCAGCTTGAATAATGTAACAAGGAGACTGCAGATATCACGATATATATATATATATATTGAAAATTAGTTTTATTTTGGTCTTTTTATTTCACAAAAAGTCTTCAGAAGACATTGATTAAACCACTCAAGTCATATGGATGCCATTATGTCCTTTTTGGAGCTGATAAGTTTTGAACCCCATTGACTTGCATTGTATGGACAAACATGCACATCATATACATCCTTCGACAATCTTCCTTTATGTTCCGCAGAAGAAAGTAAGTCAAACAGGTTTGAGGCGGTTGAGTAAATGATGAGAGAATTAACATTTTGTGTGAACTATCCCTTTCATGTTGGACTAGTTGAGTTCAGCTAATTATAAAGGGCTCACTCTATCCCGAATTAGCATTATGGTGAAAATCCCCATGGATAGTATTGAAATAGAAGTGTATGCGAAAATAGTTTATTTTTAAGAAACTGTTCATATTTGAAAGCATCTGCATTTCCACATAGTGTATGCAAACTCACTGCAACATTTATGGATGGAATTTTTAAAAACATTTTCTTAGACTTTTAGTTAATATAATTCAGGATGTTTATTGTATAATGCAAGTATGGGTTGTATAATTGTGCCACGGGGTATACATATTTATTGCATTAAAATATCTAATTAATCTGTTTAAGTATGAAATTTGCATGAGATGCCTTAGAGCCTTTTGTTCTGGGAAAATACCTGTAAATTAAATAAATGTTAACATGGAAAGTTTCATGGTTGACCTTCAAACTGTAAATCGTTTTTTAATATCCCAGAGGGAATGCTTGGTTAGGAGTGGGGATGTAATTTAACTATTCAACATCAGGAATGAATAATTTACCATTCATGACATTCACATCATCTGGTCACAAGGGGGAGCCAGATGTTGTTTTTATAAGTAGTCCAGATGGTTTGACAGCCGTGCAACCGCATAACATTGAAAGATGGAGCACTGTAAGCACATTTTAACTGGTTGTTGATTCAGTGTGTTCAGTGGTCACAACCCACCCCCAAAGAGACACCATGGTCTCATACGCAATATAGGTTTTGCAACTGACATGTTTGCTTTCCACCCAACAGGTCTGAAGGTAAATAGACTCGACATGTATGGCGAGAAGTACAAACCTTTCAAAGGCATCAAGTACATGACCAAGGCCGGCAAATTCCAGGTCCGAACCTAGATGACCTCTTTCTGCTTCCGTTCCGTAATTTAAACAATTGGGTTATGTTTAAATGGGGCAAAGAAAAGAGAACAAGTTTGAGTAGATACATTTCCTTTGGAAAGCATTTCAGGATTAATGCAGGAAAATGAATGAAAAGACTTTGGCTGCCACTGTTGGGAGTATATGACTCTACACAAGGGGCAATATTGTTATTTACACTATCAAATGTGCTATTACAGGTCCACCCAGGTTAAAGAGACAGTAACTAAAGTTTATGATAAAACTGTTACGAGACTTACTGCCTTTGCGTCCAATTTTCTTGCACTCTTTTTGCATTACAGTTGCACTCAAGAAATATACAGTATATTTTAGCCTACGATTTTACGCATTTCAGTTTCATAACAAAATCCCATCAAATTCAATTGAGTTATGTTTAACAAAATGTAATAAAACTTCAAATGTTTAGGTATATTTAATATTACATTTATCCAAGTTTTATTCATTTAATTTTGTTAAAGGTTATGCAATTCAATATGATGGAATTTTATGAAACTCAAATATGTCAATCTTAAAATAGGCTAAAATATATATATATATATATATATATATATATATATATATATATATATATACTTTTGCGTGTTAGTTTATTCTTTATAGTTGTATATGTTCAAACTTATGTACAACACTGTAATTCTGTGCTCGCTTTTCCCAGTCTCATTTCTTAAATTCAACTGTTTTGTACTCTTGAGTTTTGGTTTGTGCTCTCCTTCTCATGCCTGCATTGCAGAACAATAATCATATTCTCCCATTACAGACTTTGGCCTCCATTCTCAATAGTCAAGTGCAAAGTAAACAATTTTTCAAATGGCTTTATGCCAGAAATGTATTTCTTTAAAGCAGAACTTTTACTATATCAATTCCAAGGCTACATGTTGTGAAAAGTGTTTCAAAAGCTATTTATTGGATAACTGTCCCATTTAAAGCATAACTGACCAAACCAATCCATGACACTCTCTATGGTGATTGAATCTTCTTACCCTGAATGTAACTTGGATAGAAACACTTAAGTCCTTAGCTAAATTCAGAATCTGATACTACTATACTACTATTACATATGTCGTAGTACGAGTCCGAATTTAGCCCTTGAATCAGTAGTACACAGTACTTGCATCTGTCCCGTCATTCAAACTGATTTTTTTATTTTTATTTTTTTAAGTTTTGATTTATGGTGGTTTATGGTTAGTTTATTAACAGACACTGAATGGAATATACAAAGATCGGAAAAGATGTGTTGAATTATATTTCAGCTTCTGTTGATGGTTGTATTTTTTATTTTTTTTGTGTACTGTTTGGCAGATAAATTCAACATTTTCAGTGCTATGTAATAAAAAAGTAAACTAATAACCTCAAGTTTCGCATCTTGCATCTCTCAACTAGTCAAGAGAGCAATATATGAAAGGGCAAATCATAAAAAGTAATTTTCTATGATAAATATTCAAAACATTTTGGTTAAAGTGTGTATTATGTTGTTATCTAGATATTAATATATAAATGTGTGGTCAATTTGGGCAGGCTACCTAATTTATCATACACAGGATTCTTTTAAGAGAAAGTCTGTCAACATTTTACTATTAAATGGAGTCTGCTCTTTAAAGGAATATTCAGGGATACAAATTAAGCTCAATCAGCATGTGTGGTATAATGCTGATTAAAACAAAAAATGTATTTCGTCAAATCCCTTATTAAAAAAAGGGGGTTTAAAAGCATAAATTACAATTTTATAAAAGCGCTTACATTACTTATGTGAAAACTTGTTTATTATTTGAGCCATAAAGTTGTTTAAAATCATTTTTACAGTTGTTTTAGGGTTTGTTGACATTACATCGTCATGGCAACGAAGTTGTAAAATTGGCTTGATTTTAATGTTTATGCATTGGTCCCATTCACATCCATTGCAAATGCCTCACTGGAACCCAGATTATTATTATTATTATTATTTAAAAAATTGAGGTGTAGGTAATAAATAATTTTTGTGGTAACCAATATTATGCCACAAATGCTGTCGATTGAGATTATCTTGTACTAAACTCAGAATATTCCTTTAAACTCTACTAAATTTACATGTAGGCGCGCCAAAATGACGTCAGGAAAGTTTAACCCCCCCTCGTTACACGGCACTAACTGGACTCCACTCCACAACTTACTTCAGCCTCTCTGCAGCACTCGCCGCTGCTCCTTCCTCCTCTTCATCGTCCTTTAACTCTAAAACTTCCATACAATACATACAAGAGACATAGAGGAATGTTTATGGGGTCTGTCCCCCGATGAATGTGCCACTTTTCTCATGGAATTCGCTATGTCACGTCTTGACTGTTCAATATTTTTTAAACTCTTGCAAATTAAGTTTTCGTGTTTGGAAGATATTTTCAGAGTGACATCCGGCCGTTCTAGTATTGTTTTGTGGAATTGTGTATCCTAATGCTTTGTTCCATTTCTTAAATTATTATTTTAAAAAATTGTTCATTTGAATCTGAATGAATTTTTAAAGGAGGAAAAAAGTTGGAAGCACTTGGTAAGTTTTACTTCCTACACATTTTTTTCTATACTACGAAACTTTATTGTTTCCTATGTTCAGTATTAGTAATTAATTACAAACCTGAAAAATCGGTCGTTTTCTACACGGATGAAATGTGTATTCCCTCTAGTGAAAGTTGGATACGTTTTTCAATGCCTAATGAAGCAATTAGTGCAATACACATCGATTAGAGTTAACTCTTTCTTTTGAAAGAGATAAGCAAGAACTATCAATGCAAATTGCATCAACAAACGCTCGAACTAGGTTATTACAGTTTAGCTACTGTGTTGCAAATTGTAACAAATTTCCCGTATGCGCGCCGGCAGCGCTACTTGTTGCAACACGCGCCCCGGGGTGTTGTTGTCTTTATGCAGAGGGGGGCCCTTGCTGATGTGTCGTTTTTCTCACCCCTCAAAGGAAAATTCTCTTGTTTGTCAATATAAATAGGAAAGCTATTGCAAACGTGTCAATTTAGGCGACCATCGCAGGGTTTTTTTTTTTTTACACCTCTCTCTAAACTCTTGATTTTTACCGCCAGTTAAAGCGTCCGGCTGAATGAGGAGCCACGTGCTCGTGTCTGAGAGAGCTCGTGCAGCAGTCTCGGCTGCATTTGGCTCGTGCGATATTTAGAGCAGTGGGCTGATATGGGTTATGGGACGAATGGCAATTTTCAAAATAATGCACAATTCTTTAATGGTTGTTGGCAGTGTTTTGCAGTAAGAGGTTTAATTCCCCCCCTTCAATAAGGTTCAACAAGGTTGCTTTTGCAACGTTACGCATGTGTACACAAAAATCTTTAGTTTGATAGTCACTTGCTGACTGGCATTTAAATGGCCTGGCCCACGTAACGTTCAGTGTTTTTTAAGCGAAATTTGGTTACTAGCCTACTACTAAATAAACGGTAAAATAGTGCGTTTATTTAAATCCTGCTGACTTAAACGTTGCCATATTATGTGGCCGTGCCATAAATTGTATTAAATCAGCAAAACATTTTAATAGTAGCCTACATATACAAATGAAATACGCCCAGTGGCCTGTTCGGTGCAGTCCGCAATCATTGTCTTTAAATTATGTATGCTTGAAACTTTAAACTATATTTTAAAAACGAAAAGTCATACTCGCCTTAGTTAAAAAAAAAAGAAAAAAGTGGGCTGTCTGTCAGGTTTTTATTTGTAAGTGGTCCGACAGCTGAAAGCTATCGTGTTGCGGCTTTTATTGCTCTACAACCTATTATAATTACTGTAGCGAAACATGAAATGACACAAGGCGGGAAAACGCTATTACCTTGTAACGATTACTCTACAAATGTTTTATCAAATAATTAACGCCTCATTGACATTTATAACGACCCCAAACTGAGGAGTAGCATAACTATACAAAACCTAAACAATACACAATGACCCGTAGCAACCGTTAAAATATTTGCGTTTATTGTCGGTCGACTGGAGTCTCCAAGCGCCAAACAAAGAGCGTCGAACGAAAGTCCTGCATTCAGAGGAGGCAAACAAAGAGCGAGAGCTGGAGAGCTGTCTCTTGGGATTCGCCATTGTAACCGAGCATGTTCGCACTTTTCGCACGTAACCTCATATCAGTTGTCCTCTTTCTTTTGTTTGGACATCAATAACCAGACTGACTGTGAACATTAACGTTTCAGTCTGGCAGTATCAATGTCCCAATTCATTATTACCGACACGGTAAAAAGCCTTTAAAAATTGGCAATATAATCTAGATGGAAAGACAGACACTTTTTAATTCCGCAGTTCACTGTGATTGTCATCTAAACACTTCGGACCAAAAGATTAGACTAATGTAATGTTATAGAGGTAGTTCACCCCAAAACGAAAATTCTGTCATCATAAACCATTGTGTTGTTCCAAACTTTTAATGACCTCCTTCTGTGGAACAGTGTTATATGGTTATGTTCCATGAATAAGAAGAAAATAACACGTGTTTGGAACAACATAAGGGTAAATATGAGTAAAAAATTACTCATAAACATGCACTTGCTTTTAATAGAGCTAGAAATGTTCATGTTAGAGTGTAGGTGTATTACATTTGCTAATGTCACCGAGACAAAAGACCCTTTATTAATTCATAGGGCTTGGCAAAAATATTGATCTTCCAGTGTATCTTGATTTCCATTTGAACAATATCGATTCTTAAATCCAAAGATCAATCTTTTACTCTATGCGTAACCCTCTAAAATGCATGTAAATCGCTCGCATATGCAACCAAATTTCGTGCTATGTGATTACAAATTTAGGATTAGCCACTGGATGATACATGCTATGATTTCACTCACCAGTCATTTATAGTGGTGAAGAAGTTTACCACCGAGAACCTTTCACTTTGTTGAGTGTAAAACTTTGGTTTGGCTTGTTTCTTTTAATGTGTGTCCAAAGACGTGATCCCCTAAATCCATTTGTCACTGAATAATGTCTCGTTTAGTATCCTTACTATACATTACAGACAATAATTATTTTTTAATAATTTTTTTTAACACGTTCTTCAAATCAATGTAAATACTTGTAAATAGATTAAAAAAAATTATGCGTATAAACAATAAACAATATAATACATGAAATTTCAAATCATATTTGCAAAATGTATATTCTCGCACTGCACCTAGTTAGAAGGTCCCCTGTTTAATTAACAGCATTAGCTGGGAGATAATTTATTTCATATGTAAGCAAAATGGATTGTATAACTGAGATATACCCATATGAATTGAAATCAGAATCAAATTAAATGTAGAGCTGTTGAATTGGAATTTAATCGATTTGGGAAATCTGTATTAATACCAAGCCCTTATCCTTAAACCACATCTTTTTTCCCCCCTCTCCATTATACAGTCTCTAAACTGCCTACATTGGCCATGACTTCAGCTGGTTCCTGTCTGTATCCAAATGACACCAAGTTTGACTCTTCAGGTAACACAGTGATGCTCCCCATCACCTGCTGCCACATTCCTTACGTACCTGCACAAGCAGGTGAATAACATCATGGCCATCTCCTCAAAGTAAGGAGTTCGTCCTGTGCCCACTACTGCCCTTTTTAATCCGTTCTAAACGTTCCCTGTTGACCGGTGTGGCCTTAACACAGCACACACACTTTATGGACTGCTCTGTGTTGTGCTGTCAAGAACCTTATTATTTAACTTATATTTTTAACCCCTTAGTGGCCACTTTTACCACTCTCTTGTCCTGGAAGAGAGTGGGGCCCTCGGTATGCACAAGCTGAGAGGAGGCCCTGGCCCTCCTGTCAAGGATATATATGAATTTTCTCAGGATGAGGAGGACCCTAATGTTTTTCTTGGAGCTAGGGGTGCAAAGGTGGTGTCCCCTGCAGCCGACTACATCAGGTCTGAGCATGAGCAAGCAGGCCTCTTCTCTTTGCCGCAAATGGAGGGTCAGGAACTGATGGAGCATGTGGTACCACAGAAAAAGAAGCGTAAGAGATGCGGTGTATGTGTGCCTTGTATGCGGAAGGAGAACTGTGGTACATGCAGCAACTGCCTGAACAGAAAGGTCGGCCACCAGATCTGCAAACTGAGAAAGTGTGACGAGCTGAAGAGAAGAAAAAGCCAGTGGGAGGTAAACGATCAAATCAAAATGCACTTCTCTTAAATAAAAAATATTACATTCAAGCATTTGCCAAACATTTTTTATCCAGAGCAGGTATACATTTTATCAGTATTATAAAATGGATTGTTTTGTTCTTGGATGCTGATTGGTCAGTAGTCATGCTTTATTCACAATAAAGCACAACTTTGACCTCTTCACTGAGCGGTAGGTGTGGCAGGCACTCTGCTTCATGGGGTGCCTAACAATATTCAACAATATGGATGTTACCTCAAATCATGTGGCTTGTTGAGGAGAGCAATGTTTCCCCTAGGTGCTGTGGTGCACGTGTCCAAGAGCCTGATATGTCAAACCTGTATTTACTGCCTATTAGGAGCCTATTATCTAGTTTATTTCCTAACAACAAACATCATTCAAACAGAACAAACATTACACAGATGGAATACACTGTACAAAAATCTTGGCGATCTAGACTTTGAAGCCCTTTATGAACTTAGGGTTTTTAACAGTGCAATGCCATATAAGCACAAGTTATACCATTGATAGCTCCTCATTACTGTTGTTTTCTAAAATAATAATGATAATAAATCATAGTAGTTGTTATGAAAGAATTGTTGCCTAAACACATTTTGAAACTGTAACTACAACTGCCACAATTGTATTAAAAAAGATGTTTAATACATTCTACCTAATAGATTAAAGCAGTATCACACGAGCAAGAGTGTGATATGGTCCTACATCAGCACTACTGTGATATCGGCCACAGGCAGAAATGTATACATTCAAAAATGTATCACAGAAATTGTATCACAGCTTTTGCTGTTTCTGATAAGTTATTGGATAAACAAGGATGTGTGAGAGAGAGAGAGAGAGAGAGAGAGAGAGAGAGAGATGGATCGTGTTTGGTCACCTGCTGCCACTCCCAAGCAGAGATGCTGTCAGCTTTTTGAAGATCAACTTTCTCAGTGGAAAAATTGTGTCCAAGGAGGGGTATTTCTCCCTATTTTGCGGTAGCTGGCGTGCAAGAGTCTTTCACTATAGAAACTGCAATGTCCTCCCGCCTTTTTAAACAGCACCCATTGTGTAATTAATTAGTCTTGTCTCTCAGCTGTGATGAGCTGTAATGTTGAAGTTTTTCCATTTAAAGCTATTTCCTAGCTTTAATAGAAGTAATACAAGCGATGCTGAAGAGCTGTTTTATGTAAACACTAGCTGACGTGGATTCACTTCACGTCACCTAACTGGCTCATATTACACACAAATTATCTCACCACCTGCTGGCTAACATATGTAATGTAAGAAAAAGAAAAGACAAACACACAGAAGCTCTTAACACATATGCACTGCTCTTGCACTATAGTTTAGAACACCATGAACACAAGTGGAGTGATACACAGTGAAGTGTCGGAGTTCTAATGGTGTCAGGCCATCAGGGCTCATGGAACGTCTCTTGTCCAATCAGATTCGAGGACCGGAACTGACTGTTGTATATTATTTATTATGAAACTATAAAATTTGTGTCAAAATATCACAATTGCTGTTACTACTGTATAATCGTGATCAGTTAATAAGGATGATGTGTAATTTGAAAAACTTTGACATTTTGTCTCATAGCACAGTGTTGCTATTTCCCCAGCGTGCTGGTGCTGTCTATTGTTTGAGAGGTTCATATTACTTTATATATGGTTTATATTACAAAATTCTCTCAAGAATTCAAGTGTGTCTCATCAATTTTGTGGTCTGCGCTGCGATATCGCGGGAAGCCCACATGGCCAATGCATGCTCTCCAGCGATACAGAGCAGATCATTGGCACAAGTGGTTCTGTAATTGCTTACACATAACTCTAAAAAGCAGCGAACTCAAGATTGTTTCAGTGATCCGAAATTCTGCTTGGGCGACCGCCAAATATTTTTCAATGGTGTGAGAACCATGGCATTGTTCTTTCCCTTCTGTACGCGCAACTGTTCGAACGGACCTAGCATTACGTTGCGCCGCTATTGAATAAAATACATGTATCTAAATTATCTTACTTACAATTTTGGCCTAGTGGATGTTAAAATGTGTGAAAATTATCATGACTTATTTCAGGAGGTACCTGAGCCAAATCTTGGGACCAGAAAGTCATAAGAGACTTGGCTCTTTTGACCCAACAACCATGTGAAAAACCTCTGTGACTGCAAGTTCTGCATGAGAAAAAACACTTTCATTGTCTTTAGGATATGTATAATCTAGTTTCATAGCTTGTCCACAATATTCCACAAGTCCATGACGCTTTGCGGACGATGTGGTGGAACTTCCGGTTAAGCGTAAACAATTGTTATAATATGCATTAATGCAGCATTAAAAATGACAGAAACTTAAGAACAAATTAACATAGAATTATAGCAAGATGATATTGTTCCTCCTCACCTATCTGTTAATGATTACGGGTTTGAGGATAATGGTTAAAAGCATTTTAGTTATTTTGTTGAGTCTTTATCCCAATGGAACAACCTATGCATGCTAACCTGAAAAGTAGTGTAGTAAGCTCAATCTAGCTTTATAATTGTTAGTTTACATACATTATTTCCATATCAAAATGCTATAACCTACTTAACTGTGGCACTTGTGAAAAACTTTCAAAGTGAGGATTTCTTTTCAATTCGCAGTTCTTTTCAATTAACAACATACAAAGTCCAGTAAACAGTCAATATTCAGTAAATCAATATTTGGTGTAAACACTTTTGCCTTCAAAACAGCGCCAATTCTCTTACTTACAGATATAATGTTCCAAGCTTCTTGGAGAATTTGTGGAGAATACAGTTCTTTTATTTAATTGGGCTGTCTCAATTACTTCTGTCTCTTTGTGCAATCCCAGACTGATCCGATGTTCGGTGGGGGGGGGGGGCTCTGTGAGGGCCATACCATATGTTGCAGGGCTCCCTGTTCTTCTATTTTATTCTATTCGCAAAAGGAATATTTTTCCTTTTGCGAATAGAATAGGAAAAATATTTCAAGTGCAAATCAATCCCAGAACAACAGCAAAGGACCTTGTGAAGATGCTGGAGGAAACAGGTAGACAAGTATCTATATCCACAGTAAAACGAGTCCTATATTGACATAACATGAAAGACTGCTCAGCAAGGAAGAAGCCACTGCTCAAAAACTGCCATAAAAAAGTTTGCAAGTGCACATGGGGACAAAGATCTTACTTACTGGAGAAATGTCATCTAGTCTAATGAAACAAAATAAAAAAAAATGATAAAGGGTGAGGCTTGCAAGACGAAGAACACCATGCCAACCGTGAAGCATGGGGGTAGCAGCATCATGTTGTATGGGGTGCTTTGCTGCAGGAGGGACTGGTGCACTTCCCAAAATAGATGGCATCATGAGGAAGGAAAATTCTATGGATATATTGAAGCAACATCTCAAGACATCAGCCAGGAAGTTAAAGCTTGGTCGCAAATGGGTCTTCCAAATGGACAATGACCCCAAACATACCTCCAAAGTTGTGGCAAAATGGTTTAAGGACAACAAAGTCAAGGTATGGCTATCACAAAGCCCTGACCTCAATCCACTAAAAAAAATCATGGGCAGAACTGAAAAAGCGTGTGCGAAAAAGGAGGCCTGCAAACCTGACTCAGTTACACTGGTTCTGTCTGAAGGAATGAGCCAAAATTCCAGCAACTGCTTGTGAAAGGCTTCCCAAAATATTTGACCCAAGTTAAACAATTTAAAGGCAATGCTACCAAATACTAACAAAGTGTATGTAAACTTCTGTCCCACTGTGAATGTGATGAAAGAAATCAAAACTGAAATAAATAATTCTCTCTAGTATTATTCTGATATTTCACATTCTTAAAATAAAGCAGTGATCCTAACTGAGACAGATAATGTTTTCTACGATTAAATAGTCAGGAATTGTGAAAAACTGAATTTAAATGTATTTGGCTAAGGTGTATGTAAACTGACTTCAACTGTGTATATATAATTTATTTATTCGTGATAAGAGATCCAGCTTTTGATCCTTAGGACAATTGAGGGACTCTTACAACTATTACACAAGGTGCAAAGTGCAAACATTCACTGATGCTCGAGATGGCAAAATTGTACTATATGCATATTTTATGTATGTATTTACTTTATTTAAATACTTGTTATGTAGATTCTGAAAGGCAGTACTTAATAAAAAAAGATATTTTATCTCTTATATTTGTATAAATTCTGAAAGGAGTGTGAAAACTTATGAGATGAAAGGGGAATGCAAATTTGTGCACTCAATTATACAGTATATATATTAAACACCTGATTAATGAGCTATCAGTTGTCTTTTCTTTGGCTTGCTTTCTTGTTTTTGAACAAAAATCTAAATCGAGCAATTAAAACAGCCATTTGGCTCCTAAATGTTTCAGTTTAGGAGCCAATGGATCCTTAGTCATTTTTTAGTCTGGAGCCCTGTGTGAAGCATTCAAAAAGGCTGATGCTGAATACAAATGAACTTTCAGCACATGTACACACACCTGTAGGCACAATAATGCTATTGATTCTATGTAATTCATTGCGCTCTGTTTCTGGACATATCTAGCGCTGTGCTTTGCGAGTGGTTTCTGATCATAACATTATTGTTTTAGACAATACTTTAGTTTTGCTTGATTATTAGAATAACCATTAACTGCACACATTGTCTGGAAAATTTCAAAGACATCTTACAACATTTAAAAAGTAAGAATCTAACCGCAAGACACGCAAGCAAGCAGGGAGCGGCTACACACAAAAAAACCAACCAATCACACTTCTGCCAGCCAATAGAAAATTCCATCCACCTAGCAAAATACAGTGGACTCGCTAAGAATATTGTGAATAGCAAACCACAAAGGCTGTCAACAAGACTTAACCAATGTTTCTGATAAGCTTAGATTTGAGTTTTTAACACTCAAGGGGTTGGGGCTGCAGTCATCAGCCCTGTCTATAACCTGTTATTGGGCCAACTTAACGCATTCCTTTCCTGTCCTGTCTTAACAAGTCTCCTTTCATCTCTTCGTTGCCTAGACAGTAATGACCTGACAGTATGATGGAAATGACGTGGGTCAGTTTCCTACAGATTTGTAGATGATCCACACCTAAAAGAAGACACTCAAGAGACAAGGAAACAAATTAGAAGACAAGGCTTCAGTGTGTAATTTCTTTGTAACTAGCGCCACCGAATGGAATTAAAAAAATAAACTGTTTACAAACAGCCTTGTGTTGGCTGTTGATCGAAAAAACAGATAGTCCAGCCCCGATTTATGTAATTGAGTCAATGGCTATGTTTACATGCACTTAAGAAAACTGTTAATTCCAGGGTTTTTGCAAAAGCAGTGTTCTAAAAGAGTAAAGAAGAACACCAATTTCCTTACGCCGCATAAGGGATTAAGAGAAAGCAGGTTAACACACTTTGGTTTCTCCTGAAGAACACATCTCATCTGTATATATAAATGCATAAGTGGCATTCTTACAGGTTTTTTAAGGATTGTGCATGAACAGACAATGTAAGTAATAAGATGGAGCCATACATAATATCAACAAGTCAATACAGTGGAAATAATTAAACATTTCTAGAAGCAGAGTGGGAATAGCACATACACAATAAACTATACCCATTAAACACATCTCTGTAAAATATCTACTGTCCTTCACGTTCACGTGTATGTGCTCATACATTGGAGAAATCACATAGTTTTACAAAAGAGGGAAATCTCACTATTGCAGTGCAATTTCGCTGCAGGTCGCAATGGAAAGTTGAGGAAACAAACCTTCTTTTTCATCGGATTCCATCTTTGCTATTTACACAAGTGCCACAGGGAAATGATGCTGCTGTGGAGAAAGCTGCTTACTGATTGAGCCGCTTGGATACGGGAGTAAATAGTACACCACTAGTACAATGCTTGTAAACGGGAACACTACTTTCTCGCAATAAGCCACTTTTTGGTGTCCATGTAAACATTGTCACTGTTATTGTGTTGATGTCTATCATCAATGAGTTTGCACTATACATCACTGAAAAAATGACAGTTTGCATACAGATGAGCATAATAGTTGTTCGTTAAGGAGCCTGTTAGTGTTTGCACATTACTTTGGGAGGTTAGTTAAGGTATGGACATCAGCCCATAGAGATTGTAAAGCATTTCTAACATTGAATTGCTCAGCTGCCCAGAGCAAAGCTCCCTCTCAAAAGCGTAACAACGTTAGCCTCTCTTTGTTTCATTGTTTGCAATGTGCTTTTTTTTTAAGTGACAGCTGCTATATAGTAGTGTCTTTTTCCAGAATGATAACATATACAGTCGCTAATCAAACACTTTCAATGAAGCTGGGTAGACCCCTCCCCCCAACACAGAGCAGATGTCTGTTTTTGGTCTGCAGGATAAATGAGAATGAACTTCACTGCATTCATCATTATGTAGGCTCTAGCAAATTGAACCAATTTTGGCACATTTTGAAGTAAGAGTCATGCTTGCCCATACAGAAGTCGCTGGCACACTACTAGAGTGTTGATGTTGGTTGCTACAATGATACTTTGTTGATGGAAAGGTGTTCTTTGTGCTTTTGTTCTGTTGCTACACGGTTGCTTGGGTGTACTGGGCCAAAATAAAAAGAATCCACCCCAGGTCTCACATTATACTTCAGTCACTAGATAAGGATTATGGATTTTTTTTTGCCCGAAAGTATTAAGTGTAACTTTTACAGTAGACTTAGATGTTTGTGCTTATACCTAGCCATGCGGATTGAGCAATGGCAACAGTGATGTTTGCCTGAACAAGTACCACTAAAGTTGTATCTAGTTTTTATGGATTAATGTTCTACTGATGTACTTTTTTGTGATAAAAGCCTTCAGACTATTTTTCTGCTGCATTTTGAAGAGCTTATGATCTTTAAAGGGTCACTGCACTCACATGGGTCCCAGGTGTGCATATATGTGTGTTTGAGCAGGTTTA
>JAVLUX010000008.1:8242500-8312500 GCA_032164185.1 Moxostoma hubbsi | reverse complement strand
ACTATATGTACATATATTATTTTTATATAAAAATTTTGATCCCTTTTTCTCCCAATTTGGAATGCTCTATTCCCACTACTTAGTAGGTCTTCGTGGTGTCGTGGTTACTCACCTCAATCCGGGTGGTGGAGGAAAAGTCTCAGTTGCCTCCGCTTCTGAGACAGTCAATCCACGCATCTGATCACATGGATACTTTTGCATGACACCGCGGAGACTCACAGCATGTGGAGGCTCATGCTACTCTCCGTGATCCATGCCAAACTTATCATGCGCCCCATTGAGAGCGAAAACCCCTAATCTTGACCACATGGAGGTTACCCCATGTGACTCTTCCCTCCCTAGCAACCAGGCCAATTTGGTTTCTTAGGAGACCTGGCTGGAGTCACTCAGCACGTCCTGGATTCAAACTCATGACTCTAGGAGTGGTAGTCAGCATCAGTACTCGCTGAGCTGCTCCGGATAATGTTATTAAAAAAAGTTATCCAGTATCAACTGGGCCTGTTTGAAAAAGTATTAGTTACTAAATCCCCGGATCTAAAAACTGCATTCGTAATGGGGTTCAGCTGGACTAGACACACCCAGACCTGATTACTGCCAGCCCTGTTAATCAAACCAACACCTAAATAGAACTTTTTCAGCACCATGAATTTGGCTAAAATGTCTCACACAGTAACACACTGTGCCATGGTCGAAAAAAAAAATCCAGAAATTATGACGAAAAAATTCACGGTGATTGAAATATATGAGTCTGGGAAGTTACAAAGCTATTTCAAAGGCTCTGGGACTCCAAAGAACCACAGTGAGAGTCATTATCTCAAAATAGAGAACACTTGGAACAGTAGTGAACCTTCCCAGAAGTGTCCGAGCTTCAAAATTCCTCCAAGAGCACAGTGACGACTCATCCAGGAAGTCACAAAAAGGCCAAGGACAATATCCAAGGAACTGCAGGCCTCTCTTGCATCAATAAAGGTCACTGTTCATGAATCCACTATCAGGAAGACACTGGCCAAAATGCCACCCATGGAAGAGTGGTGAGGCGAAAACCACTGCTAACCCAGAAGAACATTATTATTCATCTGAATTTTGCCAAAACACACCTTGATGATCCTCAAAGCTTTTGGGAGAATTTTCTGTGGACTGATGGGTTGAAAGTGGAACTGTTTGGAAGACAGGAGTCCTGTTACATCTGGCATGAATCAAACACAGAATTCCACAAAAAGACCATCATATCTAAGGTCAAGCATGGTGGTGTTAGTGTGATGGTGTGGAGATGCTTTGCTGCTTCAGGTCCAGTGTGACTTGCAATAATTGAGGGAAACATGAATTCTGCTCTCTACCAGAAAATCCTAAAGGAGAACGTCCGGTCGTCAGTTCGTGAGTTGAAGCTCAAGTGCAACTGGATTATGCAGCAAGACAACGATCCAAAACATTGGAGTAAATCCACCTCTGAATGGCTCAATAGAAGCCAAATTTGGAGTGGCCTAGTCAAAGTCCAGACTTGAACCCGATTGAGATGCTGTGGCAGGAACTTAAACGGGCAGTTCATGCACAAAAACCCCTCCAATGTGGCTGAACTAAAGCAGTTCTGCAAAGAAGAGAGGACCAAAATTCCAACACAGCGTTGTGAAAGACTGATCTCCGGTTATCAGAAGTGTTTGGTTGCAATTGTTGCTGCTAAAGACGGCAGTTCATTTTTCACATGGGCGATATAGGTGTTGGTTAACTTTTTTACTTCAATGAAAAATGTATATATTTGAAAACTGTATTTTGTGTTGTATTCAGGTTGCCTTTGTGTTATGTTATATCTCTTATGAAGATCTAAAACAATATGGCATGAAAAATACACAAAAACAGAAGAAATTAGGATGGTGCAAATACATTTCCACAGCACTGTATGTGTTATTGCATTGTGCTTATATTCAATGTACCTGCATTTAATTACATCTGTAGATAAATTGTTAATCTTATCCCTAACACTAAAACTAAACCTTCCCCAATCATTATCCTAAACCCTAACCCTCAGGGAACTCACTAGTTTTGATTCTACATGACAGAAATACAGATAGAAATATGACAAAATTGAGGGAAATTGTTTCTTGGGTCAGTCAGAGCAAAGCGCACAGCCGTACAGCTGCATGTGCCATTAGGAAGTATGACACTATAAGAATCTGGAAACATCTGTACTTGTGTGGTGCTTTAGATGAAAGTATCTTTACATGTTTGCCTATTTAAAATGTTTCGGATAATTGATTAATTGAAGTGGAAAAAGGAGTTACCAAAATTCTATTTATTTAAAGTCATTCATTTGCAGCAAAATTCATAGACACATAAATTATGCTTCTGCTATGTACATTAAAATAAACTCAGGACAACAGGACAACTCATGCGCATGTGTGAGGTTCATAATTGTTACTGAGATATACAACATGTTACATTGCACACATAACATATCAGCTTTGACATGCAAGTTTTTTTATTCATTTATTTAACAAAGTTTGAATTCCATGCATCTGTGATTCCTCACATCTGCTGTATTTTCCTAATAATTGAATATATAAATCAGTCAATCAAAGTCTCAATTGGTAACTGAGTGCAGTCATTGCCACAACAGGGTCATCATGGTCAATTTCTGTCTGTAAAGCAAGAAAAAAAGTTTATGTTTTCATTAGAAGTGGGCAGAAAATATTTCAAAGAAGAAGAACGGCAACTCTTGCTAAACGTTTAGCTTCTCTGTAGGCCAGGAATCTGTGTGATATCGCTCTGAGAGCAGAACTAAGATTTTGAGAGAACGTGAAAAGGGACATGCTGTGGGAGCTTTGTTTTATCCTTTTTACCTGTGTTCCTACTGAGGTGTTTTTTTTTCTTCCCGTCGAGGTGTGAGATGTGCTTCCTAATCCACTCATGTCTCTCTGCTGTAGGAGCACACAGTTTCTTGTCTTTTTTTGTGATGAATCTGTGAGTGCAAAGAGAGATTGTAATCACAACTAACATGCAGATTATGGCATAATATAGTGAAACTTATCCATGATTAGTGCTTACACAGTAGCTGGGATGGGACAACCGCTCTCTGTGGTTTGGTGAAAGTAGGATACAATGATTTGCATTGGGATGCGTGTGTCTTTGGTGGTCAGACAGCAGTCCATAGCTGCATCTGAAAATGCTGAGAATGAAATGTCCACATTAGCAAGGCTCGCCATTGGAAATCCCCCTCTCTATATACATTTGTCACCATGCAAGAACAAAACTTGGCCTGAACATTCCATTCCTTTCAAATATTTCTCAACTTCTCTAGATTTCCAGGAAGTCGCTTCCAGAGTTACAACAGAATATATGAGAAGACAGCCAAGAAGTGCTATGTCAATGAACTCTATTGCCAGAAAGTATGACTTGCAGCAGTTTTTTTACTTTTAATAACAATGTTCCCATGTGAAATGTGGAATACAATAAAGAGTAGGTTTTTAATTCAAACTTACCTTCTATGCTGCCCCATAGGACTGCAGTAAAGATGAGGAGAGTTAATACTGGAGCCTGCATTCTTCTCTGTATATTTGTTGCAAGTCAGAGCATCAGATACCTCTGCAAAGGTGAGTATGCACATCAGCGTGCAGGTATTTATACACACAAAAAAGAACTAGCTTTCACATCAAGACTTACCGCAACTGCTCCACCCCTATTTCGTAAATGCATAAATCTTCCCATTCAGTGTTCCCTGCAGGGGATCCTGACCCTTAATTTACATAGAAGAACATAGAAAAGTACTGATACACTCCTGATGTAATTAACAGCTACTGAACCCAATGTGAAATAAAGTATAACAAAGTTTAGTTTTTGGTTGCATAACGGTTTAGTGCTCTAGTGCTGTTTTTTTCTTCTTTTTTCTATAAAGATCATACAAAAAAAAACATTGCCTGTTTTCTGCTTTTAGATTTAGAGTGGGGTTAAAAAGTGTAAGTGCAGTCAGAAAAATGCTTTTATGTTAAATTACAAATACACTGGAAACCAAACCAAAAGTTTGGAATAAATGTACAGATTTTGCTATTTCGGAAGGCAATTGGTACTTTAATTCACCAAAGTAGAATTCAACTGATCACAAACTAGAGTAAGGACATTACTGATGTAAAAACAACACCAAAGTAATTTTTTATCAAATCTAGACAGGCCCCATTTCCAGCAGCCATCACTCCAACACCTTATCCTTGAGTAATCATGCTAAATTGCTAATTTGGTACTAGAAAATCACTTGCCATTAAATCAATTTGAATGAAGTTTAACATTGTCTTTGTGTTTGTTTTTGAGTTGCCACAGTATACAATAGACTGGCATGTCTTAAGGTCAATATTAGGGGAAAAAATGGCAAAAAATAAACGTCATTCAATCATTGCTTTGAGGAATGAAGGCTATACAATGCTTGAAATTGCCAAAAAACTGAAGATTTCACACAAAGGTGAACACTACAGTCTTCTAAGTCAATGGACAAGATGTAGAATGTAGAAGGCCAGATGTACAACTAAACAAGAGGATAAGTACATCAGAGTCTCTAGTTTGAGAAATAGACGCCTCACATGTCCTCGGCTGACAGCTTCATTGAATTCTACCCGCTCAACACCAGTTTCATGAACAGTAAAGAGAAGACTCAGGAGGACTTATGGGAAGAACTGCAAAGAAAAAGCCACTTTTGAAACAGAAAAACAAAAAGAATAGTTTAGAGTGGGCAAAGAAACACAGACATTGGACAACAGGTAATTGAAAAAGAGTGTTATGGATCTTAACCCCATTGAGCTTTTGTGGGATCAGCTAGACTGTAAGGTGTGTGAGAAGTGCCCGACAAGACAGCCACATCTATGGAAAGTGCTACAGGAAGTGTGGGGTGAAATGTCACCGGAGTATCTGGACAAACTGACAGCTAGAATGCCAAGGATCTGCAAAACTGTCATTGCTGCATGTGGAGGATTTTTTGATGAGAACTCTCTGAAGTAGTTTAAGAAGTTCTGAATGTTTTTTTTTATTGTAATAGTAATTTTTCACGTTATTAATGTCCTGATTATACACTGTGATCAGTTGAACGCCACTTTGGTGAATAAAAGTACCTTTTTCTTTCCTTAAGAGCAAAATCTGTACATTGTCTCCCTTTTGCTTTAATTACAGCATGCATTCATTTGTGCACCTGACAATCCATGTTATCCAGCATGATTTGAGAATTTATGTTTGCTGTCAATTGAAGCAAAGAAATCTAAACTTTTGTACAAAGAAGGTGACTTGCTAAATGTCACAAATTTGCTTACTTGAGCAGTGACCAAGAAATAGTTAAGAATATTTAATATTTCTGATTTATTTTATGCCCTAACGCTACATTGTTATAATTTTTATTTTAACATCCAGGTTTAAATTCAATTTTGAATCCCATTATTTTGTATGTGGTCTCATATTTTTGGATCCCACTATATTTCAATTCTGCATTTTGAAGAGTTGATTTCTATTGGCAACTTCGGTTAAAAATGTTTTTTTTTTTTTTTTTAAATAATAGGTGGACTTCAGGTCACATCAAATTTGGCATCAATTTCTTTGGAGGAGACGGAAATATAACGTGCATAATCCAGGTCTTTCCAAGCCCTCGTTTTCAACAAAAGGATATTTAAAGTGATCTTAACTTGTCATTATCTTGATAATGAATAGTTTGATAACTGAGAGCCTGGCACAGATGCAAGGGTGTGTGTTTCCGTGAAGCACTTCTAACTGAGCCAAGAGCATTACATTGTCAGGAGTTTGAGGGGAAATGTGCCCGTTAAAATCTGACCCAACCTGAACTGTGCTGAAAGTTTTTGGTATGTGCTGTTGCAGGGTGCATGCTATTCAAAAGCTTGGCTCTTTGCCCCGTTATGCATAACTCTCAGTTTCGTTTCTGATAGTGTATGACACCACATTACATTTTACTGGTCAGATTTAATTTATCTCTACAAAACCAACACAGTCTTTCTGTTTTTACTCACCACATTCACACATATTCAATAGTTTTTTCAAGTTAGAATAAAAACCTTGCTGTTGCTACTATTCTACTAAAGGACAGTTCTGTAGAATTACCTTTCATTTTGCACATCCCCTATAATAACATACTGAAGTACCTTGGAAAAGTAATGGTGTTAGATGGTGTATGCATGATACTTTGATATAGCCTACAACAACATGATCCATTCACCATTTACTTTCATTGGTCAATGATTGGTCAATGTCAAAAGATGATTTCACAATGAAAGCCAATGGTTTCTGAGATTGCCACACAGCCAAACATCTTCTTTTGTGCTCCACAAATTGATGCCCAATATGCCCTGGCAGGTCACTCCACTTTCTCCTTTTAAATTCATCCATAGTGTCAGTTCAGTGAACATCATTGGTATGAAGGACCTGAGCATTGCATCACCTTTACTTCATTTCAGTTTAAGAACATTCTTAGAAAACACACATTCATGCACATACATGCATACGTGCACAAGGTCTCATTCATGAAACATGATAAGAACAAATTTCTGTGTAAATGGTTCACAGATCCGTTCTCACTCAAAGGGATATTTTGGGTGCAATGCAAGTTAAGCTCAATCGACAGAATTGTGGCATAATATTGATTACCACAAAAATGTATTTTGACATCCCCTCCTTTAAAAAAGAAAAACTGTGCAATCACAGTGCAATGGAAGTGAATGGGGCCATTTTTTTTAAAAAGTATAGCCACAAGACATAAAATCACATATTAACATTTTCTGTGAAAAGTCACGGCCAATTTTACTACTTTTTAAATAATGTCAATAATCACTAAAAACCATAAAATTATTGTAAAAACAATGATTGAATCAATTTTACAGCTCTATATAATATAGCCATTTTAACAGAAGAATTAATGTGCTTTTATAAAATTATAAGTTTCACATTTCTGCTTTTAAATCCTCCAAATATTTTGCCCATTCACTTCCATTGTAAGTGACTCATTGTAAAAAAAAAAAAAAAGAAAAGGAGGGACGAATCGAAATATTTTTTTGTGGTAATCACCATTATGCCATAAATGCTGTTGATTGAGCTTGTGTGGAACCCAGAATATTCCCTTAAGAATTTTTTTTTTTTTTTTTTTTTTTTTTTTTTTTGAGAACCACAAACATGACAAGCGCCATTGTTTCTGTTATTCTATCTGGAAAATTAAAGTGGAACTGCTTATCAGCAGTCATGCACCAAGGAATGTAAACAATACCAGATCAATCTTAGAACAGGTAAAATCTGTGTGATCTATCTGAATGTATTACACAATGTTCTGAATTTAATGGTTAAATACATTTATGCAGTTCTTCCTCGGTGCAATGAAACTTTATTGCAAACGTTGTATTTATGATTGTATTTATAAGAAAAATAAAACAATTATGCAATTCTCTTCTTTTCTATCCTGTGTAAATCTATCTACATGTGTAAATATATATTCAGATTAACAACTATATGTTCAGAATTTATAACCAGCCAATATGTTTTTTTGGGGTTCTGATGGGTTAGTTCACCCAAAAATGGCAGTTCAGTCATTTCATTGTTTACTCACCCCTGTGTTTTTTATAACCCCCATTTGACTTTCTTTCATTTGCTCAACACAAAAGAGAAATTGTGAAAAACATTTGTGTTCAGTGATGTCATACAATGGCAGTTTATGGTGACCGCCTCTTCAAGCTTCAAAAGGATGCAAAAGTGTAATTCAGAAGTCTAATAAATTATTCCATGAGACTCATGATTGTTATGAAAGCATACGATAAGGTTTGGTGAGAAACTAACCAAAATCGATTGTATTAATTAGTGAAATTGTTGACCATCCATGAGACAACACAAGACCAGTATTTCACGCAACCTGCTCGTGAAAAGTGGCATTCAGGCAAAAACGCATTTTGTTTTTCTAAAAACCGGTCACAGTGATACTAAAGAACAGAACACAACACAGCTGCACACAAACCAGACAACTGATCTACCAAGAATAGATGCATTTCTATGCCCAGCCTTATTTTATTTTTTTTAGCCTGAGTACTCAAACAAACAGAGAGATGGGCTGCATTCAAAAATGTAATCAGTTAGTGGAACTCTTAAGAGAACTGGTCTCAGGGCAGTTTGAAGAGCACCTTATTTTCATCCTAATTCTGTATACAGCCTCTAAAGGCAGCATTTTCCAATTTTTGGATGCAGCCATAGACAGAGGAGGCTAAATGCAGCCACAGTCAACCTGATGGCAAACGGCACGCAATAAAAGATATCTTTTCTAATCATCAGAATTTCTGTCCTATCTATCCGTGATGTGCAATGGTACATTCTGTAATTTGCTCGGTTTCTATTTTCAGCATCATCGTGCCGCGTTACCTGCCTGCTGTGAACCGTCACTGCTCCAAAAACGTTCTCAAAACAGTATAAGCCAGCATAAAAAACAACTTAAAAGCCGGATATAAACGACTTGATTTTGGCCAAGAATGTCACATCTACCGAATGTTTCGCTGAGGTGTCGCTCTCTTCAGATGGAGGTTCAGAATGGAGAACAGGTTACAGACGTTCCCTCCTATCTCTCTGTTTGATTACTCTGTAATAAGGCTGGGCATAGAAATGCATCTATTCTTGTACTACAAACTCTTCTGACATGTTTTGTAAGTTCGGTTTTCTGGTTTGTGTGCAGCTGTGTTCTGTTCTTTAGTATCACTGTGGCAGACCTGTTTTTAGAGAAAACGTGTTTTTACTTGATTGGCTCTTTTCGCCAGCGGGCTGCATGAACTACTGGTCCCATACAGACTCAGGGACATGCAGAGAAGAGCAACGGTCGGTCAAGAGTTTCACTAAATAATACATTCGATTTTGGTATGTTTCTCACCAAACCTTATTGTATGTTTTCAAAAAAATCATGAGTCTCATGGAATAATTTTTTAGACTTCTGGATTATACTTTTGAAGCATGAAGATGTGGTCACCATAAACTGCAATTGTGGGGCATCACTTTGCACAAAATTGCTTCACAATTTCTCCCTTTGTGTTTAGAAAAGAAAAGAAATTCATATGGGGTTATAACAACACAGGGGTGAACAATGACTGAATTTTCATTTTTGGTTGAACTATCCCTTTAACTATATACTTGGAATCATAACTATATTGGATTTATATATTAGGAATTATAATTACATATTCAGATTTACAATTATATATTCAGATTTATAAATATGTATTATTTATTCAGAATTATAACTATATTCAGCTTTATACATGCAGCATATTTAGAATTTATATAATAATTTTTTGTTTGGCCCACCCATAATATAAATATATTGTATATATTGTGTATATCACTATAATGTAAAGCAGTGCTGGATTGTCACTTTGTCACATGTTGCGTTTGAAGCCCAAACCCTTAATTAGTCTGTGAGGTGCGGTGTTTAGTCACTAGCAGGAAAGTCCCTCAATGGTTTCTCAGACAATACAACAGGAAGTTCTTTTTGGATGCTGTGGAATCAGAGCAAATCTTCCAGTAACCAAGAAGCAAAATAAATCACCACTTATGAGCCACAGCAAAAAAAAAGAAAAGCCTGTATTGCATTTCCAGTGAAAGTCTTGGCCTTAGATGATGCTGTATACAGCAGTGCTTTTTTATTTGGAAAGAGAAAGTATGAGTGTTTTTGTCCTCAATTGAGTACTTGAGTATCAGTGCAACAATGAACTTTTTTTATTTCATTTTAGGCAGTATGCTGCTTCTCATCATTTATATGAATTATGATCAGTTATTTTGTAGAGGGTTATATCAGAATCTCAAAGAATTATATTACCAATAAGTTGTGTGGGATCATTGGTTCTAAATCAGGGGTCTTAAACCATTTTCAGGCCAAGGACCCCTTGGTGGATAGAGAGATGAGCTGGGAGCCCCGTTACATACCGACTCCCGAGTGTTGCATTTTATACCTGTAAAAACGTGTAAGGTAGTCTACCATATTAGTGTATGCACATACTTCATGATGTTTACATTGCAAAGCCATTGAAATAATCATTAAAAGCTGCCCTGCTGAAAAGACCAGCTAAAACCATCTGGTTTTAGCTGGTCGCCCAGCCTGGTCATAGCTGATCAGGCTGGTTTTAGCTGTCTTTAGCTGTTCTTAGCTGGTCATGCTGGTCTTAGCTGGTCAGGGAGGTCTTAGTTATTCAGGCTGGTCTTAGCTGGTCAGGGTAAATCTTGGCTGGTCTTAGCTGGTCTCCCAGCCTGACCAGATAAAAAGTGTTCAAACCCCCTCTGAAACCAGCTGACCAGCCTGGCTTGCCTGGGTGACCAGCTAAAACCAGCCAACCAGCATAGGCTGGTTTAAGATGGTCTTTTCAGCAGGGAAGTACAGCAGGGGTCTGCAACTTTTTTCCTGCAAAATTTCTCCTGTTAATCCCTGTGCCAAACCTCCTCCAAAAAGAAAGACAAAGACAGACAGGCAAACAAACAGAAAAACAGACAGACCCTGTCCATGCTTGATAATCTAAGCAGTACCTATTTATTTACACCAGGCATGTAAGTTATTGTTCTAAAAGCAGGCTGTCATCTGGTCAACCGCACAGCGTGACCAACGCAAAGCAGATGTGTTCCCTTACGAGTCAGTACACTTGACATTGCATGCTAACGCATGAGAAGGGGAGTGTCTTTCCACACAACCTATAGTTGAAACCTCTCTACAGTAACGCCGATATTCTAATATTGACTATGGTGTTTGAGGCCCCTCTTTTTAGGCACAAAACTGTCCGCTATAAATGCAGGTGCACAAATGCCATTCCTCAGAATTTTCTTATGTCAAGACATCTCTCGTCTAGAAGCCCTCTATTGCTTCGCTGTCGACTACGAGTCAGCGGGCTGAATCTACACAGCAATGAGAAGACCCTTCACTCCCCTGCAGTGTTCCGGTGAACATCACTCTGCTCGGCGGTTCGCTGGAGAACGGGCCAATTCAGCATCCTGATTCCCCGCAGTGCTTCGGCAGGAGTTGTGTATCCTTCGGGCGCAATTGTATATTGTATATTCTGTATGTATATAAAACTCGGCCAAAAAAAAAGTCCTTTTTTCAGGACACTGTATTTTAAAGATAATTTTGTAAAAATTCAAGCAATTTTACAGATCTTTATTGTAAAGGGTTAAGACACTAACAGCTTACAGATGTTAGGCAGTTAAGGTCACAGTTATGAAAAATTAGGACACTAAAGAGGCCTTTCTACTGACTCTGAAAGAAAATGCCTAGGGTCCCTGCTCATCTGCATGAATGTGCCTTGGGCATGCTGCATGGAGGCATGAGGCATGATAAATTGCAATGTCCGTACTGTGAGATGCCTAAGACAGTGCTACAGGGAGACAGGAAGGATAGCTGATCATGCTCGCAGTGGCAGACCATGTATAACAACACCTGCACAGGATCGGTACATCTGAATAGGATGGCAACAATAACTGCTTGAGTTACACCAGGAATGCACAATCCCTCCATCATTGCTCTGACTGTCTGCAATAGGCTGAGAGAGGCTGGACTGAGGGCTTGTAGGCCTGTTGTAAGGCAGGTCGTTACCAGATATCACCAGCAACAATGTCGCCTATGGGCACAGACCCACCATCGCTGGACCAGACAGGACTGGCAAAAAAATGCTCTTCACTGACGAGTTGTGGTTTTGTCTCACCAGGAGTGATAGTTGGACTCGTATTTACTTTCAAAGGAATGAGCATCACACCGTGGCCTGTACTCTGGAGGGGATCAGTTTTGAGGTGGAGGGTCCATCATGGTCAGGGGCGGTGTGTCACAGCATCATCGGACTGAGCTTGTTTTCATTGCAGGCCATCTCAACGCTGTGTTACAGGGAAGATATTCTCCTCCCTCGTGTGGTACCCTTCCTGCAGGCTCATCCTGACATGACCCTCCAGCATGAAAATGCCACCAGCCATACTGCTCGTTCTGTGCGTGATTTCCTGCAAGACAGGAATATCATTGTTCTGGCCAATGAAGAGCCCAGATCTCAGTCCCATTGAGCATGTCTAGGACCCCCCCCCCCCCCCATTATATATATAAAAATATAAAAGAATCGCTTACGTGTTCACGTCTTTTTAAAGATGTCATTCCATAAGTGTTCCTTGTGCGAGAGGCACATCCTGCCATCAGATCAGCATGAGACCTGCATTCTCTGTCTGGGCCGTGCCCACTCAGAGTCAGCTCTCAAGAAGACAGGCTGCCCTCACTGAAAGGGCATGAGTCTCAAGACGCTGCACTCGCAAATCGCCCTCGTTCTGAGGGACGATTTAGCCTCCCGCACCCTTCCACCCACCTCTTCTGTGATACCTGAGTGATCACATGAGGAGGCACAGCGGGGCCGTGATGTCGAGCAGGATGAATTTGAGAGGACCTCGTGCCCGCACACACTTCGCGAGTCCTCCATGCAACATGTCTATGCCGATATACATTATATGCGTGATGCATATAATGACACACAGCCTTGTCTCGTTCTGTGGTTCTGATGCTGGGGATGATGAAGTTGTCATGTCTCTCGCTGCATCTGGCGAGTGGTCAGTGGATGATGCTACCGCCCCCCCCCCCCCCACCCCCCCCCACCCCCGTTGAGGGCGATGAGTGTGTATGCACCACCGACAAGGAGATGCTTTGCATTCTTTCAAGGGCAGACAAAGAGCTCGATATCAAGTGGTCTCCAGAGGAATCTACACATTCTCGCCTTGAAGAATGGTTCCTGCAGTCTAGATGCTGTCAAGCGACCGCGTCTTGTAGATCTGCCTGTTCTTCCCTGAAATTTATAACGCACTGTCAAAATCCTGGCATTCACCTATTCACCTCACCCGCACAGCAATTACATCCTCTCCAATGTGGATCACAGGGCAGAAACCGGCTATGCCCAACTACCACCTCTGAAAGAGGCGATGTAGCGGCACATCTCTGTCCGTTGAGTAGCAGGGCATGGAACTCCCGTCCCATTCATCTTTCTAAGCCATGTCAACTAATGTCCGCACTGGCTGGAAGACCATACTCAGTGATGGGCCAAACTGGTTCAGCACTCAATGTGATGACATTGCTCTGATTTTTCCGAGCTAAGCTCTTCAAAGAAATGGACTAGCAAGGCTACGATTCAGAGATCGTACGGACTTAGCGCTGCGAGCCAATAAAAACTCCAGTTATGGTCCGGTGTCTCCAGCAGGCCTTTTCGTAGGCCCTGTGAATAGAATTGCTGAGCACTACGTCACAACTCAGCAACAATCACAGGCTATGAGAAATTGCATGCCAAATCGGAGCAGTTCTTCATCACAACTGGCTCGCTCCCACTCTGTCTCGGTCCAGCGCCCGGCTAAAAACCCCCACACCAGCTGCCTCATCATTTACATTTTACATTTACATTTATGCATTTGGCAGACGCTTTTACCCAAAGCGACTTACAGAGCCCTTATTACAGGGACAATCCCCCCGGAGCAACCTGGAGTTAAGTGCCTTGCTCAAGGACACAATGGTGGTGGCCGTGGGGTTTGAACCAGCAACCTTCTGATTAGCAGCCCTGTGCTCTAGCCACTACGCCACCACCACTCATCACTGCCAGATGTCATGGCCAAGCCACTGGTAAAGCCACGTAAGCCGTGGCCCAAATGAAGGCAGCTGCCTCAGCACAAGCCATGTGCCCAGAACTGATATTTACAACACATGATATGCCGGTGTTGCGTGCACAGACTGCTACACACACAGCGGGATTTACAGTTGTTAATTCCTCGTTCTGGAGAAGGATGGAGGGCTTCAACCCATTCAAGTTCTGGGACGCTCAAACAATAATTTGTGAACCCCCTGCGGTACCACCGCAGACCCCCTGTTGAAGACCTTTGTTCTAAACACAATAAGAAATCTTTAAATATCAATCAAAGAAACCAGGTCATGAACCTCCAGACATCTTTGTCAGTATATTTACCTGCAAAAAACCTTGCTGTAACAGCTCAAAAGGCTCAATTATCCCAGCTGCTGAAACCTGCAAGACATTACTTTCCTGCTAAATGCATAATAATAATACACTCTTAAGTGTATTATATGTTTTATTACTGGAAGATGTCAGTGAACAGTATTAACTTAATGTCTTCTTTTGTATTTGGGACCTGTGGACTCATGCAACAACTTAAGAGGTCTTTCTTTGTCCTACTTTGCTACATTGTTGCTCAAAAGTCCATCTTTAAGGTTTGAAACTGTATTAGCAAAACCTGACCTATATACAAGTTCAAAACTGCTTTAAGCAGGTCATAACTGCACTTGAGTGAAAATAAGCCGTTCATTTCTTTTTGTAACAAATGAGTTCAGATGCTTCAATTGTGCATTTTTGACAGGTGTTTTCTATGCAATTGCAAACCCATGCATCTTACGTGAAAATAAGTGTCTCACAAATTAAATATGAAAAAAAAACCATTGAGATTTCCTAATTAACAAATTTACTTAATCATAAAGCAGTGTGTTGAATAAAACTGCTCAAGTCATAAATGCTAAACATTGTGAAAGCTGAAACAAGACAGTTAATGGTTCCCATCAGTTACCAACAGCCTATCTTCATCTGGAATTGCTCTAGGGGAAGCGTGTCTGATCACGTTGTTTCATGAGGTCATGAGGTTTACAGTAAACCACACAGGAGTGTGTATGCTCACACAACTGTTTATCTGCATTGGGCTGGGAATCGTGCTGGCGGTGTATGGGCTCCTTTGTCGAGGAAAGCAATTAAAAAAAACGACAAACCCACAAACAAATAAACATGTACAACTGTTGTAAATCTCTAAATCTGAGGCCATGGTTCTCAGCAGGAAACCGATGGAGTGCGTACTCCGGGTAGGGAAGGAGGTATTGCCCCAAGTGAAGGAGTTCAAGTACCTCGGGGTCTTGTTCACGAGTGAGGGGACAATGGAGCGAGAGGTTGGCCGGAGAATCGGGGCAGCGGGGGCGGTATTGCACTCGCTCTATCGCACCATTGTCACGAAGAGAGAGCTGAGCCGGAAGGCAAAGCTCTCGATCTACCGGTCAATTTTTGTTCCTACCCTCACCTATGGTCATGAAGGTTGGGTCATGACTGAAAGAACTAGGTCGCGAGTACAAGCGGCCGAAATGGGCTTCCTCAGAAGGGTGGCGGGCTTCTCCCTTAGAGATAGGGTGAGGAGCTCAGTCATCCGTGAGGAACTCGGAGTAGAGCCGCTGCTCCTTTGCGTGGAAAGGAGTCAGTTGAGGTGGTTTGGGCATCTGGTAAGGATGCCCCCTGGGCGCCTCCCTAGGGAGGTGTTTCAGGCACGTCCAGCTGGGAGGAGGCCTCGGGGAAGACCCAGGACTAGGTGGAGAGATTACATCTCCACACTGGCCTGGGAACGCCTTGGGGTCCCCCAGTCAGAGCTGGTTAATGTGGCTCGGGATAGGGAAGTTTGGGGCCCCCTGCTGGAGCTGCTTCCCCCGCGACCCGACTTCGGATAAGCGGTTGAAGATGGATGGATGGATGGATGAACTGTTGTATAGATATTGTTATTTTTCAGCCAATGCTTGTAGTACAGAGGTGTCTAACGTATATCAATTGTGTTTTGCTGTGAAGTAGGCACACTATTGCATCAATGATTTTCCAGTTCACTATAAACTGATTTCATCTTAGTCTTCAAATTAATGTTTTTGTAATAATGAGCCTGGCTGCAAGTTTCTGCTTAGTCATGTGTAACCCCTTGGTGCTGCTTGACTGTGGCTGGACCATGATGGCATCAGCATATTACTTTGATATACTGTATACCATAGTGCATAAAGATTACCATATTTACAGTGCTGATGTATGGCTTCTACTCTCCCGCCGTTGCTGGCGTGCCAGTGATTACCCCTCCGCATCTGTTGGCAAATTGGCGAGCCTCGACCCATCTTTGCACTTGAAGGACAACTAGGCTTTTTTGGAGGTTCCTTTTATACTACAGCTCCATTGAATCGCCTGTTTAACATCTCTAGTTTCACTTCACCTTTTTATTTCACTTCGTAAGATTTTTACTTTTCATAAATGGCCTATGTCTCAACTTTTCTGGAATGTTTTGCAGGCGCCAATTTGTGTACAAAAAGATTACATTGGTGCATCTGTTTTCTTGAGGTGTCCTTTCTTACATTAAACAGAGATCTTACAAAGTATTTCATCTTGCACTCAAGATTTATCAGTTTGCTTAATGCTGAAAAAAATTTGAGGGAACAACACTGTTGTAACCTATAACATTTTCTTGCGTGTTTTGATATGATCAAAGGTGAAGCTTGGTCTGCGATTTACTGCTATAAAGCATTATTCCTTACTCCGGAGTGACATCTTATGGTCATTCACTAGAAACTCATACTAGAAATGCGGAAAACACTTCCTTAGCAAGGCCGTTTCTTGCATGTTCTAACTTTCTTGGCACAATTCTGAACTTCATCCCATACTTTTGTATTAATTTATTCTGTTTGATTTATTTGGCTGATAAGCAAATAAAAAAAGGTTAACAAAATTAGGGCCTTTGTTTATCAACGCTGAATCAATTAAATCCACGGTTTAATAAATGGCATTTTTGTTTCGTTTTGTAATGGAAAGTACCCACAAGAACTGATGTGAGATCATTCGACGCGCGTCATGTGTCGCCTGTGAGCGGAGGCCCTCGTTTATGAAATCTGATCTCAGTTCAGAGCGAGCACAAAATAAGCGCGCGAGCTGGTGATTCAATCGCTCGAGCTGCGCCGCGCGGTGTTTTCTGGGAGCAGTTGAAAGATTCAAGATGGCGGCGAGCAGGAGACTACACAAGGTAAATGTCCAAACCTCGCACTTTTTAAACCTCTATTTGAGATGTATCACACACGACCGCTCACTTACTAATTAAACACGAGGCTAACTTGCTAAAAATGCGATTTGAACAACCGTTCGAGCTTGGGCGGCGTTGAAATGAGCGATTCTTTCGCTCGATGACTCGGCTCGCTGCGTGTTTCCAAACATGAAGGAGGAAAAGCGCCGGCGGAGGCCGCGAGACGACAGAACTTGGTTTTGGGGTCGAGATCGGTGAGTTACAGGGCGAGAGAGCACGTTCTGAGTGGACTTAAGAGTCCTATGTAGGGGTTTTGTTCAACTGATTGTACAGTAATGGGTGTAGGAAGGCACAAGAGTCAGGTACGATGAGTTCCGTCAAACCGGGTTAGGTTGATTCAAGACGGGGCGAATCTATGTGAATTACCCGTAATTTGATCGGATGTGATAGGGACAATAAGGATCTCACACATCAATGTTGTTGTTTTAAAAAAAGCAGTTGCGTCAATGACAACATAAAGAGATCAAAAGATAATCTGTCAAATAAAAGACGACATATTGTGTCCCTCCTAAACTGGCAATAGCACAAATTATGAAAATAGTACTTTTTAATCATTTTGATTCAAAGAGTTTCAGGTGACTTGAAGTTACGCCCTTGAATCGAAACTGTAAGCGACTTCATAAGCTTTCGCTTTAAGAACTTCCGTCTTGTGTCTAAATCACTTTATTTACTTCTTTCAAACATGTAAAAAACCTAAATTTAACCGTCAAATTTTATTTTCCAGTCATTTTAACGCCAGTATTATATATTTTGATGCGTTTATGTGCTGGTTATTGTCATTTGTTGGTTATGACAGTGTCACATTGATCATGTAACGAGCTTACTTCCTTATTAGATAAGACAAGATGGTCTGTCAATCAGCTATCAGTGGCTGGGGAAGGAAATGGGCAATCATAAGATTATCCTCACAGTTCAGTAATTAAACTGATTATATAGTGCCAAGTTTTGTACTTGTGATTCTAGATAACTGTTTAATTTTAACATGGTCATAAAAGGAATAGTTCACCCTAAAATCTAAATTCTCCCATCATTTACTCCACCCTCATGCCATCACAGATGTGTATCTTATCTATCTTCTGCAGAAAATCGAAGAATATCTCTGAATGGCTCTGTAGGTCCTTACAATGCAAGTGAATGTTGACCAGAATGAAGCCCCAAACAGCACATAAAGGCAGCATAAACGTAATCCATATGACTCCAGTGGTTTAATCTATGTCTTCTAAAGCAATCCAATAGGTTTTGGGAGAGAAACAGAACACTATTTAAGTCCTTTTTTACTATAAATCTAGACATTGGCAGTCTCCTTGGCGATCATGATTTCAAGCTTGATTACACTTCCTTTTGCCATCTAGCACTTTACACATGCAACAAGCACTAGGATGAGTAATCAATCTTAAAATCAAGAAGGTACCTAGATACTGCAAAGGTGAGATTTACAGTGAAAAAGGAGTTAGATCTTGGTCTGTTCTACCACAAAACCTATTGGATCGCTTCAGAAGACATGGATTAAACAGCTGGTGTTTTATAGATTACTTTTATACGGCCTTTGTGTTTCTTTTCGAGCTTTAACGTTTTGGTCACCATTCACTTGTATTGTATGGACATAAAGAGCTGAGATATTCTTCTAAAAATCTTCATTTGTGTTCAGCAGAAGAAAGTAAGTCATACACATCTGGGATAGCATTACTCTCATTGTGAGTATAATTATGAAAGAATATTCATTTTTGGGTGTACTATCCGTTTAAGACAGTAGATCATAAATGGGCCAGAGTCATGTTGGAAATCAGTAGTGCTTGGAAATGGTGCTGCATGTTTGTAGGTTTACTGTGTGGTTTGTTGTTGATTTAAAGCAAACTGTACAGCTCATTTAAACTTTGGGTCAGTTATTTACTAACAGTAAGCAGCTGAGGAAGAGGTAATTTCTCTGACATATGAGGTCAAGACCTGGGTCAGGTTACACCTCTGGGTTAGTGTCTTAATCATGCCAAGTCTTAGGCGGCATATTCCACACTGTTATGCATTACCTATGAATAGGGTGCTTTAAATACAGCATCAATGGTGGTTCTATATTCATAAAGATTATAAAGATATTTACATGCATTTTGGTAAGTATCACATAGTGATTTGCACTTACCTACCATTAAAAATTGTGACACTACAAATCCCATATATACAATATAATTGTTAACAAACCTTTGTTTTTATCAGGAGCTTGAAGAAATCCGCAAATCCGGGATGAAAAACTTCCGTAACATTCAAGTTGATGAATCAAACATATTGACATGGCAAGGCCTCATTGTTCCAGTAAGTGTTTACTAAATGTTTTGAAACTTTTAGACCTCTTTTACAAATTGTATTTCTTTGTTATATGTTGGCATGTGTATAATGTTATAGAGTCAAGATATGGTACATTGTAACAGCTTTGGGATGCATCTGTACATGTTTGATTAGAAAGTAATGGTTTTGCAATTGGAAACGACAAGCAAACATTTTGGCACTGTATTTGCTGAACAGAGTTCTTGGGCATTTTTGAATGTGTTCGAGCTCAAGCTCGTCTGCATTTGTCCCTTCATAATGCTGTCAGCCATATCTGATCTCATACTACACACATTTACCCTTGCATTCTGGTATCAACATCGGTTTGTTGTTTGTAATTGCATACAGTCATCAGTTGAGACCGTAGTACTCAGCAGTGCTCACATTACCTTGTTCTCCCTCAGGACAACCCTCCATACGACAAAGGGGCTTTCAGGATCGAGATCATCTTCCCTGCAGAGTACCCCTTCAAACCACCCAAGATCACATTCAAAACGAAGATCTATCACCCCAACATTGACGAGAAGGGACAGGTCTGCCTGCCTGTCATTAGTGCGGAGAACTGGAAACCAGCCACCAAAACTGACCAAGGTGAGGCGGCACTGCAGTTATTGTAGCATTCCTGAAATCCCCAAATGAGTCAGACTGTTTAAGCTCAGTTGATTAGTGCATTAACACTCTTAGTCTTAAATGGGCATTTTGTCATTATATTTTGTAGAAATTGTATCTGAACATCTGTTTAGTGTTATATATATATATATATCAATAGACAACACGCCTTATTTCCGTTCTCAGCTTGAAAACCAAACATGACCTGGATAAATCTGGTTGATTTGTATCAAGCTTAAGGCTATAGAGCGTAACGGTCAGGTTACGGAAGTAAAAATCCCATCCATTGTCTCCATGGGGGAGTACATTTTTAATGATAACTAGTGCTGTAATGACTAAAATCGATAATGAAAATGAGTACAATCATTTTGATTAGGCTGTGCTTTGCGGTTTAGTAATCGTGCAACATCATACCTCGATTTCAGTTTCAATGTAAGCAATTTTGCAGCTTTTGTGGGTGTCGCACTGATGTCTCGGGTCCAAGTGTGCTGGTTTTTAAAGTGGTTTAAGTGATTTCTCATCATGTAAGCGCATGCAAAACAATGTGCAAAGATGCAACATTTTTAGCACAAGGGTGAATCTGATGATTGTACTATATTAAAATGTATATAATGCTGAATATAATGCATAATAATGCTAAGGGTCCTGATATTTGAGAGTCCTATAATGCCAAATGTAAAGTCTGTTTTCACCAGAAAATCCCAAATAAACAAAACTGTGTTATATTTTAGCATCTTCAAAGTAGTCACCCTTTGCCTAGAATTTGCAGACATGAACTCTTGACATTTTCTCAACCAACTTCTTGAGTTATAGTACTCAGCAGTGCTTAAAAAGTTCCGGGATGCTTTTTAAACAGTATTGAATGAGTTCCCATCTACAGTGCTGTGAAAGTGTTTTTGTGATTATCTCATACTTATTGTTTGTTTCAGAAATTCAAACAAAATTAAACAGAATACAAAGGCAATCTGAGTAAATGCAAAATACAGTTTTTAAATGAATGTTATTTATTGAAGCAAAAAAATTATCCAATAGCAACTGGGCCAGTGTGAAATATTTGATTGAAATACACCAGTCTGGGAAAGGTTACAAAGCTTTTTCAAAGGCTCTGGGACTCCAAAGAACCACAGTGAGAGCCATTATCTCCAAATGGAGAAAACTTGGCTCAGAAGTGAACCTTCCCAGAAGTGGCTGAGCTTCAAAATTCCACTATCAGGAAGACACTGGCCAAAAATGCCATCCATGGAAGAGTGGTGAGGGGAAAACCACTGCTAACCCAGAAGAACATTATTGCTCATTTGAATTTTGCCAAAACACACCTTGATGATCCTCAAACCTTTTGGGAGAATTTTCTGTGGAGTGATGAGTCGAAAGTGGAACTGTTTGGAAGACAGGGGGTCCCGTCACATCTGGGGTAAATCAAACACAGAATTCCACAAAGAACATCATACCTACGGTCAAGCATGGTGGTGTTAGTGTGATGCTGTGGAGACACTTTGCTGCTTCAGGTCCAGTGTGACTTGCAATAATTGAGGGAAACATGAATTCTGCTCTCTACCAGAAAATCCTAAAGGAGAACGTCCGGTCGTCAGTTCGTGAGTTGAAGCTCAAGTGCAACTGGATTATGCAGCAAGACAACGATCCAAAGCACTGGAGTAAATCCACCTCTGAATGGCTCAATAGAAGCCAAATTTAAGTTTTGGAGTGGCCTAATCAAAGTCCTGACTTGAACCTGATTGAGATGCTGTGGCAGGACCTTAAAAGTTCAATTCATGCACAAACCCTCCAATGTGGCTGAGTGTGGCTGAAAGACAGTGTTTACTCAGGTTGCCTTTGTTTTATGTTATATCTTGTTTGAAGATCAAAAACCATTTCGTTTAAAAAAAATACACAAAACAAAGAAATCAGGAAGGGGCTAATACTTTTTCACAGCACTGGGCACTGTTATGCTGGGCACTTATTGGTTTCTTTTCTTTATTATTCAATCCGTCATCTTTTTCAAGAAACATATATTTATTTTTTTTTTACAAAAATGTTAGTTTTGCAATTTAAAAAAATTGATAAATTAAGCATCCACCTTCAGAACTTGCATTAGTCTTCATTCATCTATAGGCAGCTGTTGGTAAAAATGCATTTACGTTTCAGCATTTTATATGGTTTTCAAACACATTAATAACACCTAAAAGCAATCTGCTTAGCTAACTGACCAATGAGTACATTTATTTTTCTTTCTTTTACAGTAATTCAGTCGCTCATTGCTCTGGTGAACGACCCACAACCAGAACACCCTCTGAGGGCCGACCTAGCAGAAGAATACTCAAAAGACCGTAAAAAATTCTTTAAGAACGCAGAAGAGTTTACAAAGAAACACGGAGAAAAGCGGCCAGTGGACTAAAGATAGCAGACAAGTGTGTTGCCCCTCCTCCAAAACCCAAACCCCTCCTTTTCCTCTTCTCTCGCCCTTCTACCTTCAAACGCCAGTCTTTATCCCTCCCTCCCGCTTTCTCTCCTTCTCCTCTCCTTTCTACGTGTCACTCTAGTCAAGCTGGAGAAGTACAGCACAGCTGCAGGACGCCGTGAGGACATCTGACCTGACATCTGAGTTTCTGGTGTTTGCTTGAGGCCCTTACTAACTTTCTACTATGTTTTTTTTTGTTTGTTTCTTGAGTTTGAAAACATAAAACATAAAAAAAAAAATTGGTTAGAGGATAACTTAAGACTAAGAAGTTGGAGATATTGAAATTGTACAGGGAGTTTCAGTAATGATTGCTGTTTGACCCTTTTTGTAATGAGAAAATGAATCATTGCATTATTATACACACAAACTTTCAGTGGCTTTTGGAAGTGACCGTTCATTCAAAAAAGATAAATTGTAATTTATCATGTATATTATTATTTTGTTCCCTCTTCTTGCATTTGTGCTCAAACAAACACAGAAATTAAGACGGAATGGAGGTTACACAGCTGGAAGATTTTGGCGACAGCAACAAATATTACATATAACCTTTTAACTTTCCACTGCACTTGTTGGGTTGCACAGTATGTCTGAGGAACAGGCTGCTTTCAGCCCTTTACCAAGCCTTGAATCGGCAAAACCACTGTAAAGTCAGCAAACAAATGTGGCTCAGAAGCCAAAAGTGCTATGATATACGTTGTTTCACAAATGGGGAAAAAAAAGGAAGATGCGCATTGTGTGAGTGAATATAATTTTCCATGATGATCACTAATTTTAAACATCTCTTAACATGTTTCATAGGAAATTCTTGTATATTGTTATTATTTGGGTTTAAACATGTAAATGGCCCTTAGATTTACAGAGATGTATGCTACTGAGAATATTCTATTATTCCCCCTTTCTCCCAAAACAGAATAAACACAGTAGTTGACCGTGAGCTTTCTAGAATATCTTTGAAGCATTTGATTTATCAAATTCAATCCAGTTCATACTTCTATGGTTTTTACACCATTCTTTAGATGGTGAAACGGACATTAGTTTATTTAGGCTTTCGAGATATTTAAGCACTGTTTGCGAAATGCCACAAATAAGCCCGCTTGCAATTATCACAATGTCTAGCCTTTTTTTGTTTTCATGCTGTTGCGGATATTTTTTGACTTTACAGATGCTCCACATTTTGTGTACGTAAATAAAATGGAAGATTAAGTACAGGGAATATACTCAAGCATTGGATAAGCTTTTTTTAATTGGGGTGTGCTGATCTTCTGATTGGTCTGGGATTTCCTTATAAAACCAATTAAATAATCCAATATTTTTTTTTCTTTTTGATGTTCCTGGAGTTAAAAGAGCATTACTAATCAAAACACTTTGAATGAAATCAAATTGAGATTTTAATGATTGTTTATCGTGAATTATATATTTTCTTTACTCAGCTATACTTTCAAATAAACCCTAAAATGTTGCAGGTTATACTGGAATACCATGAGCATAGTGCTGGATGAGTTTCAATAGGATGGATACAAAATCGTACACCTGCACATATATTACTGTGTATGTTCCTCTGGTGGGTCTGAACGCTTTAATGCTTGTTCTCATCAAGTCATTTTTATTTGCAAAGCGCATTTCATAAAACATCGGTTCGAAATGGGTTTACAGAAAATTCGGCTGTAACAAAAAGTGATGCTGTAAAGTTTTCAAGTTCTCTGTGCGGTTTACATGAATAATGTAATTGAAAATCATGCCTTAAAAGTGATCGTCTTTTGGCCCCCAGTGAACAAGCCAAAGGCGAATGTGGCAAGGGACCCAAAACGCCAAAAGATGTTAGATAATAACGAAGAAGAAAAAACATTGCATACTGTGCTCTTTATGCTCTATATGACTTAGAAATGTGGGGTAAGACAAAGTGCTGCAAAATTATTGTTCAGTACTGATTTTTGACTTTCTGTAGGGTTCCCACCCTTCTGACCAATTTATTTCCATGCCTACCAGGCCCCTTTGGAAAATGTTTACACTTAAAACATTGATGTCCCAGTATAAATAGGTCAGGTATATGAGGAATCGTTTTAAAGTGTAGAATCTGAATTTTGCAGAGAATACCATCACTTTTGCATTTATGTTACAGAAAAAAAAGGACTGAAAAAATGTGCGTCTTAAATTAGCACACCCCCCCCCCCCCCCCCCCCAATTAAAAAAATATTAAGATGAATAGAAAAGTCATATATCAAATGAAAGCTCTCATCCTCAGGAATGTGATTGTACAGTTTATTTTCAGTAATATCTCAGTTTGAAAGATTTTCAAAAGAATCACAAAGTGAAATATGATTTCTTTATGTCATCAAATACACATGTCTCTTATGCACTGATCATTGCGGCTGTAAGCTTTCTATCTGCTATTATCTTAGGCAGATATCTGAAAAAAATAGCCATTTTTACTTGTCTGTGAGGTAACATTGCTTGGCTGAATAATCCAAAATATCCAATATTTAATCCAATATATAACAAAATATGCCATCCAGCAGGAAAAGCATGCCAAACAAATCATCATAAAAAAATCTGTTTTCGACTATTGATGATAGGGCTGTCACGATTATTAAAATTTGGCTGACGATTAATTGTCAAACAACAGATTGCGATTATGACGATTAATTGTCTGCTTTAGGGCTTTCACGATTAATTGTCATCTAATTTGTCATATTTCTTAATGTGTGCTTTTTTCTGCATGTGTCATTTTTACATATTTAACTTGAAATATATTAATCAAATAATAAAATAGGGTTATGGAATTTCCTTTTACGGCTATAAAAACTTATGCACGACATGAAAAACGTTTTAAATATGAAAATATTTCTAAATACTTAAAATACGTCTCTCTTTTCGATCAACTTTAGTTTAGGTCCATTTTACATTTACACTGTTTTTTTTAACTCATATTTTACATTATATATATATTATTACATTCAGATAATTTTTTATATCATGCAAGAGTAAAATATTTGTCCTAATTTATTCACTTTCACACATTATTTTAATGCTCTGATTAAACCTACAAAACTCTTATCATGAAGCAAAATCTTTGAGATTTCATTTAATCATTTCATCAATGTAAATATGTGTGCGTCTCCTCTGTCACTTCAGGACAGGAGCTGGTCAGTGACGCCTGGATTCAACTAAATGATAAAAACACGCCGTGCATGGCATTTATACTGTACACTCGCTTAAAATAGCCTTATTTGGGCAGTCAAATGTAATTGGAATTAAAATGCCCAATAATCCTGGTTGTCTCGGTTAGATCAGATGCTTATTTAATAAATCTGACAGGCCTAATTCATGTTAAAATGTTATATATCATTGCAAAGATGAGGATTTCAGCTTATAGTCCACTCAGAGTCCGAGAAACTCAATGAAACAATGAGGGTGGTGCATAAACTGAAAATTAGACCGATTGTCTATGGAACAGCACATCTGTGAAGGCTAAAACGCATTATAGCGCCACCTACATTTCAGATCTGTATATTGTGATGGAAAGTGATAGAGAGAAAAAATAAAAAAATTCTAGTGTTTCCTGCCATCCAGTGGAATGAAATGAGACTTTTCAAAGTGAGAGAGAACAGAACCAGAATTACATGCTCACAAAGCTGGGACAAAAAAATAAAAAAGCCAAGAAAACACATTGTAAAATTCCCTGATACAGTCTTTATAGGTTTCCTATGACCATAGAAATCCTGTTTCCAATACTTAATGGCTCATTTTCACCATCAAAACAACAGGTCCAAAGCAGTTTTTCAGACAGAAATTCACAGTTAAATTGATTGTGCTTTTAATTCAGGATTACAGTAAAAATAAATACATTTCTTACAAACATTGTACCCTATACATCACAATGCATTTTTAAATATATAAAGTCATTGTTATATGTTCAGTTAAGAGTTAAAATCTACATATAGTAAATTACAGTTATAAATATGGCATAGCTATCAGATTGCACAATTATTTGCAATATTATTATATGAATGTGAAAGCACTTGGTGCTCTAATGGAGGCAGAAACTCATCTGATTGCACATTTCTAATACAAAAACATTCTTCTGTCTGTATCTGCCACAGTAAAAATGTAGGCAGGGTTCTTCTTGCAATAGAGCAGCTATCCATCATAAAAGGTTGAATGCTTTAAAAGAATAGTTGACACAAAAATAAAACTTTGTAATCATTTACTCGCCCACGTCATTCCAAACCAGCATCACTTGCTTTCTTTTATGGATCATGTGGAGAAATGTTGATTGTTCTCATACAATAGAAGTGAATAACATCTCCCTTTGTGTTCTACCGAAGTTAGTCGTACGGGTTTGGAACAAAATCAAGGCGAGTACACCATGAGAAAATTTTCATTTTAGAGTGAACTAATGCTTAAATATCTAAAAACATGTTTTACTGAATTACAAATGGTCTCAAAGGAGAGATTGTAGGACATAGTTATAAAAATCTCCTTTAGCTGGAACTGGCTTCAAATGGTTTGGTGTGGACTTTGGAAGCAGCACAATTTAACTTTATGGTCCATGGTGGCTCATTTCCTGCAATGCCCCAAAATACGTTCCTCTACATCACCGAGGGTTTAAAAGTCCTTAAAGGCACAGAGGTGGATCCCCTGTTGCCTGTAGTAGCTAAGCACCAATGGATCCCTCAATGTGTTCAGCTCATGTAGCCGGTCTGTAGACTGTGAGAAATCATCGGGTCCATCTCCACATCCACCCTGGTGAGGATGACTTGGATATCCTGGATGAACCATAAGCTCTGCTGTGAGAGGTTGATAGGAGTCATTTGTGTTGTCATTGGTCTGTGTAAGTATCAGTGAAGTCACACTGTCATCCAGTGATGACCCTCGTGCCTCCAGTGTGAAGCCCAAAGCTCGTTTCAGGTTGGGTATAGACATGTTCTTACCCATGGTGCTTAGGCCCAGGTATATGTCAGGCCATCTGAGGAGACACATGAAAATATTATACACGTTGTAATATTAAACACACTGTAAACATATTTAATGTACACTACAATTTTCAAAAGCTTTTGATCTAAAGGCTTATGTCTAAAGAGATAGTTCAGCCGAAAAAAAATAACAGAATAATTCTGTCATAATTTACTCACCCTCATGTTATATGATTACTATTTTCAACGAGATTCTGAAGTGCGGATCGATTGGACACTTTACAATCCCGTAATCCCTCAGGAGCTGAGGAGACGTCACGCTCAGAATGCTCGATTTTAAAGAGCGATGGTGCACCACAAGTGGGACAGCTCTTTTTAACCATAAGTGATATGCAATATATACCATGAAAGTTGTTCACTGTGCTTAAATGGTGCTTGTTTGACAAGTAGATTATTACACGGCTCTCTGGAATACTTGATTCTGATTGGTCAATGTCGCCATCCAGTGGCCAGATATTGCCATGTAACAACCGCACATCTGAGGATTTAGACGTATCAAGACCGCTCATGCGGGTTCTGCGAGCCGTCTCTCCTGCTTCTCGGATCACTTTGCGATCTCTACAAGTAAACTAATAAAATGTACAGTCAGCCGGTTATCACAAAATAAACCCCTTTAGGGCGATACAAGACCCCGACTCAACAACGGTGTTTATTGTGCGATAACAACCGGTTGACTGTGCATTATCCCCTACATATATTTGGGTCACGAGCCATTACCCACGTCCCCAGAAGAAGTATGTCCAGAATCTATTCATACTACTTGCATGCATACCTAAAGAACGTACTGATTTACCGGCCGAATACAGTGCATACTTTGACAGTACGTGATTTCCAGTGAATAACAGGGCCAGTAATATATGTCCAGTATATAAAAACAGAATTTTCATTATAGGGCGCACTATCCCTTTAAATACTTGAAATGTCTTGGTTAGACAAATACAAATGCACCTACATGTGCAAAAAATTAAAAAAATTAAATAATAAAATTGACAATTATACTAAAATTTGAAATGAGTGTGTGCAAAGCTGCGGCTACTTTGAAGAAAGTTAAAATATAACAGTTTTGATTTGTTTAACCTTTTTAGTCATTACATAACTCACTTTTATCCGAGTCATTTCATAGTTTTGACGTCTTCATTATCATTTCCAAAACTAAAATCAGGAGCAGATCATTTTATATATATATATGTTGCCTCACATACCTAATGCCATGCCGATGAAAAACTTCGACAGACTCAAGGGCATCTTTTTCAACCTGAGAGTAGAAGTCTTGAAGATGGGACGGGAGGAAGGTGCAAAATTTAAGGCCAGATTCCACGGGGACCCGTGTGTAGGTGATCCCAAAATCAGAGAGAACTCTGGCAAACACCTCTCGCACCTCTGAAAACAATGGTATGCATCAAAATGCGAATAAGGTGAAGAAAAATGCTCTCTGTCAACAGTTTGTACTTTCTGGCATTTCGAGACAAATGAATCCCTGAAAAGATTCTCCCATATCAGATACTGAATACCAAGCTTTAACTCAATACACAGCTATGCAGCTATCATTATGGTGCATTCACGTCATGTAGGAATTACCATAATTATGAGATTCTGACTTGAAAAAGCGTTAACATCTTCATAAAACCCGTAATTACATGCACAGAATTCTATGAAAGCTTCGACTTGACACTTGTGATGCAATCTTCAATGAACCAATATGCCTGATATGCCATTTTATTATGCTATTGTAACTTGGGAGTCTTTTCATAGTTCTTAAACATTTTGCAAGAACATATTGAGGTGAATAAATGAATGAATGTAGCAATAAATATTTTGCTGTTATCAAAAGCAAAGCCATTATGGCATTGTGAGTGTTTCCATAGAATCAAATAACTTTCGAGGTTTGGGGATGTGAACAGCTCCGAACAGTGTTGCCATCTAGTAATTAAAGTAATCCCGACACAATGAACTTTATTGATGGGTGAATTTGAGCAGATCAAAATGTTCCATCATGGAAATAAATATTCATTTACAATTTCTATGCTTGGAAATAACTTACATTTATACATTTATTAATTTGGCAGAGTCTTGATTAGTTGTTGGGATTCGTAAACATTTTTCTTGATGAAAATAAACGGTAAGACCTACAGTACTGTATACAGTGTATCACCTTTTACCTACTTCAATTACTTTATATCTTAAAGAAATGTTCAGAGTTGAATACAAGCTAAGCTCAATCGACAGCATTTCTGGCATAATGCTAATTTCCACAAAAACTATATATTTCATAATATTATTTCTAAAAGGAAGTTGTTATGGGTTATTAAGTACAGGGTTAAATACAAGTTAAGCTTAATCAATAGCATTTGTGGCATAATGTTAATCACCACAAAAATGTATTTTGACATGCCCCTCCTTTTCTTTAAAAAAAAAAAAGCACAAATCTGAGTTACGGTGAGGCACTTACAATGGAAGTGAATGGGGGCCAATTTTTGGAGGGTTTAACAGGCAGAAATGTGGAGATTTTAGTTGTATAAAAGCTGTTAAGTTGTTTAAATCGTAATTTTTAGTCATTTTAGGATTTATTGACATTACATCATCATGGCAACAATGTTGTAAAATTGGCTATAACTTAACACAGAAAAGTTAAATGATTTTATCACACTAATATCATGTTTACATGCATATTGTTTACGTCTCGTGGCTATACTTTTGAAAGAGTGAGTATTTTAATACAGATTACTAGGTGGGTGACAGGTGTTATTCAAATGTACTTTGGCCTCACTGTTACCTGGCAGCACGTGTACATGCTGGTGACCATCCATATGAGAGGGCATGTGGCCAACCAGTTCATAGAAGTGGTTTATCTGGGCCCTGAGCTCCACCTCCACCTTTCAAACAGAGAAAACACAATTGTGAGTCTTTAGGCAGACAACAAAATCAATGCTTTTTTCTATCCCCATCCGATTCCAATATCTTAAATCTCAGTATCGGCCGATACCGATCAGATACCAGTGTTTAGCATAGCTTTACCTCATTGTGAGGAACTAATTGGGGTATTCTGTAACATGTAAAGAAACAAATCTCTAACTACACATTATTTCAATATAACTGTAAGGCTTATAAAAAAAATTTTAAAAAAACTTTATTGTTAACTAGTCTACTGGATAATGTAATTTGTATTATATATTATACATCACTGACTTTTAGAATTTTTAAATAAAACATTCATATTTATCAATCATGCACCTTTTACTTTAAAACCCTCTGGCTTTTATTTTGACATTCTGAACTCTCCAGGAAGTCCTGTAAGTGTCTGTTTGTGGGCTAGTTCACAGTAGTTTAATTCTCTTCTTATTCAAATTCTGGTCAAATGCTCCTCTGCTGCCGTTCTAAATGCATATTATAAGTGAACCGAACTACTGAGCATCTACATCTGAGATGTTGTTTGTGAGTTGCACTCAAATATTGCGCCCCACGTGAAGGCTAAAAATAGCCACGAGTGCATGTGCATGCATACTATACATTTACTTATTAAACACAGCCTTTTGTGATTCACAGAGCTATTGCACGTCTTCAAGTAGCTTTGAATAAAATGTTTGAGTCATATGAACTACTTGACTGGTGTTTTATGGTTCTTTTATGTCATTTCTGGAGCTTGACATTAACGAACATGACTAACATCGGATTTGGATCGGGCTCATCAGACAGATCCAGGTATCGGATCAGTGCCATCCCTACCTAAAGTCATCAATTCATCATATTTTCCAAAACCTTTGGAAGGGTTTTAGAAGACTCTAAAATGCCTAGCAATTCTTTTAGCAAAAGACGTCTAAATGTCAATGAATGTTTTCCAATCCTTCTAATTTACAATTAAAGATTTTACAAAGTGGAAATTAGTTGACATAAATTGACTCATTTTGAATCAGCCAGTACCTGCTACAAACTCAGCGTACAATGGTGTACAAAATTTAATTTACAAGAGTACACAATGTCTTAGCATATCTTCTTTGAGTGGGATAATAAAGTAATTCATTGTTCTGCCACTTCAAGCAACCTTTGATAAGATACCACAACTTTTCCATTGGGTTATAACATGCAGGAACAAAATAATTCAAATACAGTCTTTATTAGTCTGTCTTTGATGAGTCTGTATACAGAAGGGAGGTTGAATGGTTGGCTCACTGGTGCAGTCAAAACAACATGGAGCTGAACACGCTCAAAATGGTGGAGATGATTGTGGACTTTAGGAGGAACACCCCAACATTGACCCTGCTCACCATTCTAAACAGCACTGTGGCAGCAGTGGAGTCATTCAGGATCCTGGGCACTACCATCTCACAGGACCTGAAGTGGGAAACCCACATTGACTCCATTGTGAAAAAGGCCCAGCAGAGGTTGTACTTCCTTCACCAGTTGAGGAATTTCAACCAGCCAAAGGCGCTGCTGATACAGTTCTACTCAGCAGTCATTGAGTCTCTCCTCTGCACTTCAACAATTTACTGGTTTGGTGCAGCTACGAAATCGGACATCAGAAGAATACAAAAGGACAATTCAGACTGCTAAGAGGATTATTTGTTTCCTCCTTCCCTCCCTTCAAGAACTGTACACTTCCAGAGTGAGAAAAAGGGCTGGAAATATCACTCTAGACCCCACTCACCCAGCCCACTACCTCTTTGAACTGTTGCCTTCTGGATGGCACTACATAGCTCTGAGCACCAGAACCGTCAGGCATAGGAACAGTTTTTTCTCTCAGGCTATCCACCTCATGAACAGTTAAAACTGCCCCATTGAGCAATAATTATGTGCAATACACAGCTTAGTCTATTTATAGTTATCCAGCATACCCTACCTCTTCTGCCATACATTCCCTTGCTTCTGAATGAAACAGATTTGTGTGTGTGTGTGTGTATATTATACAAGCATCTGTAACCAAGACAAATTCCTTGTATGTGTAAGCATACTTGGCAATAAAGCTCATTCTGATTCTAATGGTGATGGAAGGATGTGGGTTTTTCTTTCAGGAACTGAAAATTATTTTGCTTTGTCAGTTCTGATGTATTACACGTGAATGCCCAGCTCTATCATTTAAACTTGCTATTCAGTGGCTTTCAGGTTTTTTTTTTGTGCATCTTTGACATGAGCTGCGAATACTTGTCCTTGTTTTAGCAATATAGATCAGTCTACGTTCTTACCTCTGACATCTTGAGCTGACCGCTCTGCAAAACCTCCCGGAAGCCCATCTTGCCATGGAAAAAACCATCCTTGTTGAGGAGCGTTGAGCCCTTCAGTTCCCGAGACATTGGAAGACCCTCTGAGAGATTGGCATGGAGTCCAATAGGGAGGTGATACCTGTGTGTGAGAAGTTATGATGACCTTTGAACTTATCTCTGCTATTCTCTTAAGAAACTGCAACCTCCTTTTGGCCTTCAGGTCATTTTTGACCCGTATAGAAAGCCATTAAAAATGCATAAATGCTGATTAGTGTACAATGCAACTAGAGTCCCCCCTTAACAAAATTCTGTTTTATTGTAGTCCCAAAGTGTATAATGATAGGAGAAAATATTAAATATATTGAATATTAATGGAGTAACAATTTTTCAAATAAAATTAAAAAAGATGGAAAATTTGACAAACATGGCAAAGTATGTCTCAGTTTACATTTATCCATCAGGGAGGGTAGAGTCACGTGGGGTAACCTCCTCATGGTCGCGATTAGTGGTGCTTGCTCTCAATGGATTGACTGTCTCAGAAGCAGAGGCAACTGAGACTTGTTCTCCGCCACCCGGATTGAGGCAAGTAACCGCACCACCATGAAGACCTACTATGTAGTGGGAATTGGGCATTCCAAATTGGGTAGAAAAGAGGATAAAAAAAAAATAAAAAATACTAATATATATATATATATATATATATTAGGGCTGTCAATTTAACGTGTTAATTTGCACTGCCCCCGGAGAGTAATAAGGAAGATTCCTGAGAAATACAAGCTTGTAGTACCACCTGTTTACTCCAGAGGGCAGTAAGGGAAACTTCATCTGTGTGAGCAACGCACAGTTTATACAGTGAACAAAACAACCCTTCAGCAGATGAACAAAACACGCGTTACGTTCTTGCGTTCAAAACACTTGATGGAGTGCAAATTCGAACTAAGAGATCTCAAGATGTGTTCTAAGTATTAAACACAAGCATATCTGACGCATGTGTACATTGACGGGTCCTTTAACAAGCCCTCATAATAAATCTCAAAATGACAAATTCACTTGTGAAATGGATTGCTGTGAACTGTATGCCAATGATTGACTTATGATCAATAATATGGTAATAAACAATATATTGTATTCTAAAGCCACTTTTTGTATCGTCTTATTAATGATGAACTCTTCTGCCACAAGAATGTAATGCATTTTAATTATCTGAATATTTTTTATTTATATATATATATATATATATATATATATATATATATATATATATATATATATATATATATAATTATTTCATCATTATATATTGAATCATTGTGATATGAGGGGCTTTCTCAGCAAATATTTGTATATGTAATTAATCGCGATTAATTCATCTGGACACCATGTAATTCGATTACAAATTTTAAACGATTGACAGCCCTAAAATATATATATATATATATATATATATATATATATATATATATATATACAGTATAATAGTTTTTATTTTATATATATATATATATATATATTTATTTATTTTGTATTTATTTTTTTAAATTTTTTTATTTATTTATTTATTTTTTAAATGAACCCTTTTTGTACATCCATTGCATTCCTTTAGTCCCACTATTTGATAATCTGCATTCTCTTGATCGGTACTTGTGAAATTACATTTATTTTTCACACACACACACACAAAACTATTACATTATATGAAACAGTTTTAGATCAATCGCAATACCTTTTGGCCAAGTCTGCCGCATGTTTTGCTGAGACTGCATTCACCAACAGAGAGACATTAGAGATCCCACCAGCTTTGAAACAATCCACAATGCCTTGATTCCTTCTCTCGCAGTACCCAAAATCATCTCCCGTCACCACCAACTTCACCTTGGGTTGAGGCATCTTCTCCCCGCCTTGCTGTTACAAACAAGACACCAACAGAAGATCAATTCAATAAGGACTAAGACAGAAAAGTGTCTTGGCAAGGAGAGTCTTTAGATGAAAGATTACATCATTAACTCAGTTAACAGGAACCGTTTCCTTGAATCAACGTGTCACACAAGATTTGTCGGACATACACGTCATTGTAATGTAGAGCTTCATGATCGGTGGCGCGCAGACTCTGTATTAAAAGAAAGACAAAGCGATAGTCCGTTTTGAACGCGAGTCAAAACGCGGCGCAAAGGCCAAAGACGCCCGTCTAGCGCATGTTTACTTCAGAAAACGTTTGAAAAACAGAGCGAACGGAAAAAAAACGAGTTAGGTATGAATGCCCCCTAAACTTACCTTCTTATTCACTATACCTGCGTTACACTACCCGCTGCTGTTGCCCTGTCATTCAGAATTTATCAGGTTCACAATCTTATACAGCATCCCGGTAACATATTTATGTCGGTTAAACCTTTGATCTATTAATAAATGCGATTCGAAGACATTTATGACTGTCTTATCGTATCAGAAAGATGTTAAACTCAAAGTGCCTGCCTGGCAGAAATGATGTAGGAATCGCTTACCCATTTTAATGCAAGGTTTTTGCCATTTGTCCCTTTTGACAAACGCGTCCAAACCACACTGTGAGGAGCGGCTGAGAGACCAGATTCATCGACCGACAGAACGGATGAAAATGCAGTATCCTTTTCCGGAGTTGCAGCGCCCTCTGCAGAGATATTTTAAACCGCATTCCACCTTTTTCTTGACGTCTCCATGGGCGGCGCCATTACGGCGATTGACTTCCTCTCGGATGCTCCCCACTTCCGCTTTGTTGTTGGGAATCAGCTAGACCAGTGATTCCCAACCCCCGGTCCGTGGACCCGTTAGTACCGGGCCTTGAAATATTCCCAGAATATATATATATATATATATATATATATATATATATATATATATATATATATATATATATATATATATATATTTTTTTTTTTTTTTTTTTTTATAATAATAATAATAATAATAATAATAATTGTCTTTTGTAAATGCTTTTTTAAGTGATATGAGTCTTACATGTCATGTTATTTAATCCAAAACATAAACAATAAATAGATTAAAATGTGTTTCTTTGAGCGCCTTTTGATTGCTTAGCAACGCGTCGTATCTGAACGGACTGCAAAAAAAGCGCGGTGCACCTGAAGCGACAGAGAAGTATGTGGAGAGATGAGCGGGCCTCAGCAAACTTCAATGGCTAATTTCATTGTGGACAGTTCTGGTAAAAGGAAAGGCGATGACCAACTCGAAAATAGCGAGAGAGAGAGAAAAAAAAAAGTCAAGCTTCAATCGTAAATACGATACCTCATACATTAGGTATGGATTTACGACAACAGGCGATTCCGTGGCGCCAAATCCGTTGTGTGTTATTTGTGGTGAAAAACTCTGCAATGAAGCCGTCAAAACTTCAGCGGCACTTAAACACCAAACACCCAACTCTCAAAGACAAAACGGAGGAGTTTTTCGAAAGAAAGAAACGTGATTTGGACGCTCAGCGGCAAGTTTTGATATCCTCAACATCAGTAAACCTAGCTTCAACTAAGGCGTCATATCTGGTTGCTCACCGAATAGCTAAAGCTAAAAAAAACTTAACAATCGGAGAAGAGCTAATTTTGCCGGCTCTTTTTTTTTTTTTTTTTTTTTTTTTTTTTTTTAAGGTTAAAGCTTAATCTCTAATTTTATACTTTTAAAAATTATTGGCTGAAATCACTGTGTTTGCTATTGTATTCTGAAACTGTCTGACTGTTGAAACTGGCTCTTATTTTCATACAATTAGCCTTTGTTGTCACCTGTTGGTGAGTAAAAACACTTCAAGTTGCTCTTGAAGTGATTGTCTTTAGTGGTTCTGGAGAGATTTGACAGGTGAAATGGACTGGTATTTTCATACAATTTGCCATTACTGCCACCTGCTAGTGAGTGAGTGTTGTGTGAGTTGCTTTTGAAGTAGACCTAATTGTATGGGAGAAAAGGGAAACATGTTGTGAACCGGTCTGAAAGTTTAAAAAGATTGGTATATTCATACAAGTAGCCTTTGTTGCCACCTAGTTCATTACATGCAAATAAATGATTGGCTGTTACTGTTTTACACAGTGATATGTTCCAAATGCAAACGATGCATCTTAAAATTGAGGCATTAAAATTGACAACTGGTCCCTGTAATTTTTTTTATGAATATGCTGGTCCCTGGCACAAAAAAGGTTGGGAACCCCTGAGCTAGACTAACGTTACTGGTGATTACGTACAAAATGCGCTGCTATAGGGTGTTATAACAACTGAAGATGGCTTATAAACTACTGTAAAATGAATGACACAACAATAAGCCCCCACAAAAGCTGCCAATGCTGAAACAATTTGAGTCGAACCATATGTAATAAGCATAGGTTGGATTAAACTAACTCTCTGTTACTTGCCTATTTTTTTATTTTTTTTTAAACATTGACATATAACTCCAAATGATGTCCATAATTTTGGAAGATAACAAAGATGAAAAACATTTAAACCAAGCTTCTTGTTTGTTTTTGTTTTTTCCATCTTTACGTGGTCACACACATTTAAAACTATGCTTCTCTCTGCACTGCTCCTCCCCAAAAATGCCAAATAGCTGCCACATTTACCATTAAACAAATTCCAGATCCCCAGCCTTCTACATGACACCAGCTCGAAAGCTGGCCCCCTCCCCATCTCCGTGCACCACTCCCGAAACAAGGGCCCTCCAGCCGACTTCCATCCCCTTAAAACAATCTGTCTGCCAATCATAACACTGGTCAGGACCCATTTTTTACATTTGTTTATCCCCTATATTGATGTCCACCCATCTTTCTCCCATAATCTCTTGAGAAGTTAAAGCTCCCAAAGTATCTGCTGCTTTAGGGGGGTGTATGCCACTCACAAAAATAGTACAGGGCAAGTGGCACAGCTATAAATCCCTAAAGAACCAAATTTTCAAAGGATCTCAACACTCCACTCTCATACAGGTCACCGAGTGTATTAGCCTCCCTCACAATCCACTCTGACCAGCAGAAAGGGGGCTTATTAATACCTAATTTTGGGTTCATATGCTCGAGGCAACATTTAAATAAATGTCCGAATTAAACACTCAACATACAGAGTGCAAATGCGAGATAATGGTGTAATTTAACTTTTCCGATTAGTTTGATAGAAAGGCTTTGCAATGGTGAAATAGGGCAAGAATTTCGTGTCCAATACAAAACGAGGGAGGGGCTCTCTCAGGTGGAAGCGACCAATGAGCCAAATGTCTGAGACCAAATGCATAATAATAAAACAAAATCTTGGGTAGGCCTAGCCCAACTTTGTCAATCAGCCTTTGCAACTTATTGAAATTTAACCGTTCCAAATGAAGGACTTCGCTATGCTATCAAATTGGTTGAAATAAGAGATGGGGACATCTATAGGGAGAGACTGTATCTAGTTGAATTTTGGAATACAATTAATTTTAATAAGATTAAGCTTCACAATCTTTGATAAATGTAATGAAGCCCACCTCGCTCGAAAATCGTTTTATTAAAGAGTCAAAAGTAACTTTAACTAAATCACTCAAAATTGCTAGAAATAAAATATCCAAATACTTAATGCCCTGTTTGGGCCACTGGAAGGCGCCCCGGCTGAAAAGCAGTTACCGGGCAGTACTCTGTCAGAGCCAAAGCTTCAGATTTAGACCAATTAACTCTGTATCCCGAGAACTTAGAAAAGTAATTAATAATTCTGTGGAGACAAGGCATAACTCTAGTAGGGTCGGAGATGAATTAAATATTATTTGCGTAAAGCAAAAGCTTATGCGCCACACCTCCCTCCACCACCCCTGGAAAATCATCCTCTTTTCTTATCGCTGCTGCTAATGGTTCCAGGGCAAGACAGAACAATAATGGGGTAAGAGGGCAACCCTGCCGGGTGCCCCTATCCAGAGTAAAATAACCTGAAAGTAATCCATTAATTTGTACCGCCGCTACCGGGTGTCTATAAAGTAACTTAATCCAACCAATAAAAGTATACCCGAACCTGTACATTTCCAAAATCTTAAAAAGATAATCCCATTCTGCCATATCAAACGCCTTTTCAGTGCCAAGTGAGATGTGTATAAAAGATGTCATAACTTTACTTAATCGGTTGGTGAAAATTTTGGACAATATTTTAACATCTAGCTGGATCAGGGAAATTGGATGGTAACTGGGATGGTCATCCCAAGCACGTTATATAACGTTGAATATATTAATTTATACTAAAATAAGCATGTGATTCACTTACGTTTCACTGTCTGATTATAATAAATAACTTATTTAGAAAAGCTTCCCTTGACGTCATCATGGTGAAAATACACGATCGCTCAGGTAGGCGTGGTGTGGCCAGGGCTGGACTGGTAATCTGGCATACCGGGCATTTTCCCGGTGGGCCGACGCACTTTTGGTCTGATCAGGGGCGGAATGTCCATCGGGACAACCAAGTGGGTCGGTGGTTCGGCCACGAAATGAGCCGAAAGGGCCGAGATGAGCAACAATGAGTCGCCGCATTATGCAGAATGGACCACAAAAAGGTCACGTGGGGCCTTCAAGGTTAGCAAAACAAAGTGCAATGCGACAGTTCACAGGCGAGGAGACCAGAGGCCGTTCTTTTCGAATGGATGTTAAAGGAGGAGATGCTTCATTGAGCTGAATAAACAGATTTTTGTGAGAAAACAGCTCATAACTTAATGAATTTTCATCTTGTCCTAGTCAAAATAATAAACAGTCAGGTAGGTGTAGGTTTACGGCTCACCCCATTCGTTTGTATGGTATCTGCAAATGGTGATTTACTGTCAAAACACGCTAGTAGACCGTTACGCTCTCTCCTATGGCATAATGGCAGAGGTTGGTATCAAAGTATAAAAGAATCTCTGGCTACAATCATTTGCGTATTTTCAGTTTTAAAGGGGTAGAGCACCCAAAAATGTTTTATTAAGTCCTCATTTTATTACCCTCATGTCAATCTATATGACTTGTCATTTTCCCACATCATGAAAGTGAATGGCGACTGCGAGAATCAATGAAGTTTGACATCATGATGGGATCTAATGGTGATTTTAGAGTTATGGCGAAGGCCAAGATATTCAGTGAATAACTATTTACATTTCAGTTCATTCATCACACAAAGGTGTGTGGCTTCACAAGCCAATAAGTGAGTTTTATTTTCATTTTCATTTTCACATGGAAAAACTCAAGAGAGATTCACAGACAAAATATATATAATATTTTAATACTTAACAGTAACCTACTAACAGTCAAAAGGATGAAAATTTGTTTTTGGGGAAATACAGAGACAACAGATATCGAACATGAATATTTTAGTTGTTTAGTCAGACATCAATTATTAAACAGTAATTTCAAACAATATGTTGTCATTTAGTCAAAGGCTATACTCACAAGAGGCAGGATTTCGTTATTCTAATGAATGTTATCCTTGTACACAGACTCTAGGCTGCAGGTGTGACTTTGCTTATGTGCCTATGAAGGATTTGAATGTTTTCCCACGTAACCTCATTAAGAAATATGGAAAAAGTCACAGAGAGAGAGGGAGAGAAAAAAAGAGAGAGCAAGAGAGAGAGAAAAGAGAGAGAGAGAGAGAGCGAGAGAGAAAAGAGGGAGAGAGAGAGAGAGAGCTCCAGCATCAGGTTTATGATAATTTCATGAAACATTTCTAATCCACACTGTAAAAATAAATTAATTAATAAAACATCTTGTTGTTTTAACTTAAAAAATAATTTAACTTACGTAAATTTTCGTGCTGCCTTAAAATTTTAAGTTGTGTTAACTTAAAGGGTGCCCAAAATCTATTCACTACTCATATGTATGTTTAACATCCTTTATCGGGGGATACGGATATTGATCCGTTACCCAAATATATAATATAAGAATAACCGTGGAAATAATCCGCTCTGGTTTTGTTAAACAAGCACCATTTAAGCAAAGAGTAAAAAATGTGTGGCATGACTTCTCAACTCTCAAAATTATGGGATGGTAAAATGTCGATCTGCACTTCAGAATCTCAATTATGAAGGCAATTTGTCATCTGGGTATTTTCACCTACTGCTTCATGAATAATGAGGATCCATGTTCATTTAGCCAGTTTATAAAATAATCCAGATAAAGCCCACAACCAGGTGTTTCCCAGAAGTAACCCATAGAAGAAGAAATGTTAAAGGAATGTTCCAGGTTCAGTACAAATTAAGCTCATACGACAGCATTTGTGGCATAATGTTGAGTAGGTCTGACTCATCCCTCCTTTTCTTAAAAAAAATGGAAAAATCTTGGTTCCAGTGAGGCACTTACTAAGGAAGTGAATGGGGGCCAATTTTTGAACATACTAACTTTTTCAAAAGTATACCATAAGACATAAACAATATGTGTATAAGCGTGATTTTAGTCAAAGGCTTTCTAGCGTGTCAGTCCACTTTTGGCCATCTTTGGAAAGCTCTCGGGAGACTATTTCCAGTCATGCCAGTGCTGCTCCTATCTACATGAGAAAGACCAAAATCTCAAAAACGGTTGGTCAAGTTTACAATCAAAGAACATATTTCAAATCAGCAATTAAAAAAATGACAATACTGTTATCATAAATTGTGATTCTTTACATCATATTACGCAAAAATAAATAAATAAAAAATGCTAATTTCCCTGATTGTGTAGCTAAGGCGCATGTGCGTTCAACAGTTGATTGACAGATATACAGGTGTCTGCATATAAAAGGTGATTGGCTCTTTTAAATGTAAGGCGGGACTTCCTGTCTACATCTGTTGACCCTTGTGCGCTCAGAGCTCTTTAGTTAAGCGTTCCCGTTTCTCCCATTCATTTAAATAGAAGTGATCGTTCTCTGCTAAATATTCTGTTTTAGTGTGATAAAATCGCTTACTAACCTTTTCGGTGTAAAGTTATAACAAATTGTGTTACCATGACGATATAACGTAAAATAAAATACAATATAAGCAACTACATCTCAAATAATAGACGAGAAAAATTCATGAAAGTGCTTTTATAAAATTAAAAGCTTCACATTTCTGTGTTTAAACCTCCTCTCTCTTTCTGTATATATATATATATTTTATTATTTTAACGGATACCATGTGACGTCACAACATCTTCGACCAATCGCTGATTTCCGTGTGTGCACGCGGATCACTTCCTTGTTTTCGGACTTGTCATAATGTGATTGGTTAGAGAGCGTGACAGCGTTTGAATGGGACTCTCCGCATCCGTTTCTCTGTGATGTAGATAGATATTAGCTGTAATAATGGGTCAATTAAGAATGATCTCTGTCTTTCTGGATTTCTTTTTATTATGTTTGATGTTTGCCCAGTGCGGTGGTCGGGATTTGGACTCCAGCTACGTTACATGTGGATCTCTGGTGAAACTGCTGAACACACGGCACAACGTCAGACTACACTCGCATGATGTAAAATACGGCTCAGGTTTGGACAATACATTTAATCAAACTTTACCAATTTGGCCAACGTAGCCCCCAGAAGAAGCTTGTGTTGCAACAGTTAATTTAGTCTTCTCTACTGATGTTAAACTCATAATATCGACTCGGTTAATATCGGTTTAGTGTTATCCCAGCTGGTGCATGCACATTAACCAGGAAGCCAATGACTAATAATATTAACAATTATTAATCTGTCTATATGCCTGTTTATCATTTTGCCTGCACTGGTTTTAATTATTCAGATATGTGGTTCTTATGGTCCTCATTATAATGGATAGATGTAGCTATGATGACAGGTGCACTAACAAAAAAGTACCACTATTTTTTGACACTAGGGTAATACAAGGATATTCTTTGAAGTGCTGTATAAATACCATGAAACATGGACATCTTAATTATTCAGTACCATGGTACATGGAGTCTGATACACTCAATGCACCATGGTATTGCCACAGTTTTTTTTTTTTTTTTTTTTAAGCGTAAATGATGAGTCTACCTGATGAATCTGTGCTAATAAATTCCATGTCAAATCAATCACATTTCTGAAATTTCCCTGGCAGAAATTGTCATTTTAATATTTGTATTTTTCCTGAAGAACTGTGAATATAAATTATGAAAAAAGTCAAAATGCCATGGATCAGTATTTACTGAGTAATCCATTATTTTGTTGACAGGGTCAAAAATGAATGATCAATTTGGTTTTCGACCATTGGAAATGGGTCAAATATAATACTGTAAGCATGGAGCCACATATTTCTTAAATAGGAAGATATCAAAAGGAAATCTTAAATCATAGTAGGATATATTTAATACTTCTGGAGTTGTCTTTTTTCTCTAGAGGTCGATCAATAGTGGATTTTGCTGATATTGATAACTAAGGTGTTGAAAAGGTGATTAATCTGGGTTTTTTCTAAATCAATTTATAGAATGATAAAAAGTCTTCGTCTTCCCCAACTATGATGGCAACAGACATTGAGTCTACAATATAAAGTTATATACACACATTACCGGTCAAATGTTTTGAAACACTTGACTGAAATGTTTCTTATGAACTTAAAAATCTTTTGATCTGAAGGCGTATGCTTAAATGTTTGAAATTGGTTTTGTAGACAAACATATAATTGTGCCACCATATTAATTGCATTATAAAATTTTATTTTAAAAAAAAGTTTTGAAATTGATGACTTGGACCAAATAATAAAGAAAAGCAGCCAATAAGTGCCCAACATAGATGGGAACTCCTTCAATACAGTTTAAAAAGCATCCCAGGAAGAAGTTGGTTGAGAAAATGTCAAAAGTACATTTCTGCAAGTTTTAGTCAAAGGGCGACTATTTGAAGATTTTATTTATTTTGGATTTAGTTTATTCACAACATAATTCCCATAGCTCCGTTTATGTTATATCATAGTTTTGATGACTTTACTATTATTCTACAGTGTGAATAAAAAAATTATAATAAAGAATGAGTAATGGTGCGTTCACATACAACGCGAATCGAGCATTTCGCGCGGTGCGATTACATGCAAAGACGAGAATCTATGCGAATTCGCTGCGGGCGGCTTGAATAAAGCGAATGGCGCGAAGCGAAATCGCTTCATTCGCGCGGGTTAAAATTTTTAAACTCGAGCGAAATATCCGCATGACGCGTTGTCGCAAAAGCCTATCAGCAATGAGATTGTCCGGATGTCACTGACGTAGTAGCAGGAGACATCTGGATAATTTGATAATATCATGCACCCAAACACGATGGCGTTTTGTTTTCCGATGTGTCTGGGACGTCCACAACAGATACAGAGCAGCAGTCGTTGATATCGGCCATGTCTGATGGCGGAAAGAGAAGTTGTCGTAGAAGCCCCTCCTCCTGTCTCACGCGAGCTTCGCGTTCTATGTGAACACCTCCAGCGGTCAAACTCGCGCGAGCAAAACGCGCGAAAATGTTATTTGCGTTGTATGTGAACGCACCATAAGAGTTTCAGAACTTTTGACCTGTAGTAAATTATATTAGAGATCGACCAATAGTGGATTTTGCAAGTACTGATAACAAAGGCAGTGGAAAAGCTAGATAACAGATTAATTGTCCAATAGTTATATATAACGATAAAACAACTTTTTGTCTTTCCTTACTATGAAGGGCACAGATATTAACGTTACAAGAGTCTTAAATGAATGCAAATCCCAAAAGCAATTTATTGTGCAACCAAAAATCCCTTTAGTATCCTGAAAAAATAAGATTTGGCGCATAACACTAGACTTTTAACTATATATATATATATATATATATATATATATATATATATATATATATATATATATATATATATATATATATATATATATAAAAAAAAAGCTTGAAATATACTAGGGACTCTTAATTTAAAATAATGGAGACTTTTCTGTTACAATTCTAAATAAAAAACATCTACATATATCAGCGTAGATTTTTGAAGATAACGATAGTTCCAAAAAAACAATTATCGGCACCGATTAATCAGTAAAAATATAAAAGACAGATATATCGTTCTGCCTATTACATATTTCACCAGATGAGGCTTGTTGATGAGCAATAAAAACAAATCAGAATCTATTGGTATACATTTTGCCGATAAACGATAGTTCCTAAAAGCAACTATCCGCTATATCCGTCTACCTCTAGTTTTTTTTTTTTTTTTAACTTTTTTGGACTTGCACCATAGGCATATAATGTAACCAAGAGTGCTAAAGTAAACTTGTTTTAGAAATAGAACTACCTCTCTCTTTGTATAAATTAAATCATGGCACATTTTTACCTGTATTTATGCTCTTAAATCAAAGATTAAATAATGAGTTACTCCATAAATATTGAGGAATGGTGTTTAAAGTTTTGGGGATATACGAAGGTGATTCAAGTTGACTTTGGTTTATATGTGTCATATAAACAAACTTTGTAACCCAAACTTGCAGGTAGTGGCCAGCAATCAGTAACAGGTGTAGATTCAGCCGATGATGCCAACAGCTACTGGCGTATCCGTGGGAAACCGGAAAGCTTTTGTCAGCGTGGGGTTCCCATTCGATGTGGGCAGACCATCCGAATCACACACATGAAGACAGGCCGCAACCTACACTCGCATCACTTTAGCTCCCCACTGTCGAACCACCAGGTAGGTTTTCCACATACATTGTCCCTCTGATTTTTTTTTTCTCTCTCTCTCTCTTCCTGAGAAACTCATGAATAAATACAGTTTTCCACAATAACATCTTGTCTCTTTTTCAAATAGAAAGATAATTCTAACACAGACAAGTCACAATGTGGCTCCGTTTACTCCTGGTATTAACATCCGGCTTAGTTTTTTTTTTTTTTTGTCAATCACAAGTGGTTACCTGAGACACATTACCAGTTAAACCTGGTATTAGCATCTCAAATGTGTATCTTGTGGCCCCTGGTGATCAGATTTTGTCAATGGCGGTGTCTCTGATTTCATGACCGCATACATCACTATATGTTCGATTCAAAGTATATTAACACAATATCTTTACAGCAGCACTCAGGGTATTATAAATAGACCTGTATTGTATTTTTCAGGAAGTGAGTGCATTTGGTGAAAATGGAGAAGGAGATGATTTAGATGTATGGACAGTTCAGTGCAGTGGAACATACTGGGAACGTGATGATGCGGTACGATTTAAACACACCGGCACTGAGGTTTTCCTCAGTGTAACTGGAGAGCAGTATGGTCAACCAATCAGAGGCCAGCATGAGGTCCATGGAATGCCCTCACCCAACCAGCATAACTACTGGAAGGTAATGGAAGGGGTTTTTATTCAGCCCAGCAGTGATCCGGTCCACCATGATGAGCTCTGATGACGTCGCTACATTATGGTAGTGAAGGCCAGTGGAGACGCACTGTACTCCGAACAACTGAGAACTTGACTCACACACTCTGTGAAACCTTCTTTAGATTTAAACTTTGAGTTTCTTCAGAATTGTAATTTTGTTTGGTGTAACTCTAAGTGTTGCAATTTTGTCACTTTTACAGATCTGTTTTTGACACAAAGATCACTTTAGAATTGCCTATCTCAGACAGTTTGAGTGTTTTACTGGTTGGTCGTTTTCTTTAGATTGCATTTTCCTTTGTGTGTATAAGGGAATTAATTAAAATTACATTTCTATTTGAATTCTGGGCCAAAAAACAAAACAAATGTATTGTGTATTTATATTTTGGTCTTTTGAAACATTGCTGACTATTTGAATGAATGACAACTACTATAAAAGAGTAAAAGTGTATTTTTGTTCCCGAATTATCTCTGAAAACTGGGAAATATAAAATTATAATTTCTGTATCAGTTAATGTTTTTTACAATTCCCAATTGTTTTTCCTCTTGTGTTTTCTGTGACTCCATAGTATGGACATAACTTTAAAAGTTAAAAGATTTGGGAAATAGAATTAATATTATGTTTTAATAACTGAAATACAACCCCAGTTCTGAAAAAGATGGGAAAGTATGGTAAATGCTTATAAAAGCAAAAAGTGATTTGTAAATTATTGTGACCATGTGCTATATTGAAAGCACTACAACAACACATTATTTGATGTTATACCTTGTGAATGTAATATATAAATGTATACTTACCATGGCCAATGACACACCCCCAATACCATGACAGACACTGGCTTTTTGACCTGATGCTTAGAACAGCTTGGATTGGCCCGGAGAACAAGATGGCTGTTTATTCCAAAAACGATTTGAACGTGGACTCGGAGCACAAAACCCGATTCCATTGTTCTAATTTCCATCTCAGATGAGACCAAGGCCAGGGAAGTCTAATGAACAGTGTAATGTATGGCTTCTGCTTTGCATAGTAAAGCATTAACTTTCACCTGTGGATGCAGCGGTGAATGGTGTTGATTGACATAGTTTTACCATAGTATTCCTGAGCCCATGTTATGATATACATTAGATGAATTACAGTTTTAAAGACGTCTGAGGGATCAGAGATCACATGCATTCAGTAGTGGTTTTTGGCCTTGCCCTTTAATGCTCTGAATTTTTGACTGGATTTCTTGAATCTTTTAACTATATTGTGCACTGTAGAGGGTGAAATGCCCAAAATCCTTCCTTGCACTTGAAGAACTAGGCTTTATTTGGAGGCTCCTTATACACTATAACACGATATCCTCACCTGTTTAACATCTCCTGTTTCACATCATCATGTTATTTTAACTCATCAGATTTTTATTAGCCCAAATTGCCCAGTCTCAACTTTTTGAGTGTGTTGCAATTGTCTTATTTTGTTAAAAACAGTTAATAGCAAGGCAAAACATCAAATCATTTGTTGTTGTTTCAAAATAGCATAGGGTGAATAACATTTACAAATCACTCCTTTTTGTCCTCATTAAAAATGTAGTATGTAAAATGTTAATATGTAAACATTATAAATATGTAAACTATACAACACTGACGGCCAAAAGTTTAGAATAATGTACAGATTTTGCTGTTTCGTAAGGAAATTGGTACTTTAATTCACCAAAGTGGCGTTCAACTGATCACAAAGTATAGTCGTGACATTACTGATGTAAAAACATCATCACCATCACTATTTGAAAAAAAAAGATTAAATCTAGATAGACCCCATTTCCAGCTGCCATCACTCCAACACCTTATCCTTGAGTAATCATGCTAAATTGCTAATTTGCTTCTAGAAAATCACTTGCTATTAAATCAAAAACATTTGAAAGCTATTTGGTTTGTTAAATGAAGCTTAACATTGTCTTTTGTGTTTGTTTTTGAGCTGCCACAGTATGCAATAGGTAAATATTAGCATGTCATAAGGTAAATATTTGGTCAAAAAGAGAAACAGATTTATAACTCGTCAGTCAATCATTGTTTTGAGGAATGAAGCTATACAATGCTTGAAATTGCCCAAAAAAACATAAGATTTCATACAAAGGTGTACACTACAGTCTTCAAAGACAAAGCACAACTGGCTCCAGCAAGGACAGAAAGAGATGTGGAAGGCCAGATGTGCAACTAAACAAGAGGATGGGGTGAAATGTCACCTGAGTATCCGGACAAACTGACAGCTAGAATGCCAAGGATCTGCAAAGCTGTCATTGCTGCATGTGGAGGATTTTTTTTTTAATGAGAAATCTTTGAAGTAGTTTAAGAAAAAGAAAAAAAAAAAAAATCAAATTGTAATGGTAATTTTTCATGTTATTTACGTCTTGACTATACACTGTGAACAGCTGAATTCCACTTTCAGTACCAATTTCAAAAGTACCAAGTTCTTTCCATAAGACCAAAATCTGTACATTATTTCAAAATGTTGTTCGCCAGTGTATGTATATATTATACATACAGTATGTTATTAAATATGTACAGGATGGATGGATGGATAGATGTGTGCGTTATATGTTGTTTTTTTCTTTTCATTTATTTAAAAATTGTGTTCGAGCACACATTTGATGTCAGTCTAGAAACATTATAGGCTATAAAGTGAATGTTCTTTCTGAATCTTTCAATAACAAGTACTGCACACTAAACTGAACTAAACGTTCCTCTAAAAATATTGCTCTTCCCTAATGTTTCTTGGAAATCCAAATGGGGGCAGCATTTAGCTAAAATACAGATATTTTTTTGGTTTTTGTTCACGATGAATTAGCGTCTTTAACAATACACAACATGTGTGATAATGTGCAGTGAGAGACGTCACGTGAGGACAACTCATACTTGGCATAAATAAATTAATCCTACTGAAATACTGTGAGCTTCAAACGCTTTACAGCACCGTTATAACAGTGTTATAACATCAACACAATCTATATGACCAAAATAATCTTGCCGTTTGGGAACAAATATTTGGGCTTATCTTCAGTTAATTATTCTAGAGATTTTTCCAGAAACAAACACTAAGCCTGATGCTTGATCTATTTTCTGAGAGTTTGCTCTACTTATCAACCTTTACAAAAAAAAAAAATCCTAAATGGTAATCAGTTTCTGACAAAATACGATACTTACTAAAGTTACTGTTATTACCGTAATTATAGCTAGGCTATGGTTATTACAATAACTGTGCTAACGGGTTAGCACTGTCATCAACGAAATTAAAATGATAGCCTAAGTTTCTGAAATTAATTAAGTTATGGTCTTTTACCAAATGAAACAAACTAATGAAAAGTGCTTTTGCTTTGCAGTATGCTAGTAGCTACTTTGAGCTTCAAAATGATCATTAGCGGCTTTCGTCGTCGTGCTGTTACTAAACGAAAATCATCCTGTATAGCAAGTTTAAGGCACCGCATGTTTATCGTTTAATAACGAAAACAGAAATTACGACGCTGATCCTGATGGAAACTCTGTTAATGATAATTTTGCAGCTTCTTTATTAAACAATCTGTAGCATATACGCGCAGAATGCGTATTAAAACACTAGTGACTTATAATAATAGTAGGCCTACATCCTTCCATGAAGTTTGATTCATATTTTTTCCAATAGTCTATACACTTTTGATTTACACGATCTGTCTCTTCAACATCATCTAATGCAGTATGGTTGTTTATGACTTAATATTGTCTCACAGGGAGTTATCAAACATTTGGACAGTTTTAATTTCAATATTTAGCCTATGCTAATTTTACGTTTCAGCAGAGCCGAAGCTAGGCTAATCACATGTAGCTTACAGTTAAATGAATTTAGGCTATGCTAATCGCACACTGTTAATTAAGTAGCTACCCAAAATCTATTCTTTTAAGTGCACGAAAGAAAGCTCCATTGAAAAGGGGGTTCAATTGTACGGTGTACCGTTCTTCCCAGAAGATGGCGACATAATATAAGACAGGGTTTGGGTAGGTCAGCTAGTCAGTTATCTTATGACCAGCACAAACTCTAACTATACTAGAGGAATTCATTTGAAACAACCCATTTTACTTACTCCACCATTATGAACCATTTTTAAGATCCTTGACTTTATTCTATACTATTCTGTTGTATAGCTGTTTACATTACAACTGCACTGTATGCAATACCGTTGTCCATTCCACTCATTTACTGCAGCTGCTTGTTGACACATTACTATACAATTGATTTAATGAGAACCTGTTAATCGATTGTTAATATTACCTATCAATGCTATTCCCACATTTGAGATACAATGTGGTGTTATTCTGCACCATATCAGGCAACTAGGGTAGCCCAGAGTCACATACATTTCATTATTTGATTCCCCAAGCCCTCTATAGCACTAATTATAATGCATTTATTAGCTGGATTGAGTAAATGTGGGTAGCCATGAGAACTCGGGCTTCTCGGAGACTCAAGTGAAGATCTGTGAAAGAATACAATTTTACCCCATGACAAGCATTTAGGTTGCATTAAGGCTGTAAGCGACCAGGAAATGGATGTCTCTGTACTGCTGTGCATGGCTAAAGTGAGCAGACCTGCATTTTCTTTTGAAAGACACCTTGAATGAAAAAAAACTTATTACGTTAATGTATGTAAAAAAAAAAAAGATAATTGGAGATAAAGGAAAAGAATAAACCTGCTATTAATAAAATTTCATTTTAAATATGGTCAAGCAACCATAACCATTGATTGCAAGCAAAATAATGAACTGTAAACAATGACAATACTGACATCGCTAAAGGGTGCACCATTAGGATTAACACGAAAAGATTTCTTCATTGGAACATAAAATTACAGTGAAATGAAAGTAAAGCATTGTCATTGATTGTCAGGCCTCCCTGAAAATACACTTTTAAAAAAAAAATAGCTCTTTGGCTGAACTTGATTTAGTCATTGACAGTAGTTCCACATTTTTTAAATAACAAACTATGTAATCTCAACACACTTTGTGTAGAAAGTTCCTTGTTGAATTGGGTGAACCCGACAAAATTAGACGTGTCAATTTAACTCATATAAATTAATTTTCTTTCTATATGATCAAACTTGTGAAGGTTAATATAAAAATACATGCTTGTTGGAAGCTACAGAGTGAAGTTTAGTAACTATAAAATGGTAAGCACAGCAATTGCTCAACAAAGCAAACAATCAATTTCATGTGCTGCATAACTGTCCTGCATCACTCTTCACTAAGGTAACCTCCAAAACTCCAACATAACTCTTCTACATTTTAACATAACAAAACATTAAACACTAACAAGTATCCCCTTTATATTAATCTTGCACAAAAACACATAAAATAATCATCTTAATTTGAACATTTACTCTCCTTTTCGAATCCCATCCCCTGCACAGTTTCAGTTAGCCAAACAAAAATCGTTTATATTGTCCCAACACAAATGGTACATTTTATTCATTGAAACAACAAGTTCACTTGGTTACATGCATTTTTGAGCAATGTGAACCAGGGAGGATTCAGTAACCAAACAATAGGGAAAGTGTTTGTGTGTGTGTGTGTACAATGGAACCACCAAAACAAAATGATGCAGATCAACATAAAAAAAAGGCTGTACATTTTTAATGAATTGCTGATACACTTTAAATAACAATACATTTACTTTCTGGAGCAGCGGGCAGGTGTAATGCATTTCGCTGACAACAACCATTAAATAAATGCAGCTCAGCTTGGTTAAACCATGCATAGGTTTGTGTCTGGTCCAGTGGACTGATGCCCTTTCATTATTGCACTGCTAGCTGCAGCTCCCACAGTAGTGCAACAGGGAAAGAGTGTCAGGCAACAGACATGAAGCGAGCAAACAAGTGGATCGGAAATGTGCACACGCATACAAACAGCAATGATGGACGTGGTTGCTATTACATTATCCAAAAATATATATTCTTTCAGAAAAGTGTCATTTGCTAATTAACCAAATGTTTGCAGGTAATTTGTGGTCTAAATGTTAAACGGCTTTCAGTTTGCAACTCTCATTCAACAGCCTTTGAAAATACACCTGTAAGTCACTAACCAACACTGTGGTTACAAACTTTAACATTCACTCTGGCTTATACACAGCTTCTGTGTACGTACAGCTGCATACACAGACACACTCAAGGTTAGCCTATTGATTATAGGCCCTATATGATAATGATGCCAGAACCTAAACTAATAGTTAGAGACTACATAGATATCTAGCCAACAGTGATCTAAACGCATCTTATAATACAATTTTAAATTAACTTCCTGTACATAGATGCGATATTGACATGCATAGCTTGAATTCAACATGCCTCAGCATTCAGAGAACATTATAATGGAATTTATAATGTACTCTGATCATGTATATTATCAGCTGTCAAAAGTGAACACATAAAAAGGATTTTCGTGTATGCTAGAAATCACAACATATTCAGACATGTTTCAAAGCTAAACAGGCTTGAAAACTGTTTCATCAAGCTATGTATTCTCAAGAACAATTATTAATATTTAGGTATTCAAATATCAATTATAATATAATATTCAAATATATATATATTTGATAACAGATAAAGAAGTATTGTTTATTTTAGAGGGTAACAGCAAAAACAACCACTGAATTTTTGAGAATAAAATGTGTAATGTAGAAAACATGCAAGATGCATGCAATAAAATATACGTGTAGAAATAGCTTTTATTTCAAGTCAGTACACAATAAGAGCAGTTCATGCAGGAATAAAATGGACCAGTCTATTACTATTGTTTAAGATTAGAAACTTAAACAATGCAAAGCACATTGTGTTCCCTGACTTAATGATACTTATTTAACACTAAATGCATTTACTTAAATTATTTGCATTGCTAAAAGAAAGCGCAACATCTACAAATCACATAAAACTGATCGTGGACTGTTTTGTTTTAATATTAAAAAAGGTGTTAACTGTTTTTCAAACTAAATAGTTTTAGTGCAATTTAATTATTTTACAAACAAGTTCATTAAACGAATTTGATCTTACTTTTTAAGCCTGTAATTCATAATTATTGTACATAAATAAAATGGAAAAAGACAACAGAATCCTTTAAATGTTCCTGAAATTGCAGATTACCCTTAAAGTCAAGACCCTATAAGCAATATTGCACTACTCCATAGACAGTGAAAAAAGCAGAGGCAATATTGATAGGGTCTCGCCTGCAAGATGCATTTACGACAGCACTTTAGGGGGAAGTTAATGTAGATAAAAATTGCGTGCATAACAAAATATCTAGTGTTTTAAAAATCCCTCCCAGACTTAATGGTGAGACTGAAAATGGCAGTTGCTCTAAAGCACATGATACACAAACCTCTACGTGACATTGGACCCTTCACTGTGACTATCAGCCACCCTAAACAGCAAACCCTCTTTATATCAAATTTTCAGACGACACAATTCCTGCTAAAGAAAAATAACATTATATCTGCCCAGTTGAGATTTTTAAAATCATCCTTTTAATTTAAATGTAAATACTGTACGTGCAAAAGACATTAACAGTTCATAAACATCTCCATACATACTCTGCTCATCTAGCTACCATATGACATTTTCCAAACACATCACTGTCCAAACATCTGGCGTTTTAAATGGGCTGCTTAAATCATTTGCCTGGTTACAAATAGACCATTTCTAATAGTAGGCTTAATTCATGTTTGCTCACAATAAGATATCAATTATTTCAAAGGGGCGCTTGTGGACTGACTTTTGCATGTCAGCAACACTGGCTGGGAAGCATATTGTAGGCCCTTTGCTTATCTGCATCCAAAAGCAGTCTTGTTGCACTGCAATTCCACACATACCAGCTTTTGCCTTGGAGTTAAGGACATGCTCCAACAGGATGTTTTTTTTTTTCCTCCTTTGGGAATTTCACATAGAATTCACATGCATGATCTTACTTGCCCCCCTCAGTAATAAAACTTGTTAAACAATTTGGGCTACCAATTAGGTTTCATACTGTGAGGTTACAGATATAAATGCTGAATCAAGACCTAAACAGGCTTTATAATTAATATCCATCATCTGCGAACATATCTGCAATGATAGATTAATATGGGGTATAACAACTGACCTCATTGACCTGTCTTATATATTAGCATGTTAAGTATGCAATAAATACGCAACCACACACACGCCCAGTTTCGCACAATACTTCAACGTAGAGCGCTTCTATGCATTTAAAATGTGTTTTTCGTAAGGAAATATATAGCTGAACTAAATCTGCAGGACACTTACCACCAAAAGGTGCCCTCACATGACGTTTCAACGCTCACCAGTGCAGGGCTAAACCAGGATCATGAGAAGAGATGAGCTGAAGGCCTCAGTATGCTATATAGCGCCATATGAATTTGCTGCGCATGCGCGTTGCGGTATTTCGCGCAACATTCCTCATACACCCAGTTCAGACTTGTAAGTCTCAAGCTTACGCTCTACGTATATGCCAATATGTATATAACATATATCGGCACATATCATTTAAGCCTAGATATCGCATAAACACACACTGAACTGTTAATGCAATTTAGTGACTTATATTCATTTAGCCTTATGGTTATTGTTTTGATGGGGTAGCCTAAAAGTTTAACTTCCATAACCTTAGATACTGACCAAGAGTAAAATGTCACTGGGCGACCTCCCCTCCTCGCATTCCCTCCCTTTCCTCCCCTCTTGGAAAGGGACCTGCCCCCTACATTCCTTACAAATAGTCCCATCCCCCACCGCTCTAGCTCAAACAAGAGAATCATCCATTCCTTCTGCTTTCTACACCAGCTCCGTTATTGTAAATAGCCGAACAATCTAAATATAGGTTTTCACACCTACCCAGTTCTGTTTAATACATCAGATAGCACTAAATACGCGCACTGGCGTTCACAAATACTTTGCATTGCACATATTTAATTCCACAACCTTTAACAGCGTAAGTGTTGTGTATAATAGGTCAAATAAACTGAATGAATAAATAAATACATAAATAAATATAGAATTTGAGAACTGTACAAAAAGTCGTTATAAAACAACCTTGCTTAATTCTAACACAACGATTTTAGGCATTATTAAACAACAAAACTGAGAAACCTTGCATTGCATTTCAAAACTGTACAAATTTAATTATAAGTATATATATAGCTTGATTAAATGCTGAAAGGTGAAATGGCAGAGTACAGTTCATTACGATTCGTTCCGAATTTTCGTCTGTGATAATATAAATAGACTTGAGCTGAAAATCACAAGCAAATGTTCTCGATATTAAAATAGGGAACGAGCGTAATATTTAACTTAATATTTAAAACAGTTAAAGCCTTTAGGTTGTTTATAGTAGGCTACTAGAGTTTATAAAGAGTCCACAAGTGCACATTATCAATGATATATTGGTTGTCTTGAAAGAGCGTTATGCATCAGTGATATTTATGAATTGACAAAAACTTTTAATTATTATTTTGCCTATGTACCATGCCCTAAAAAATATCAAAGTTAGGCCTATTCATGCTGAACACTGGTTCTAGCCAACTGCTGCTTCGTCTTTATTTATTTTTTTAAACCTACTGCATGTAGGACTCACACATACAGAACTTCCCGAAATATGCAAAAGGTTTGAGAAACTCACATCAAAGCATTGTTTCGGTGTCGAAAAAAATGGTTTTTAATCAAACGACCCCAGTCGTACAAAATGTTCTTTTTGAAAGGGGCGTGGTCTCGAGGCGTTTTCAACCTCGTGTCACAAATGCAGGCCTACCATCGGGCATAATACTGTAGTTCACATGCCTGGTGCGCATGGGTCTATAGCAATGATGTGTATGGAATTAATCCAACATCAGTAACGATGCAGACATCTGGGCCCATACATTTAGGTGGTCGGACACTGCAGTCTAGACTCCCCTTTTCGCCAGTCGAAATGTGAAATGTAAGGGCCGTTTAGGCCTCAACGCTGTGCGAAGCCCATAGTGGGTGAGTAGGCGAAAGCCGAATGCAATGACAATACTATTGCACTGCTTGAGAAGATGTTTCAGTAGTGCAACATCGTCAAAGCAACAGACCTTAGCTCATTTTAAGTAGCAGCCGAAACGCATTGGGGCACATTTGACCAGGCTTTGGCCTAACTAGACTGAAATCGTTCGTCATAGTTTCAGTCAGTTAAGTAAATTTATTAAACGAGTTATATAGTCAGGTTATTAATATACAAAGCCATTACCTAAATCATACATTTGATTTAATGATCGAGACATGTCATCGTTTGATGCCTTCCTTTGACGAGAATTCGTTATTTGGGCAACAAACCCATTTTGACGTCAGAATGGCGAGAATTCCGTCTCGATTCAAACGCGAGATGCATTCAAAACAAATAACTTATTAAAAACATCGCATTACACCTGTTATATAATTGATGATATTTACACAGCTATATTCACTATTAGCGAGATTATCATTTTGAACTGAGGGGTACAGAACTTGAAAGTGAGGGATAGGGGTTACTCTTTTTCTTTCCACTGTTTGTTTATGTCAGCCAATGCCCTTTTAATATTGCACTGCTCATCTGACTGCACAGTAGTACAACAGAAAAAGGGCCCTGGTCAACAACAGTAAAGAAACACTGAAGCAGGTCAGGTTCATAATTAGGCAAGTGCAGCTGTTTTAGTCTCATTTTGATTTATCAAACTACATATAATATGTCCCATATACCACACAGGGTGAATTCATAAAATAAGTGATTTTAGGATATATATATATATATATGTGTGTTATATATATATATATATATATATATATATATATATATATATATATATATATATATATATATATATAAAAAATTAAAAAAAAAAAAAAAATCACACAAACACACACACACATATACATACACACACACACACATCTAGATCAGACCTTACATTAAACCATATACCAGTCATAACAGTGATTATGATAAAAATATGGTGATATAAATTTTTTTTAGCAACGAAGCAATATCTGTTTCCAATATGAATACACCTTTTTAAAAAATAAATACATACGATGAGTAAAGAGTAGGCTAATAGGAGCCTCAAAGGGTATAATTGTAACAAAATACATTTAGAGAAACCAAACCTTGTTTTCAAAGCCTTGGCTAAAAATAAACCATGTTACAAACATGTTAAAATAAAAGCAAACATAAAGTGGAACACTGTCCAAATTAACATTAGTAAATTAGTATGGTTTCACATAATGTATAGCGACAACAAATTCAACACCATCGATGAACACGCTGCCTTGGAGTAGGAAATGAAGGAAGTGGAAAAAAAATAAGGCAAAGAGAAAGAGCACATTCCGCGATATATGCTACGAGAAACCTTCGTATAATTCTTCTTATTCGTGTCCTCTTTGCCAAAGTGGCAATTTGAAACCTCTCTTGGTTAGGTGACAAGGTGAGGGGGCGGGGGCTCCTAAGGTTGTTATTTTCAGTACATGCATTTACAGTGAATTTAGACACATGGAAAACATTTCTGCATACCAAGTCTTGAGATGTGTACATTAATCCGACAATACAACCCATATCCAAATTACACAAATAAAGCGCTAAAACGAGCTAAATGCACGAACCCGTACAAACCAATTGCAAAACAATTCCACACACCAATTACAAACATTAAAATGATTGACAGAAATCAAGATATTCCATTACTTCGTTGGGTTATTTTAATAGCAGCAACGATGCAACTGTAAACGCACACATGCGTCCAGCATATCCCGTCTTTTTTATTTTTAACTGCAAAATAGCGGAATATTATTTTCTGATTTTGTTTGCATAGACTTTTAATCTGGGCCCCGCGGTGTTTCAAAAACCCGACCAAGTGGCACCTCGTGTGAAACTCAAAAGCAAAGACCTTTACTATTTTCCCAGAGCTCGCAACATATTTTATATCAGCAGCCATGCATTTTTACACTTATTGATCCAGTTGGGTGGTGTAGTAGGAAAACACGTGGAAAATATAGACTGTAGCCTTCCCAGGCCCCCCCTTTTTTTTACATTAATCATTGGCTTCTGCGACATTATGGTGTTGCATTTTTTTTTTTTTTACATTGATTCCTCGGACAATTTACAAAATCGGGTGACTCCAACAGATCAACATCGATGACAATAGAAGAGAAAGAAGGAAGACTGTTCCCTTTGACCGACTGGCAAGACTTCTCGTGAGCAGGCAGCCATGCACACACACCGCAAATGCGATGCCCTCTTGATATCCTCACCAGTGCGCGCTCTTCACATTTCTAACTACAGCCATGTTCGGGGGCTACTATGGCACCCCATTCGTCGTTCTCCCCACCCAAGCCGACTCAACGTTGTCGTTTTGCCCCAGAGCTCCCGCCATTTCCATCAAATCACCCGGATGCTACTCACAAACAAGAAAGAGGACCCCTAAATTTCATGAATGGTACCTGGCCATGGGAGGGACAATCCTTTGAAAGCAGAAGACACCGACAAAAAGGGAAAAAGTTGGAGCCAGCGGTTGCAAGGCAAGAGTCGCGCATTTCTTCACACATTGTCGCTTTTAACCCGCTTAACATAGTGTCGCCTTGTCATGCTCGCGCATTCTTTCCTCTCGTGGTGTAGAAAATGAAATTTGTAATTTATCCATGGCAAACCTTATGGCTCTCTTTGCTCAAGACTCCATCTTTGACTAGTTGACATTCAGCTCTTGCTGAAGCAAATTATCATTTGCATGCGCATTCGCTATTGGTCCGTTTCTGCGCTAGTCTTTGCCGCTTGAAGCGTCATTGGTTGAAGTCGGAGGCATTTAACTGTCTTGTGAGTGCCGCGATTGGCTGCTTTGAGTGAAACGTATTCGGATAGTTTTACTTTAACAATGAGCACTCAAATTCTGCGCTCCATTCACAAATTTCTTCTAATGCTCGACAAAGAGTCTACACGAATGACAGGTTTAAAGTAACAGCTAACTCACAGTCATGTAGCCTAATCAAGTAATTAATATGGTGCCATTTAAATCGTGCATTTAATTAAACATGTCTTGAAATATATATTTTTTTTTTTGTGGAATGCAATGTTGGAAATTAATTGCATGGCTGAATTCACGAAATGTGCATGCTCCACTTATAACTGTCTCAAATGTCATTACACCTCAAGGAACTTTGGTGGCAATTGGTATACTTTACAAGATTCCCAACTCCTTGCCAAATATTAAGAGTTCTCACGTTTTCCACTTATTTTGCCAATCAAATACAGTTTCGTTCTCAGACAGATATAAACAGTCACACATATTTTGTAGAATAATAATAATAGTAATAGTAATAAAATAATAATATATATATTATTATATATTATATATATATATATATATATGTTGTGAGAATTTGCACGGGCCTACTGATTTTCGGAAAACTTGGAGAAGCAACTGTGCAATGCACTGAGAAAGCTTTAGGACTCCGGGATAGATATGGTGGCCCGATATGGTAGGTGTCCCCCTCTCCGTCTCAGTGAAGGCCCTTTGGTTGACACCTAGAGGAGGGCAGCAGCCTGTAAAATCCGGCATTCCTGACCAATGGAGCTTAAATAATGGCATTGTCTGGTGGAAAAGAGCCTCCGTTCTCCGTCTTACTCTCCCCCGTTTACTGCGGGACCTGATTGTGTACCTAATCGGCAGAGAGCTTTTGATCCAAAGCAGAGCGTGAATTCAGTATGCAGCGGACGTATCCAGTGGGACACCCGCCTCTCCCCATCTCCCTCTCCCCTATGAAACACACATGCATGCCCACACATACATATGGAGGGCCTATTTAGCTACCGATACCCTCTTAGTGACCGCACTTTGTTCTTATTTGGGGAAATAATAAAAAAAGTCTCAAACAGAAGTAGGTCCCGGGAATGTTTTTTGAAAAGTAGCTTTGTAGCTTCGCAATCCCTATATAAACTTAGGCCCACATAAATAACATATAGCCCTAAAATCAACAGAACCTCCTGGCTATAGCCATTAGAAAGCAAGCACAAATTTGCATGCACTTCAAAATTGTCAACGAACCATAACGTATACTAGCTATATGTGTTCCAGTTCTGTTCGAGATGGACTTGCTGTCCTATACATTTGATCTTGACAAGGAACGGGCTGTGCAGAATTCCACGCGCTCAAACTTTGAATCGCGCGCACAAGCACAATTTTACAGGCGTAACTAACATTTGTGAATCTGTAAGTGAATACTTATGCACGACTCAATTTATATATATTCTGTTTGATCACTAGAGTGCACATCTAAACGAATGTATGCTTAAAAGGTAAAGGAAAAGGAAAATTTGCATGAATAAGAATTATTTTTATGAAATGTTGTGCATGCCGATTATTTTTCATCGTTTTATTCTACATTTTTCTGGTGTCATATTTAGGAGACTCATTTCAGTAAAATAAAGTTTAAGTGATTTGTAATAATATGCAGTCATTATTATTTTGCTTAACACGTGCAAGGGGTTTACATGTTTAAACAATTTAATCCTAATTGGGAAATGGACTTCGAGGTTAAAGACTATACAATCATTTTACACATCCAACCCATGTGTTGCAAAGAGGAAGTGAGAGAGAAAAAAAAGTAGTTTCACAGTAAATCTCCGCCTCTGCGGTGAACACGTGACGCTTCCCAAACATCATTAGCCACGCCCACATCCAAGCAAAAGGAAAAAACTGGCGTGTTTAAAAAAAGGGTAATTTCCACATACCTTTCTTTCCAGTCACACGGATCAGTTATTCATGTTTTTAACGTCTAAATGTCTGTGAATACACCGTTCTGAGATTTCTCTACACAGACAATTATTCGTAGGAAATGTATTTTAAACATGCATATAATTACTTAAATTCTCTTATATATCCATAGGTAATTCTAGTTAGCTCTTTTCACATATTAACTGTTAGATTCCACAACGAAAATAAGCAAGAACATTTCATTTGTCTTTTTGGTAAGGCAAATTAGAAGTAAATATCTGACATCAAATAAAATGTTTTCCAGGGGGAAAAAAACTTCATGCAGCATTAACATATGTGTGTTTATTTGTGTTTCGTGTAAACAGCATCAGTTTGCTGTTAAGTCAAAAAGAAAAATGCTTTATTAACTGGACAATTATTTTAAAACAAATCAGCTGTCGAACTACAGAAACAAATCACAAAACACTTTGAAATCACAAGCACTTTGTATTTTAGGAGAAGAGTGTGTGCAGTTTATTACAGTGATTAATTGTCCAGCAGTTTAGAGCATAAATTTGTATCATAATAATCTCACAATTAGACTTAATAAATTATGGAGTAATTAAAGATTGTTAAAAAGCAGGGCCATTATAGACTTTACAATTACAACACAAAAAGCTTTAGTCGAGGTCCTGGTGTCTTTTGCAGAAATGTGGAAGCTATATGTGTGATGTAGTTCTGCATCACCATGTATCATTGAGTTCATTCATTGATACATTTAATAATTACATAAACAAGTTTTGTTGCTGCATCTTAATACAAGGGATATATGAATGTGCATGTTTCTGGCAAAAGCAGCATTATAATATATTTCTTGAAAATTGTCTATTGTAATGCCAATATTTTTATGTTTCCTTGAACAAACAGCTAATTTTATTTTTAAAGTCAGTTCACGAGTTATGAATTAAGTAAATCGACCATTTTTTCTTGACTGAACTGTTTTTTTCAGTGAGTCTTAAGCTGAACATTAGACATGAGAAAACATGTCATTTCTAAAATACATTCCATTGGCTTTTATTCTTATACATCCTGTTTTGTATCAAATCAAATAACAGGATTCATTCAAATGATCGTCGTCCCTTTTGTGACTGCTCAGAAGACTCATACACGTTTATTTCATTTGAGTAGTTCTGAGCTTAATATTGAATGTTTTTATTTTCTTTTTCACTTTGATTAATCATTTTCCTCCTGTTTGGTAATGTACTATTGCATGTGGTCTTCCACCTCCTTCCCTCTCCTGGAAAGAAGGGGGGTGGCTATTGACTGGGGCCATTGCCTATTGATGGGTATTGATGACTGTGAAGGGAAAGGACTGTGGTTTTGCTTGCAGTGTTAATTTGAGAGATGCCAGTGTGTTCGTCTCCTCGCCTCGCCTGTGTTTCTGAAGGCCCCCCTCCACATCTTCCTTTATTTCCATCCCTTCTCTCTGACTCTTCAGGCAGTCTACAGCTCCTTACCATATACCCCCACCCCCGTCCCAGCCCCACTGCTACAATCTCTCCTAATTGCATGCATGACATTCCAGCTGGGTGGGTGGCACAGAACCTTCCGCACACTGTAAAGTGTTATAGCAGGAACTGAGTGACGTGCAAACACAGATACATTAATGCAGAAGCATGTTGTGCACTTTCACTTTAAGATGCAGCTTCTTCTGTGCATCAGAACCTTTGATCAGCCTCTTTAAATATTCATGCATTTTCATGGTATTTATGGTGAAACAGATAAAGAGAAAGATTTAACAAGTTCTGTTTTATCATTACAAACCTTTTTTGTTGCACTAAAGGATGTTAACCCTTTTTGTATGAAAAAAAATGTGATCTTTTTTCTATGTTAATGTCAAATAGACATAAATGTGTTGATTTTGTCGCTTATTTCTGTTCGTGTACAAGACCTTGGCTTAGATTTGATATCTTAAGCAACATCATAAAAAGTCCCATGTTTAGAATATTTATTTATGTAATTAAATTGGTATTTGTTGTTTAAATCAACATGAACATTTTAGGCTAAAATGTATGAATTCATAAGTGAAAGTGTATTTCTCAGGTTCTGGAACAGGTTTCCTTTTTTTTATCACCGTTTTCAGCATTTTTATGACCTTTTTTGCCTTCATTAGGTCATTTTAATTGGTCACAGAGTGTTTTACGTATTTTTAAAAGTACAAATAATCAAATAGTCTCTCAATCACAGTAAAAAGAGATCATCAAAGCTTCATGCATAAAAAATACAAAAGTTTAATTAAAATAAACAAAAATAATTTAAGACCGAAGCATTGAGGTTGGTGATGTGTTTTCTTTTTTCCTCATCGAACATGTTTTAAGGAAGACACTGATTATAAAAAAAAATCTTGATTTTTAAGCTTTTTATGTTTTGGGGTGTATTTACTGTGACTTCAGCATATAATAGCAGTCTATGGGAAAATCTTGATTTGAAGCACGTTTTGCATTGAGGTGACCATTGAGTGACTTTTTTAAGCTATGATATTAAATTTTTGTTTGCTGTGATACAAAGTGTCAGTTACTGTTTTGAGTGTGTGTTTTTTATTTTTGTATGTATTTATGTAAAAAAGAGGTATTGTTAAACAAATGTTACAGTTTTGCTTTGCCGGGATTCTGAGGGTTAAAATAATTTTAAAAGGTGTTAATCATGTCACACCTCAGGACAACATGTCAACATTCCCAAATGTTCTCCATGTCAAGTATTGAACATATTGTTATTAAAGGAAATCATCAAGAAACTGTTATTGTTGCTATTGTTGCCATTTGTCATTAGATTGATAGAAGTCTTCCTTTCAGTCCAAACCTGCTACAGATTTTAAACATGTTTTACTTGAAAATGTTTTTAGATTGATTATGACAATCTTTTCCATCTGCCTCGTGTTTGGTGCTGTCAAAAACAATGAACAAACACATTCTGAGTCCAAACGTTTTGACTGTCCAATCGCCTCTCCTCAATTTCTCGCCAACCAGGGACACACACACTCTCTCAATACGCATGGACACACAGATGTGTGCTCTCGCTGGACACTCAATCTCTCTTTTCACCAAGGTGCAGGAAATGCTTCCTTGAATGGAAATGTAAATAATAAGAAAGCCACCATCATTGCCAGATGTGGGCTGGGGCATCATCAACGTTTCTCTTTCCTCCCTTCAAACCAGTCAATACCCCACTTATGGTTTCCTTGCTCTCTCTCTCTCTCTCTCTCTCTCTCTCTCTCTCTCTCTCTCTCTCTCTCTCCCACTCCCCCCTCTCTTGATCTCTGCCATGCTCTCTCTCCCCTTCTCAAAAAGGAAACTGGTGGACCCCCAGATGACCTCTGACCCCAAGAGGTCAGCATCCACTGAATTCCCAGATGTCAGAGTTCAGAGCCACTGCTCACCATCTCAGGTTTCGTGCATTTTCAAATGGCGCCAGGCGACTGCTCTTTACCGTACATTCCACCCAGATCCTGCTACATACCTGCTATTCAGCCTATAGGCTCAGTATCAGTGTTGCTCCCTATCAGATCCTCAGAAATAACAAAAGACTGCCATTTTGATGGAGGTTGTGACGTCACAGAGGGCTGATTGATTATTTTTGCGTCAATAAATATAATGGATTTTTTCTCTTTGTTTCATTTGGTTACTTTTCATGGCACTGAGCTAAACTGATTTTTTTGTTGTTGACTTTTTCGCTATAGTGATCTAATTATGTTACACAATTGATCAAAGAAAAAGGCAATTGTAAAGCCATTCTAGAAAAAAATGAACACCGTAATTTTATTTTGCTTATCCTTTAAATATGTATATAAATGGATGCTTTTCGATGATTTTTGAATTAATTTGTGACAATTTGTCAGTGTTTAAACTAACTCCATATATATATATATATATATATATATATATATATATATATATATATATATATATATATATATATATATACACACACACACACTCTGTATGCAAAGGATATTTAAAGGTCATTGGGTTATCCTTGGTTTATATTTGTTTATATATATATATATATATATATATATATATATATATATATATATATATATATATATATATATATATATATATATATATATATATATATATATATTATATAACATCCATTGTCCACATCTGTCATCCACATAAACACAGTATCACTGTATTTTGCCATATTTACAAGACATTCAAATTGTCTTTGAAGTGAAGCAAATTCAACAATTCAATTTGAAGAACAAGTAGCCACAAAAGACAAATATATGTTCTGTTTAACATAACTTATTAACGTAACTTGAGGTGCTACAAATTTAATTATGACATTTATGAGCATTTGTTACATTTGTGTTACTTTCCACCTCAAGTTTTATAAACATCCTCCTAATGAAGTTATTTTTATTCTTTCTAAATTTTTGAATGACTCCTATTGAGACATAAAACTGACGGTTCATTCATCTAAAACCATTGGACCTCATCTTTAAAAGCGATTAAAGATCACAGAGATGTCTGACATTCCTCAGTGTGTGTGTGTGTGTGTGTGTGTGTGTGTGTTGGGAAGAGGCGTGTCTATGTAAAGTGCTCAGTTGTTGTCACATCTTTGAAAACTCAACCACGGTCGAGCTATTCAACATCACATCTAAACGCAACAGATTTGTTCGTTAATTTGTGTCAATTTGTCAGTGTTTACACCAATTCTCTTCATTTTAACCCGATTTTCAAGTCATTATATTACAACAACAATTTTTTTTATGGAATCGATAGGCTGAAAATTGAATATTTAATATTTAAAATCGATAAAACAGTATTGCTAAGTTGCTGGAGTCCTTTAGTAGAGGAATATCATCGATCATTTTTGCGCTTGTCGATTTATCAGTGTTTTTTTTAACTGACGTGTAATTAAACCAGCGTTTAATTTGTTAATGACATGAATTGCTAACGAATAAAAATGTTTGTGTATGTGACAAGAGTTGTTTTAATCGAATTACAAAATGTGATTGTTTTGTGGTTGATGATTAAACGAATAAAAGGGAAAACACCCTTAGACTATCACAGAAGTCTGTTTTTTCTGTTTTATTTGTTGAGCAAAAACTGTATTTAATTACTTATACATTCCTTTCTATTTTATTCTATTTCAGATTATAAGTGAAGGTGTTTGCAATATTTTCAGTTTCACTTTATATTTCTATGCTGACTGTTGAAAGTCTAATAAACTTTTTAAATGATTAATTTTAACTTTTTAAAGAGAAACACTTTATTAGAAAACCAAGCATAAAGTATAAATGTACATAAATATTAGGTAAGATCTGGAGATTCTTGAAATTATTATAATATTAATAGTCAGATTATAATATCTTAATAAGACTTCCTTATGGTAGCCTTTTACATAACCATTTAATAATGTACTCCATAAAAAATGCCATGAAACAATTATTTACTTTATATAAATATGTTCAGGCCATGAATATAGTTTATTGTTTTAGGTTGAATTGCTTTGTGACGTGATTACACTCTAATAAAGCATACATTTTCAAATAAAGGTTTAAACAGTCTGATGTCACAGGAACTTTTTTTTAGTTCTATTTAGAACTTCTGTGTTCTAATTCCATGGAAACCCATCAATGGATTGGCAGTTTAAAGAAGCTAGAAACCAATACACTGATCTTAAAAACCTCTATAATATGACATCAAGAACATTTTTTAAGTCTATAGCCAACATAAATCCTATAAAACAAAACAACATGAAGAAGAGGCTTGTGTTCTGGTACTGCAAAGAACAAATTAAGAACCTTGATTTATTTATTTATTTTGTAATTATTATTTATTTATTTTTTGACACAAACACAACGTTTAAACTTTTAAAGCATTCACTCCTCTTCTTGAAAATATTACAGTCAATTATTTGGACAATTTAATGAATTTACAAATTTTAAATATCAACATCCGTTGAAAAAATCTCCCTTATTTTAAAAGAAATGATTTCCAGTTGCTTGTCAGATTTCTTTTCTTAAGTTTGAATCTTCCAAAGAAATATAGTGTATTAGTGAATTCTGTGAGATCAAAATAGATTTAATCAACAAGTATGAAATTAATATTAATAAATAAAATGTAATCATTGCCCTTGTTGAAGAGATCCATGATGGATAGACACTGATTGTGCTCCTCTGTGGTTTCCTATTATTGCAAACTGGTTTTAATATGATCATGTAAGTGGTCGGGTGAAAACAAGTCAATAAGAATTATGTTTTCATGAAAACACTTCCCATCATATTGTCTTTGTGTGAGGTGGTGAGTTGAGCACATGGAGGAGGTCCCCTGTTTTTCGGCATGTGTGTGATGGAATGAGTTCCTGAGCATGTTGTTTTCACCATTTTTCCAGCCCCTCGGTGGTCCTCATTGGTGTGTGTGTGTGTGTGTGTGTGTGTGTGTTGCACTCTAGTTTGTGTGTTAACATACAGGTTTGACTTCAGACGAATTTCAGCTCTTTGAGGTCCTGTTGCACATACCTAATGCAGGAGAGGTCAGAGGGCAACAGCCCCTAGCTAAAGGCATGGCCTTGATGTGAGAACCCTGTTCAAACAATCCTGGAATCCCAGGTTCCCAACTAAGACAGAGTGAAAGATTGATGAGGGAAACAGGGCAGAGAGGAGAACAGGGTGGCAACAAAAATGTGATAAGAGTCTAATAAATAGTTTCCACTGTTCATCTTCATGGGAAAAACAAGAACAAACTTTAAATTCCATTTGTGTTGAAAGTAAAATATGAAGAAATATATTACTTTTTTCTTCCATGAAAATGTATGACATTTCATACACTGAAAAGAACAATGTGGTGGATTTGCTTAAAATATATAGCATTATTGCATCACATTTTTTTTCGTAAATTCATTTTATGGTCATGTTATGTCAGCATAACTAGAAAACCTTTGTTAGATATACACAAATGTATCACTTCATTGAACAATATAATATAGCACTAATATATACTAATATAGCATGTTGTTTCAAATGAACATTTATGGTACTGTTCTACTAAATTTCATTGGCTCAAAAGAAAATGATAACTATAACTTAAGCTTAGTCATTAAACTTTATTCCCCAAAGTGCACAAAAAGCTGCACTTCAGCTGTGCACATTCACACACATTGTATAGATTGAACAGGATCCAAGTTGACCAGTATAATCATCTTAATGGTGACGGTACAGGAAGTTACTAACTACAGTAAAACAACATCAGTAATACCAAAACAAGTTCTATGAATTCTTAATAACAATTAATTAGATCGCCCCAATAAGTTCATTTTGCCCAAACAAACATGCTTAAATTATTCAAGGGTTTTTAGTTATTTCCAATAACTGTGGTTCTGTATTTGATCATTTGAGTTAGTAGAACTTCAAATCTTAATTTTATGGATTTTTAAGGCAAATAATTTCAAAGAACTCACTATTATTTCTTTATGCATCACTCCAAATTCACTTTATAATTGATATATTTGTGTTGTACACATTAATGCAAATTAACTAAAGCTAAAAACGTTTATACGATACTGATTAAGCTATTTATTTGCATAAGTTATTGTAGTTGAGCCAAAAGGATTTTTTTTTTAGCTAAACAGTCTTTAGAAATATCAATCTGAGTTCTTTCTTGGCAGAAGGTATTTCAAGGATTATCTTCCTATTCTAGGAAAACAAATCAAAAGCACTCATCAAGTTTTTTTTAAAGGAACAGAAACTGTTTGTGTCTGTTTATGGCTGGAACAAATCTGAATTATAAGGACCAAACATTATTTATTTATAATTTATAATTGATTATTCGTAATTTCATAATGTTTTGCATGGATGACATACATCCTTTATGCAGCTAATTTTATTTCTAGTCTTATTAATAGGGATTGAGAAAGTCAATTGTGCCCTAATTTTCTTAAATAATATACACCGATCAGCCACAACATAACAAAACCACCTGCCTAATATCGTGTAGGTCCCCCTTGTGCCACCAAAACAGCTCTGGCCCATTGAGGCATGGACTCCACAAGACCTCTGAAGGTATCCTGTGGTATCTGGCACCAAGATGTTAGCAGCAGTCCTTGAAGTTGCGAGGTGGGGCCTCCATCAATCGGACTTGTTGGTCCAGCACATCCCATAGATGCTCAGTCGAATAGAGATCTGGGGAATTTGGAGGACAAGTCAACACCTTGAACTCTTTGTCATGTTCCTCAAACCATTCTTGAAAATGTTTTGTAGTGTGGCCGGGCGCATTATCCTGCTGAAAGAGGCCACTGCCACCAGGGAATACCGTTGCATTGAAGGGGTGTACGTGGTCTGCAACAATCTTTAGGTAGGTGGTACATGTCAAAGTAACATCTGTATGAATGCCAGGACCCAAGGTTTCCCAGCAGACATTGCCCAGAGCATCACACTGCCTCCGCCGGCCTGCCTTCTTCCCATAGTGCATCCTGCTGCCATCTCTTCCACAGGTAAATGACGCACCCGGCCGTCCACATGATCTAAAAGAAAAGGTGATTCATCAGACCAGGCCGCCTTCTTCCATTGCTCCATGGTCCTGTTCTGACACACATGTGCCCATAGTAGGCGCTTTCGGCAGTGGACAGGGGTCAGTATGGGCACTCTGACCGGTCTGCTGCTATGCAGCAAGCTGTGATGCACTGTGTGTTCTGACTCCTGTCTATCATGGCCAGCATTACGTTTTTCAGCAATTTGTGCTATAGTCGCTCTTCTGTGGGACCGAAACAGACATTCTAGCCTTCGCTCACCACGTGCATCAGTAAGCCTTGGGCGCCCATGACCCTGTCTCCAGTGTACCAGTTGTCCTTCCTTGGACTACTTTTGGTAGGTACTAACCACTGCATACTGGGAGCACCCCACAAGATGCGGAGATGCTCTGACCCAGTCATCTAGCCATCACAATTTGGCCCTTGTCAAAGTTGCTCAGATCCTTGAGCTTGCCCATTTTTCCAGCTTCCAACACATGAAATACAAGAACTGACTGTTCACTTGCTGCCTAATATATCCCACCTCTTGACAGGTGCCATTTTATTAAGAAAATCAATGTTATTCTCTTAACCTGTCAGTGGTTTTAATGTTGTAGCTGATCCATGTATGTTAAAACTCTTCCAGGTATGACTAATTTCTTTCCCTCTTTTCAAAATTTGTGTTCGGTGTGAAATATCCTGAAATATACAACCTGGGTTATATGTATATTTGGAAAGCTGTTTGTCTTTCATGGTTGAGTAGCAGTTCTTGGAAACGTTAGTTTCAGCAGAAATTATTTCTATTTTAGGCAAAAGGTTTTTCTCAGCAGAACTTTTCAGGTGTTTAAATATCTATCCTTTTTTCTTTTTTTGTTGTCTTTTTACATGTGGAACAAACCAAAATGATTTATTTTACAGGCAAATTAAAATTATGCATTTATTTATATACATTGAGGGTGAAATATAAAGGAATGAATTGGTTGTTCATAGTTCTGTACATTTTATTGAATGACATGCATAGTGCCACACACATAAATGCTTTTAGAATTGATTAGATTTGATACCAGAATTAAAATATAAAATACCAAATGAATACATTTTGGTGGTGCAAA
>JAVLUX010000008.1:8197500-8237500 GCA_032164185.1 Moxostoma hubbsi | reverse complement strand
ACACTTTTTTTTATACTATGCAAATGTGTGCATATTTAATAAGATATACAATTTGCATAATTTTCATATTCTAACATCTTAATTTTTTATGTTTTTTTTTTAACTATTACATTTTTGGTAAATAAAAGTAGCTGAAAAATTAAGGCCCGTAGTAGTACATTCTCAACAATACAACAGTACTTCCAAAATTCAATCAAAGTCCTTTTCAAGGCAAGTCGGCCATTAGGCGGCCATCTTTGGAATGCTCCCTGACTGCTGTTTTCTATGGAAAAAAAGCAGCATAAATGTACAGCTCCTATCTGCTTGAATGGGGAAAGGCAAAAATCTCCAAAACAAACAGTCAAGAAAAATCCGTTAAATCTGACAACAACGGTATCATAAATGTTGCTTCCTTAGCTCAGATCATGCTTAAAAAAATGCTATTTTCAGGCCTGTCCAGCTACTGCGCATGCTCGAGTTGACTGACAGGTGACGTCTGTATCTAAAAGGTGATTGGCCCTCATTGCTGGACAGATTACTTGTGAATTGTAATCCGGCACCGATTACAAATAACATGAAAAAAAAATGCAATCAGTAATGTACATTTACATTTATGCATTTGGCAGACACTTTTATCCAAAGTGACTTACAGAGCCCTTATTACAGGGACAATCCCCCCGGAGCAACCTGGAGTTAAGTGCCTTGCTCAAGGACACAATGGTGGTGTCTGTGGGGATCAAACCAGCAACCTTCTGATGAACAGTTATGTGCTTTAGTCCACTACACCACCACCAATCATTGTGACATTTTTACATGTGCATTAAACATTACATGAATGAAATACACATTAAATCTAACAGCAATGACAGAGCATGGTCAAAGTTCATAATTCAAAACACTTAGACTTAAATTAATTTTAAGTACACAAAACAATAGCAAATAATTTAAAAATTAAATTAAATAATAACTAAAATAATTGATTACTGTACTTATATAATTGATGATACTGTAATAATTTTACCTGTAGTATGTCTGTCTGTCCTCTGGGAAGTTACCACGACATTTAAGATGAGAAAATGTCATTTTGGTGAATTTTTGCGAATATTTTTCTAAAATAATTGATTACTTTACTGTTAGAATTGATCATACTGTAATAATCTCACCTGTAGTGTGTGTGTCTGTCCTCTGGGAAGTTATAAGAACATTCTGAATGTGAAAATGTATTTTAATATGTAATCATGTAATCTATAAAAAGTAACTGTAGTCTAATTAAGAGAAATTTAAATGTAACGTAATCCAATTACAAGTAGGCTACTTGATTTTTGAAATGTGATTATGTAATCCATAGTACATGTAATCCATTACTACCCAGCACTGTTGGCTCTTTTACCTGTAAGGTGGGATCTGCCATGTTGTGTGTTCCAATTTCTCCCATTTATTTTAATACAAGTGGTCCGTCTCTGCTAAATTATCTCTGATTTAATGTACTGCAGTAAGGGCTTTTATTATGACAAAACTGGACGTTAACCTGCATGATGCCTTGGCTGCTCATGTACTAGCCTTACAATATATTCAGTACCTGAGAAATTGTGTTCAAGTGTGCGGAGCATACATTAATATTAATTAAATATCCTGACATGCACATTGAGGAGGAACTGAAAATGTTAGAATCAGAATCAGAAATTAGCTTTATTGCCAAGTTGTCTATTTTATTATTAAGTTGTCTTGGTGACAGCAGCGTCCAGTGCACAAACAATACAACGACAAGACAGAGATAATAATAAACAATAGAATAAAAATAAAAAGTGCATAGAAAATATCAGTATATATATAGAAATACACAATAAGACATTACATACATATATGTATGTATGTATGTATGTATGTATGTATGTACAATATACAAATAAAAATCTGTTATATATAGATGCAAGGGAATGTATGGCAGAAGAGGTATGGTATGTTGGATAAATATAAATAGACTAAACTGTGAATTGTACATCATTATTGCTCAATGGGGCGCTACTTCACTGTTCATGAGGTGGATAGCCTGACGGTTCTGGTGCTCAGTGCTCTGTAGCGCATCCAGAAGGCAACAGATCAAAAAGGTAGTGGGATGGGTGAATGGGCCCACTACCTTTATGAACTGTTGCCTTCTGTTCCCTAGTGGTTAGCGCACCAATAACAAGATTCAGCTTGGATGATGGATTATTTCAAAAAGGTAATAAAAAAGCATTGACAGTTAGACTAAACTACAACTGTTTACAATTCTGTAACAATAGGTGGTTTTGTTAAAAGTGCTTTTGAACAGTCAGTGCGCTTTGTGTGGTCTCGCATGAATGATCACAGCTACGCTGGGATACAACTATTATAATTATTTTTCCAAAGTTTCAAAATCCGCCAATGACACAGGACAAAATACACTCATTCAATCTACAGTTTCTGAGTCTTAACACCTTATTGCAAATGTGCAATTCATGTGGGTCACTTATCAATTTATGCAGTAATATGAAATTGCATCTTAAAATGTATAAAATGTAGATTAATACTGTGTTTTCACGATACAACCTTATTTTGTAGTGTGCACAGTTCTAATAGGCAATGATGCAAATAGACAGGTCAGCAGTTATCACAACATTTATTTGATTAAATTGGGGTGACAGGAAATAGTACATATCATATATAGTCATGACAAATATCATGAATGTTATGCTTTCCTTTGCTTTGCTTTTTTGTGATGCATGTTTCTACAGAAGACATATCAGATTTTTGTTTTGCATTTGGGAGCAAATATCATTACACACGATACACTGTAAGTGGACATTTCATTGTGGTAATATTAATATTAACATGTAGTGGTGGTGGTGTAGTGGGCTAAAGCACATAACTGTTCATTAGAAGGTCACTGGTTCGATCCCCACAGCCACCACCATTGTGTCCTTGAGTAAGGCACTTAACTCCAGGTTGCTCCGGGGGGATTGTCCCTGTAATAAGTGCACTGTAAGTCGCTTTGGATAAAAAACATCTGCCAAATGCATAAATATAAATATTAAAACTTATTTGGAAATTCAGGTTGCTTTACAAAATTAACATGACATCTTGTTCAAATAAAAGCATACTCATGTGATGTCAATGTAATTGTCTCTTTTACATTGAGCTGCAGTGGCTGGTACCACTGGCAAAGTGTGATCCAGGCAAAAATGGGGCCATTTTTTCAGTCTGCCAAGGACTTAATAAACTGTTTTCTAGGATACTTGCTAATCTTGTGTTTTATTTAATATAATGTTTTTTGAAGCTTTCCTTATCTTTCCAATAAGATAATATATAATGAGAAGATCTGATTGTCTGTCTATGCGTGGCCCCCCCCCCCCCCCAAACGTACACGACCCTGTACACAGGATAAGCGATAGACAATGGATGGATGAATGGATGGAGAAGATCTGATTTGGTGCAACATGCCATTGATGTGTGCAGTGGATGATTTTGTCATTGTTCATACAGGATACCGTACATGTAAATAAGAGATCAGAATAACGCCTGCGAGTGATACTTGATTGTACTGGATCAATTCAATATCAATCAATTCTGTGCTTTTTTCCCAATGGTTGCCACAGGAAACATTCTGATACAATTATATTCATATCACACTTAATTTGTGATCACTAGAAAGCATAGTAAGTTCTTCTGATGTTTTGTTTTGTTTAGTTAGCTATATGTAATGAAACATTTAACCCATTTTCAGAATGAAACATAAACTCTTAATAGGCATGTGCTGTTAGAGATTCAAGTAGTTGCATATTTCATTCATTTAATGCAGTTTTACTTTAAACATTCACTGTAGTGGTCAATAAAAGGAACATATACCCACAAGCCTATTTTGGAAGAACTTTTCCTTTCTGTCTAACTGAGAAAAGTGACTCCAAAGTGAGGGTAGAAGAGTATGTTTAACATTAGTCAGAGAAGAGGAAGTGATCTCATCACCATGGATCACCACATGTTGGATGGTATCACACAAGACATGCTTAAATAAAATGATTGAAATAGCCATGTAGAAGAAAAAAACGTATCCACAGTGCAATACGTGGTCAAATAGCAGACAATAGCATTTATTTCATGTTCATGAGGGGAAATAAGCTATTAGTCCCGTAGTCAGGGACTGTTTATGAAATGAAAGAGCGACACCGAATAATCACACCAAGACAGGTAACGAAATTTTTATTAAATCACAAATACTTCTGCAGGTTACAGTCACTGTTGTTGTAGAGTCACCAAATAATAACAACTTACAGACATGTGAAATTAAAGGTATGAAAGAAACGCACAATGTGGACTAACTTTTTTAGTAATACCGTCTTCAGTGTATTCAGTAACACAAAACAAATAAAATCTCATGTTTTACAAACTGTAAACTTTGACAAAAATCTGAATATTGTAGTTTATACATACTTTATTTGACACTAAAACTTAAATCCATTTTCGAAATAATCCTTCAAAAAAAGTTAGACAATAGTAGGATAATTCATGAATATTCATGTATGCTCCGCCCACTGGAACACAATTTCTCAGGAACTGAATTTATTGTACCTTATTATTTCGCTTATACTCTTTAGAAAAAAATAATGTAAGATATTATATTTTGTGATTTCATACATTTCCAATGCATGTTGATATATATGACAGATGGGTTAGATCAATAATCAAGCTCTGGGTAGCTCAGCAAGAAAAGATGCGGACTACCACACCTGGAGTCGCAAGTTTGAATCCAGGACGTGCTGAGTGACTCAAGTCCGGCTTTCTAAGCAACCAATTGGCCCTGTTGCTAGGGTGGGTAGGGTCATGTTGGGTTACATGTGGTTCTCGCTCTTGGTGGGGCCCATTGTGCAAATGCTGCGTAGAATAGCGTGAGCCTCCACGCATGCTAGGTCTCCGTGCTAACACACTCAACAATCCACGTGATAAGATGCACGGATTGACTGTCTCAGACGCAGAGGCAAGTGTGATTCGGAACTATGCCACCACGAGAACCTAGAGTGCATTGGGAATTGGGCTTGCCAAATTGGGGAGAAATGGGGAGAGAAAAAATCAAGCCCAGCAGCAAGGATGAGGACTCTGTTTATAGTGGCTGAGAAGCCCTCACTGGCTCAGTCTATTGCCAAAATCCTCTCTAAAGGCAAGTTTATAACATCATGCTTTTAAATCTTTACTACCCAACATAGAAATACAGTTATCTGAAAAGATTTAAATCGTGACCACACTTGCTCTTTGTAGATTCACAAGCAATAAAAGCCTATACTGTTGCTTTTTGAACATGTATGCACCATGGCAGTAGCAGTACTGTTTATTTAATCTGGAATTCTTTGACGTCGGGTTGTGGTCAAGTTAGACTTGTCATGTGTACTTGTTTGCACAGAAATGAAGAAAACGCTATATAGCTTTTGTTTCGTTACAAAACCTGTTTACTAATTCACAGTTACAAGCATTATGCCACGTAAAACATGCATTTTACAGCAAATGTGTTGTATGTTTACATAAATAACCATCAAGTTTGAGTAGACTTCTTTGTAGAATTTAAATAACACAAAATGGGTTATAATTCTAATAAATAAATAGGAATCTACAGGATGCAAACTTATACTATGCCTTAATTCTGTCTGGATGTTGCACATATACAGGCGATGTTGACATCTTCAAATTCCAGTGCGTAAGTTGGGCATCTTGGGTTTTTTCTGAGAAATGGCATTTTGATGGCAATGGGGATGCTCTCCAGACTGGAGGAAATATCCATCCCCTTACAGGAGTGGCTGTTGAGGCAGTTTGCTTCATAGATGATCTGTGGCACTCGGTCCAGGTCAATATTCTGCCTGTTATTGGTGCAGGACATCAAACATGTATATTCATATTTTTATCATATTTTGAAATGAACATTACATTTCAGGCATTGTCCTGCATTTTGAGATGCTCTTAAATGATTTTATTTTTACATTTGTGATAAAAATAATAATAATTTTATATATATATATATATATTTAAGCAATATCACACTCGCAATCACGCGATATGGTCCTACATGTAGAAAAAAGTAAAAAATTTGAATACAGTAATAAAAAAAAACACATTTGTGCATGTGTTTAGCAACGGCATGTGCCGTTGCTGGTTCAAACCAAATGATGCGTCCAAGCCTCTGTTAGTAATTCAAAAAGTTCTCTTCAGAAATAGTATCACGGCTTGTGCTGTTTCTAACAAGTTATGGGATAAACAAGGATGTATGTGTGTGTGTGTTTGTGTGTGTGAGTGAGAGATTGAGAGAGAGCAAGAGAGAGATGGAGTATGTGCAATCACCTGTTGCTACACCCAAGCAGAGATGCTGTCAGCTTTCTGAAGGTCAGCATTCTCAGTGGAAAAATAGCATCCAAGCGGGGGTATTTTTCCCTATTTCGTGGTAGCCGGTGTGCAAGAGTTGATCACTATAAAAACTGCAATGTCCTCTGCCATTTTAAACAGCAGCCATTGCATAATTAATCAGTCTACTGTGTCTCTCAGCTGCGATGAGCCGTAATGCTGAAGTTGTTCATTTAAAGCCGTTTTAAGCTATTTCCTAACTTTAGTTGTAGTAATACAAGCAATCACGAAGAGCTGTTTTATGTAAACAATAGCTGACACGGATTCACTTCACGTCACCAAACTGGCTCATATTACACACAAAAATGATCTTTTGCCACCACCTGCTGGCTAACATATGTAATGTAAAAAACAAAAGATAAACCATAACTCAACAGATCTGCACTGCTCTTACACTTTAGTTTAGAATGGCAGGAACACACACATTGCATCAGTGCTCATGGAACATCTCTCGTCCAATCAGATTTGAGGACCGGAACTAACTATTGTATGTTTATGTATATATATATATATATATATATATATATATATATATATAAAGCACAGTTGTTTTAACTTTGTGGAGTTTCTTTATAACCTTATATTAATTGAGAGGCTGGAATGGAATATTTATACTTAATACTCAAATTATTTTGTCTCTCTGCAGGATGATTTAAGTGAACAGCAAAACATTTGAAAGGATTACAAATTTTACATTTGAAGGAAACTGTGATATGTTCCTTAATTTATTTTGACTTATTTGTAATAATGTATAACATTTATTAATAAATGTACATGTATTAATATAAGGTCATAACATTTCATTTTTAGTTTTATAATCTTTTTAAAAAAGCAATTTACATCTGTGATCATGGACATAACATTTATAGTATGCTACTTTCCCTTGTATTTGTCATAAATTTGTGGTTTATCAGCTCACAAAACAACATCTTAACTCACGAATAACTCCATTCGGCGACACTACGTTCGTTGATTCTGCTGGGCAGGTTGATCAGCTGTGTGTGGTACTCTCTCAGCGTGGAGGAGCAATAGGTGTGCTCCACGCACTGAGGGGCAATTGGACTGCACTGGCTCGGATCCAAGACCAACAGAAAAATGCTCAGGAGTCTGAGTATCTGAACGAGAGAATGACAGTTTCAAAAAGTCTGTCTTAACTAACCATCAATTCTTATCCTGTCCTGTGAGCTTCCTGTCTTGTGGTTGGTTGTGTTTGGATGGTTGGTGCAAACTCATAATATCATGCATATAGTTTTATTTCAGTTGTCCTTTTGTTGCTAGACACTAAGCGATTGAGGTCATTACTAGGTAATTGTAAAGCATGCCTACATTACTTCTATAACTGACTATTTTGTACACATAATTACAGTTTCATTCAGTTAAGCTCTTCATTCAGTATCCCTGACTCTACACTAAAGAAATCAACAACAAGATGCCCATCTTATACTTATGTATCTGTTCCAACATTTTTCTTCAAATTTTATATTATAATTTCAACATTATTAAATGATTACATATTTTTTTTGTAATAAACAATGGCAATATTTTGGGAGCAAGGTTTGTGATGGCTAAAATAATGCCAGTATATAAATATACAAGTATATGATGAAGTAAAATTTAATGTTGGCAAATATAAAATCACAAAAAAAAAAAAAAGTGAAAAAAAAGTAAATATCAATGGTAATTTTTATGCTTTTTTAAGAGTTCAAATGACAATTAATATTTTTTTATTCACTGTTCATGTTGATATCTTTATAGTAAACAAGCTCACAGCTTAAACCAGCCAATGGCAGTTATCTTAATGGCCAAATATTGGCTGATTAATTGCCCTGACCGATATATCAGTCTATCACTGCTTTTTAAGAGGTTAAATAATGCTAAATATTTGTATTCACTGTTCATTTTGATATCTCTCCTGTAAATGAGCTGTTACAGCTTAAATCGGCGAATGGTAATTACAACAAAAAGGCCATACATTGACGGATTAGTTGCCTTTGCCGATATATTGGTCGATCACTGCTTTTTTATGAGATCAAATGAAGATTTATGTTTTAGTCCATGTTCATTCATCTCTCCAGTAAATCAGCTGTTACAGTTTAAATCGGCCAATGGCAATTATCTCAAAAGGGCCAAATATTGGCTGGTTAATTGCCTTAAAAGAAAGAAAAAACAGGGGTAGACCGATATTTTGGTTAAGAGGTCAAATGAAGATAAATGTTTTATTAACTGTTCATATCGATGTCTTTACTATGAAAAAGCTTTTACAGCTTAAATAGGCCAATGCTGTTTATCTCAAAATGGCCAAAATATGGCTGGTTCATTGCCTAAATTGGTCTTTTTTTTTTTTTAAGAGGTCAGATGAGGATAAACAAATGTATTCACTGTTCATATTAATATCTTTCTTGTCAACAAGCTGTTACAGCTTAAATTGGCTAATAGCGATTAGCCTATCTCAAAATGGCCAGTGGCCAGTTAATTTCCCTGACCAATGTATTGGTCTATCGCTGCATGTCAAAATTTCAATCTAAATCTGAAAATGTGTCTTCCACAAAAGATATAGTTCTGGTGTCCTTAGGAAAGTCTTGGTGAAAGTTCGAGACTTAGAGAATGGAGTTGTTTGCTTACCTGTTGCTGCTGCATGCTGTATTGAGAAACGGAGGTGACCAGTGGAATGAGAGTCTCGTGGATTGCCTTGTCTGTAGGAGGTAAAGCTGCTGGTCCAAGTGTGTCCATCCCCTCCTCTTGGCCTCATATTTATGTACCACCATCTCAATGAAGACCTCCAAAGGACCATGAGTGAAGAACCTCATGGCGTTATTACCACATGGCCAGTTTTTGGACTCATGCACAAGTGGGCCCTATCTGCATATGAGAGTTCGACCTTGGGAAGAGCATCGCATTAGCTAATGACAAACGTTTGGGTCATTCAGGTTTAGGAGCTTGTTGAATGCAAAACAGCAAGGACATGGAAAATGAATAAATGAAAAGAAGGATGCAAAATCAACTCTTCTCTCAGTGCAAGCACCAATTAGAGTGCTTTTAGTGACTCACTGCTGATTGGTGGATCTTCAAACTAAATTTTTTTCTAAAAGAGCAATTATATGATCGGCAAGCATTCATGGTTATGTTAGTTTCCTTGAACATTTTGGGCTGATGTGTTCTGTGTATGTGGCAATTACATAATTGAAGAAGTTAAAATCATGTAAACGATCCAATCCAAACAATTTTGTCCCGACGTTTTTTTTTTTTTTTACCAATTCGACAAAAGTGTCGATGATGGGCAGGCATGAGATGAAATGAGAGACAAATGATGTCTGAAGAAAACAAAGGGGATTGTCACTTTTGAGCAGAACATTTTTTTTGGGCTTCATTTCCATTCAAGCTGTAATTTTGCCAAATTATGCGAAAAGTTTGAAAATATCATTTAATTGTGTACTGTATCAGCCACAACATTAAATCCACCTGCCTAATACCTCATGCCGCCAAAACAGCGCCAACCCACAACTTAGAATAGCATTCTGAGAAACTACTCTTCTCACCACTGTTGTACAGACCGGTTATCTGAGTTACCGTAGACTTTGTCAGCTCGAACCAGTCTGGCCATTCTCTGTTGACCTCTCTCATCAACAAGGTGTTTCCATCCACAGAACTGCTGCTCACTGGATGTTTTTTGTTTTTGGCACCATTCTCAGTAAACTCTAGAGACTGTTGTGTGTGAAAATCCCAGGAGATCAGCAGTTACAGAAATAATCAAACCAGCCCATCTGCACCAACAATCATCTATGCAATTATCTAATCAGCCAATTGTCTGGCAGCAGTGCAGTACATAAATCATGCAGATACAGGTCAGGAGCTTCAGTTAATATTCACATCAACCATCAGAATGGGGAATTGTTGGTGCTAGATGATTTATCAACCAAAAATACTTTTAATTAAACACAACACAGCATAAAACTTCTTTTCAGCATAACAAAACATTGATGCACACACACAGTGGCTGCAAGCGTCTTTCTCTCTCCCTCTGATTGGGGCAACTCAGCGCCAGGCGTGGATCCTCACGGCCTGGCCACGCCCTCCTCCTCGTCACAGTTTTAAAGAGACATTGCTTTCTAGAAGTCCTTAGCGCTAAAAGTGCCCAAAGTTAAAGAAACCCCCAAACAGATAATAGATAAAAGTAGTAGAGAATAGGATTACTTTGAGAGTTAAACATGCATTCATTCTCTATCAAACTATTCAAATGTCTGTTCACTCTGTAAGTCTTTCATCAAACCTGACCATTCTGTCTAAATTTTAGTTTCCAGACCAAATTTTTCCAGCGGAAATATGGTAATTTGGATTCCTCCTTGATCTCCTTTGGTCCATGCCAGACGCCAACACTGGGGTTCTGCATGGAACATCTTGTCAAGATTTAATCCTTCAAACCCGAGTCATATTGGGTTGTACAAGCCAAGATATGTTTTGACATTGAATCTGACATTGAATTGAAATTCCAATAGGAACCAATCAAATTGCAAACCTTCCATTGACAAATCTCAGTCCATTTTGGTTAGAAGAAATATTAGCTTTAATGATCGCTATTGCACTATACTCTTAAAAAAAAAAAAAAACTTTATGGCTCCATAATGAACTTTTAACATCTATGGAACCTTCCCATTGCGCACAAGGTTCTTTGTAGTGGAAGAATATATATATATATATATATATATATATATATATATATATATATATATATATATATATATATACACTATATAAAAGTATACCTGAATATTTAGGCCTTGACCTACTGAGACCTTGTCTGTCTTAACTGACACTGTACATTTTGTGTAATCTGTCTGTGAAAGTTCTTCCTTTCATACTAGTATTTTAAGATCATATTTTTGTGCACACAGGTTTTCAAAGGGAAGGATAGCCCAATCACATTGTATTGGGACTGAGTGCGAGTTTTTGACCGAGATGTTGTCAACATGGCAGAGACTTCTAAGGAGGCTAAGGTATGTCTTTTGTCTCACTCAAATGTATTAAGTTTCCCTTCATTTTAAAATTTTGGTTAATGCAGTTGAAAATGTTTTACAGCACTCCAAATGTGTTATGTGCTGCATGTCTCTTCTTGCAGGTTAACTGCTAAGGCCAAGCAAAGACCTATCACATTGAATACAGTGGACATTTTACAAGTGGCCAGCTCTGCTTTGGATTGGCAGCTATTTCCCTTGTAACATTTAAATTTCCATCCACAAATCACAGATTCTTGGAGCATATTAATAGGGATTTAAAGGAAAGTAATAGGTCCAGGACTTATTGAGACCACTAAAAGGATTAGTTCTCTCATCATATGCCATCACAGATGTGTATGATTTTTTTTATCTGTTGAACTCATAAGGAGATTTTAGAAGAATTTCCCATCTTTTTTAGTCTATACAATACAATTGAATGGGTGAAAAAAATTCTGAAGCTCAAAAAAAATCAAATAAGGCAGCATAAAAGTAATCCATAAGACTCCAGTGGTTAAATCAATGTCTTCAGAAGTGATATGATAGTTGTGGGTGTGAGAAAAAGATAAATATTTAAGCCCTTTTTTACTAGAACTTCTCCCTACTCAATCTCCACTTTAACATTCACTTCCACATTCCTCTTCTTGTGTTTTTAGTGATTCACATTATGCATATCAACCCCTAATGGGCAGGGAGAACTTTGGGTGATCTATCCCTTTAAGAGTATAAATACAGGGGAGGCCTGGGTAGCTCAGCAAGCAAAGACGCTGAGTACCACACCTGGAGTCTCAAGTTAGAATCCAGGGCGTGCTGAGTAACTCCAGTCAGGTTTCCTAAGCAACCAAATGGCCCTGTTGCTAGAGTGGGTAGAGTCACGTTGGGTTAACCTCCTGGTGGTCACTATAATCTGGTTCCCTGTCAGTCGCTCATTCGACGTTGTGTTGAAGAAGCGACACTAGGGGTCTCTCTTGAGTATACCTCTGATCTTTGAATACAGAATTTGCATGTTCCGCCCCCAGACATAGGGGTATAAAGGCGGGGAAATACGTCTGTTTCATTCAGAAATTTTCTTCGGAGCCGATGGTCGTGTATGCAGTGAGCTGCGAGTCACACACCTGTTCCTCTTACCTCTGGTGATCTGCTGTTGGATCTACGGCGCACTTCAGTGGCTTTCTCCTTCTCTGCACGGCAGTGCAGTTTGCTCCTGGGCGCTTCGACAGTGCAAACTAAAAGAGTTTATAAAGAGTGATTTTCTCTAAAAGAGTATTTTCCTTTAAAAGAGCAATACACAGCGGCGTTGAACGTCCTTTTTAGGACGCGTCTTTATAAAGATGCTTTTCCGCCCCTGTGTAGTTCCTGGATGCGTTAGAGTGCTCTCTCAACTTCAGACGGGCATAGACGGGTTCTTGCTCTCGGTGGGGCGCGTGATGAGTTGTGCATGGATGCTCGGGGAATAGCATGAAGCCTCCATACGCACTAGGTCTCTGTGATAACGTGCTCAACAAGCCACGTGAGAAGATGCGCAGATTGACGGTCTGAGACACGGAGGCAACTGAGATTCGTCCTCCGCCACCGAGATTGTGGCGAATCACTACGCCACCACAAGGACTTAGAGCGCATTGGGAATTGGGCATTCCAAAGTGGGGAGAAAAGGGGAGAAATCTAACAAAAATAAGACAGTATAAATACTATGAGGCGAACCATTTAGGGTATACAAGCGAGATCAGCTGCTGCATGAAGATCATTTAAAAGAAAACAAAAAACAAATGTATAAATATTTAGTTGAATGTTGAATGAATATGAGATTTATATGTTGAGACCTTATTTCACTGTGAATGTCACTTTTTGACATAATATTTTTACCCCCATTTTATGAAAGTTTTAAATATGTTCTTTTCAGGGCAGGTCAAGGCAGGTTGTAACATGTGTTTTAAACATCATAAATGTATACAATGTAACAGCTACAATATTTGTTGGGCAAAACGATGTTTGGATATTTTTGTATGAAACATTTTCCATTTGTTTTTTGTTAATGAATTGTTATATGCTTCATAATTGTTTTGCTTTTTAAATTGAGCTTATAGGCTGTTTACCAAATAGTACTTCCCCCAAAGTAGACATTATACTTTTGAAAAGTTATTTTTTTTTAACTTTTTTAGAGGGCTATTTTTTGTAATAATTATGAAGCATGAAAATTGTATAAACTTGTATATCTTTTGAAAGACTACATGGAATTATTGTACTTTAAAATGTATTTTTTGCATTGTAAACCCATTTAACATGAACTTAAAAATATACACTTTCCCTAGACCTTTCTATATGTTTGAACCTAAAGTGCTGATACGCTTTTTATGTGTGTGTTTATCAGGAATGGGTCCCCTGCACAACATGCAGATAGCAGAGTGTCTCTTCACACAGGATTACATCAGTTACCCTCGTACAGAGGCGACACATTACCCTGAAAACTTTGACCTTAAGGGCACCCTCAAACAACAGGCCAACAGCTCCATCTGTGGAGAAATGGTGAAGATGACCCTCCTCTGTCCACGCCAACAACATCATCATTGCTTGAAATAAATTGTCAGCCAAATTGACCTTTTGGTTTGTGTTGGTAATAGAGTTTGGGCACTTTAATGAATGATTAATATTATCTTATGAACAACGCACATGTGTTTGTCTATGCAGGTAAAAGCTTTTCTCTCAGAAGGCATTAACAGGCCAAGGAAAGGAACGGATGCAGGGGACCATCCACCAATCACACCCATGAGAGCCACCTCTGACAGCGAGCTTAATACTGCTGTCAGCCTATTTTTAATAGTTTTCACATTTTCAAATGCTGTATATTTAATACATAATCTCTGGTATGGGAATGTCAAGGACAGAGTGTGTTAGATAACACATCCAGACCATGTAATGATTCCTATCTGAGCTAAGTTTCAGGACAAGATACATAAACATGAACAGGAAGATCTTCATTTTTCAGTGTTTTAGCTAATGAGAGATACATACAAACTGAATAGCATGCAATATATAAAACTAGAAACCAAAATAAAGAATAATTGTAGTTGCTATATTAATGAAAAAGACTTGTTGCTCTTTCTCTGGCGCCACTTCTTTTAGACCCTGTGACAAGTTGAAAAGAAAATTTTAAGTTGTTAAAAATGTGTGTGTCTTAATACACCTGCGTTCTGTTTCGTTCTGTTCAATTCGTTAAGCTGCGTCTAGCTTTTATGTAGCACAAGAGTGCATTCGGTTTGAACAGCCCTTTTCTCGATCCTCTTAATTCTTGATCCAATGACAAATATAGGAGTGTGAAACAATCAGAAATAAAGCATTATGGGGATTGTTTTTTAGCAATCGTTAGCTAGCATATGTTAGTTAGCACGTGTACTGAGCCAGCAGCGAGTTTCTCCGCAAACTCGTCTGCCACAGGGCTAGGAGGAAGTCATCCAGGGAACACATTTTGTGCACACTACTGGGAGTCAACAGCGCACGTCTTCAGTTCAGTGGAGGTAAAAGGCGCTATGCGCAAGTGATACACCCGGCCAACTGTCCCAGACTTACCTGTTCATTCCTGCCAAGACAGAGAACCTCGCAAAGGTGTTGGGTGTTGCCCACCCCGCTGCTCTGCAAATGTCTGTTAGAGAGGCGCCACTGGTCAGGACCCAGGAGGCCGCCACACTCCTGGTAGAATGGGCTCGTAGCCCTGCGGGAGGATTATGCACAGATTATTGATTATGCACAGCGACTAATGCAGCAAAAATGAAATTGGACTGCTTTGGATGATATGTTTCATATGCTTATGCTCATTGTTTGCCAAGTTCCTCACAAGGCTTCCCTTGATTACTCAAACCCAGGGAATCTACATAATATACATACACATGGCCATGTTGTTGTAAGTCACGTGGTTGATTTTGCTGCTCTGACGCACATTAGGGCTTTTATGCAAACTTTTATTCTTTCTCTTCCTTTATCTCTCTGTCTATCTCCCTCTCCACTCTCTTCAGTCTTCCTTTCTCTTTCATCCTCCACTCCCTCTCTCATCTATCTCTCTCTTTCTCTCTATGACCATCCCTGTGTACCTAAGAATGACCTTCCACATGAATGCACTCTCATGTGTCCATGTAAACTTGCAATGAAAACTCACAAATGAGTCATAGATGTCTCTTAACAGTTGTCCCTCATCTTTCATATTAAACCCTGGCTTGTTGATTTAATGTTCCTGTTCAGTAATGTTCCATTTGGGCTAAAGTTATCCATTGCTTGCTGCGTGAGATGAATGCAGGTTCTCCTTGTCCAAATGGACTGACTGACGTCCCACAGTATTGAGAATTTATGCTTTTTCTAACACATTTTCATTTTTGACTGTAACATTCACACTGAGTAGATGATATGATAAATGGAAGATGCTGTGGAATAACAATTATGGAAATATTAAAAATGAATATATGAGAAAGTTAAATATATGTATATAAAAAAGTAAGATTTAAAAACTGTAAAATTTAGTAAATTTTAAGTGCTGTTTGAACTGGGCCAGTTCAATTCATGAAAACCCCAAAAGCGACTTTGGTCGGTACTCCAATAATGAAAATTATTTTGATTTTGAATCCAAATATTACTAAGCTGAACTCATTTTCACACAGTTTTTTATTTTAGTCATAATTTTTGTACTTAAATGAAAAGGTCCATCATAAAATCATCATAAATGCGTTTACTTTATACTTTGTCTCAAAGAACATTCAAGAAATTGGTTAGTCATCATTTATTTCAATTATTTATGTATGTGCATGTTAAAATGTTCAGGTGTTTGTTTTTCTTTGGTTATAGAATTAATTAGACACATTTTTACATGTATTAATCTTTGTACAAATATACACGATCAGCCACAACATTAAAACCACCTGCCTAGTATCGTGTAGGTCCCCCTTGTGCCACCAAAACAGCACTGACCCATCAAATCATGGACTCTACAAGACCTCTGAAGGTGTCCTGTGGTATCTGACACCAAGATGTTAGCAGCAGTCCTTGAAGTTGCGAGGTGGGGCCTCCATCAATCGGACTTGTTGGTCCAGCACATCCCATAGATGCTCAGTCGAATAGAGATCTGGGGAATTTGGAGGACAAGTCAACACCTTGAACTCTTTGTCATGTTCCTCAAACCATTCTTGAAAATGTTTTGTAGTGTGGCCGGGCGCATTATCCTGCTAAAAGAGGCCACTGTCACCAGGGAATACCATTGCCATGAAGGGGTGTTTGTGGTCTGCAACAATCTTTAGGTAGGTGGTACGTGTCAAAGTAACATCTGTATGAATGCCAGGACCCAAGGTTTCCCAGCAGACATTGCCCAGAGCATCACACTGCCTCCACTGGCCTGCCTTCTTCCCATAGTGCATCCTGCTGCCATCTCTTCCCCAGGTAAATGACGCACCCGGCCGTCCACATGATCTAAAAGAAAATGTGATTCATCAGACCAGGCCGCCTTCTTCCATTGCTCCATGGTCCAGTTCTGACACACATGTGCCCATAGTAGGCGCTTTCGGCAGTGGACAGGGGTCAGTATGGGCACTCTGACCGGTCTGCTGCTATGCAGTAAGCTGTGATGCACTGTGTGTTCTGACTCCTGTCTATCATGGCCAGCATTACGTTTTTCAGCAATTTGTGCTACAGTCGCTCTTCAGTGGGATCAGACCAGACGGGCTAGCCTTCGCTCTCCACGCGCATCAGTGGACCTTGGGCACCCATGACCCTGTCGCTGGTTCACCGGTTGTCCTTCCTTGGACTACTTTTTGTAGGTACTAACCACTGCATACTGGGAGCACCCCACAAGACCTGCCATTTTGGAGATGCTCTGACCCTGTTGTCTAGCCAACACAATTTGGCCCTTGTAAAAGTCCCTCAGATCCTTACACTTGCCCATTTTTCCTGCTTCCAACACATGAAATACAAGAACTGACTGTTCACTTGCTGCCTAATATATCCCACCCCTGACAGGTGCCATTGTAATGAGATACTCAATGTTATTCACTTCACCTGTCAGTGGTTTTAATGTTGTGGCTGATCAGTGTGCATGCCATAAAATCAGAGGACATGTTGTCATTACAATTTGGACAAAATCTTCTGCCTTTTCCTTAAGTTTGAATTGCCAATGCATTATTAGACACTATACATCACATTCTCAACAACATACCTAACAATAAATTACAAAAAATATGTCAAATAAAAATAAAGTAGGGGAGTAGATGTTTACATTACAAAACCAATCCTTCAATAAAGAATACACATATTTTGCTCCGGGACTTTTCATCCCACTCAATGTCTCTAAGTACATAGAAAGTTCCTCTTTAAGAGCAAATAATCGGGGAGGAATTTTGAAAAATGTACATTTGTGAATGTAAATGAATTATGAATAACACAAGATACATTTTTATCCTTATTTAATAAACCAAATGTAACAATTTCCCATGAAATGAGTTGCATCCAGCTAAATGCATCCAGATAAATGAATTAATACACCAAATTACTTTGAAAAAACAAGTGGTCAGCAGTTTCTATCTCTGACTTATATTTGACACAGATTTGAGTCCCCCAACATTAAATCTTATTCTTAAAAATTCGTTAGTTGGATAAATATGATTCATAATTTTAAAGTGCACCTCTTTATATTAAGGGGCAACGAGAAATGAAAATAAATTGGTTCTAATTTCACTCACTTCTTTCTTCTCCAAATGATGAAAAATGTAAGATCTCTTTACAGGACCTGGAAAACATTGTTGTTGTAAACCATTTCTCAAAAATCTGTAATGTTTTCTATCATGAGATCATGCAATTTAGGTTTTACCACTGAATATATTAATTGTTCCTTAACTAATTGAATCATCGACAATGGGATACCTTTAAGGAGTGGTGGTGGTGTAGTGGGCTAAAGCTAAATAACTGGTAATCAGAAGGTTGCTGGTTCGATGGTCTAGTGGGCTAAAGCAAATAACTGGTAATCAGAAGGTTGCTGGTTCGATGGTGTAGTGGGCTAAAGCAAATAACTGGTAATCAGAAGGTTGCTGGTTCGATCCCCACAGCCACCACCATTGTGTCCTTGAGCAAGGCACTTAACTCCAGGTTGATCCAGGGGGATTGTCCCTGTAATAACTGCACTGTATGTCTCTTTGGATAGAAGTGTCTGCCAAATGCATAAATGTAAATGTAATTATTTCAAACCATTTTTTTGTTTTGTTGTTTTTTTGCTGAATATATAGGACATTGCTTAACAATAAAAAATGTCATATATTTTCACCCTAGCTAAACTTGGTTAAAGTAAACTGAACAAGCCATCTTCATGTTATTCATTATGGATTATTTATTGTTTTTGATCTAATTACATGGTTAGCAATAACTAGAAGCAGTGAAAACTTGCCACAACTATGAAGGATCTCTCTTATTCTCCAAATTCACCATCACTTCAATGACCTCTGGAACAATATATAACAGTTGTTTATTGAACATTTTCATAATTTCAGGTACAGCCATGCCAAAGCACTTACTGTTCTTGTTTATCAAGATATTTTAAGTGCGTCCGCCAGAGAGCAGAATATCAGCGCGAACTCGTCACTTTAATCTATTTGTTTCCTCTCACATGAAACAGCGACCTCTAGCGAATTTACTATGCTCATTAATATTAATTACGTAAGCATACGCGCTTCTTGATTGGTTAGGGTTGGGCTATAGTTTTCCCTACCAATCAGTATGGCTTTCTTTATTAATATAAATGACTGTTCCCCATTTCGGATATTCGCAGACCACCGATTGTGACTAGCAACCAGCTCCTTTGAAAAAGATTGTTTCATTATTTGAACTCGCCGCCACGTGGTCACGTGGTTCATGTAGCCCTCAACAGCAAAACAGCACGACAAATTAATATTTATGAACTCAGTCTTTGCCATAGTAGGATTCGTAATATCGCGCCACGATAAAAAATCTATCCTGAATCCAAACGGATTGTCTTCATTCCGGTTGGACAACCGTCTTCCATGCTTTACACACGTTAATCCTTACGTATTACACACCACATATTTTTGTTTTCCGGTCTGTCACAGTGACTTCCGCAGATTGATTGGCTGTCGTTGTGTAGTGATTGAAAGCGCGTGCGTTCGTGCACGAGTCTCAAGCAGAACTCGTTTTGGAAAAAGGGAGCGTCGGCGCATTAAAGCAAGATCAACAAACCGCATAAAGAGGAATAAACAGACTAATGCATGCCTCTATTATATGCATAATGTGCATACGTTTTACGTTGTTCATTTAACTAGTTAGTGCCTACTTGTAGTCCAAGGCCCTTTCTCGTACAGTGTTGAAATCATGAATCCTTCTGGTTAATGCGGTTATGCATTGAACAACCGTGCACTGTATGCAATGTATTTAAGTTGTAATGAAGTTTTGCAGGGTTACTAGGGTTTATTGCGCAAGTGTGGAAAGCTTTATGCAGTATTGTTTATGTATTATATGTACTATGCACAGTAATTGCTATAATTTTGATATAATTTGCATAACCAATACAAATACGAAATCCCAATTTTGAATTGAGCTTAAAGGCTCCTGGGCAGCTGCATAATATATGTAAATATGCTGTTATTGTACGGAATTTTATAAACACTCCCACGTCCTTGTCGCCCCGCCCCAAACTCACTCCATTGGTGGAGAGCTGCCTCCGGGTCTTCTGATTGGTTAAACAATTTGTGGACACTTTAATTGCTCCTATTCTGTTTTCTCTGCAAAAATATTCTGACTCACTTTGAACTGACAGAGGTAAGTGGTGGGCAGTGGTGGCTCAGCGGTTAAGGCTCTGGGTTACTGACCAGAAGGTCAGGGGTCAAGCCCCAGACTATAAGCCCCCAAGACACCACTGTGTGACCCTTGAGCAAGGCCCTTGATCCTATCTGCTCCAGGGGTGCTGTATCATGGCTGACCCTGCACTCTGACCCCAGCTTAGCTGGGATATGTGAAAAATAAATAATTTCACTGTATATATGCAGAAATGCATGTATAATGTGTGACAATTGATCAATTTATTATTAATTTTTTTTCTAAGTGACTTAACCTGTGAGTGGCTGTTGTGATAGCTATGTTCCTAGATTGACAGGAAGGTGGTTATGCAGGAAGTTATGCTGTTTTGTTAAAGGAATGGTTCACCATTTGCTCCCCTTCATTCAGTCCCAGATGTGTATGACTTCCTTTGTTCTGAAGAGCACAAAAATTATTAGAAGCGATAAGGTAGGTGTGAGTGAGAATCAGATCAAATCAGTCAGTCCTTTTTTACTTTAAATCTCCACTGTTATGTCCACATTCTTCTTTTTTTTTTTTTTGGTGATCAAAATTCTTCGTGCACAAACCACCTCTTGGTCGGGCTGGTTAAAGGTGGATATTGTAAAAAAAAAAACAAAAAAAACACTAAACATGCTTCTCATCTGCAACGTGATCATTTCCAGCTTGTAACTGAAGCCTGATTTTCGCCCAAGTTTGGCATGAGCCATCTCAGAACCACTCACGCCAAAGATCTCTTCTGCATCTCTGGAGGCTTCCCTTGATATCGTGCCATAGACCACAAAACTGATGCATCCCATTTGAATTCTAGTGAGAATTTTCTAGTGTAAAGCATTATGGAGGAAGTCAAACCTCTCTAAAAGTAGAAACCTCAACATGCTAAACATCACTGATGCTTACACGCACTGTTCAAAGCTGCTCAGAGCACGCATAAATGCATTTACATAACAATTACAATGGCATAAATAATGTTATGAGATTCTTCCTCTTATTTCAGCTGCTCCCCTTAGGGGTAGCCACAGCAGACCATTCGTGATCTGCATATTTGACTTTGCACGGGATACCAGATGCTCGAAAACCAGGAACAAAACAATGTAAGATAAATGAAAAAGCAACCCAGGCTGCATTAAATCCAGGTAAAAATTTGTACATTGTTGGGTCACAACTTGATGTCTGATATAAAACTAAGGCAAAATCAGTTAGGAACCACTGTGTCGGGGGGGCCTGGGTAGCTCAGCGAGTATTGACGATGACTACCACCCTGGAGCCGTGAGGTCATATCCAGGGTGTGCTGAGTGACTCCAGCCTCTTCTCCTAAGCAGCCAAATTGGCCTGGTTGTTAGGGAGTGTAGAGTCACATGGGGTAACCTCCTCGTGGTCACGTTTAGTGGTTCTCGTTCTCAATGGGTCGTGTGGTAAGTTGTGCGTGAATCGCGGAGAATAGCATGAACCTCCATAGGCAGAGACTCTGCAGTGTCATGCACAGTGAGCCACGTGATAAGATGCGCAGATTCACAGTCTCTGAAGACTTGTCCTCTGCCACCCGGATTGAAGTGAGTGACCCAAATGGGAGGAAAGGGGGATTTTTTTTTTTTTACATTTACAATAGAGTATTTGTTTTATCTCTTGCTGTATTCTTGTCCCACTCTCTCTCTCTCTCTCTCTCTCTCTCTCTCTCTCTCTCTCTCTCTCTCTCTCTCTCACTCTCTCTCTTGCTCTCTCTCTCTCTCTCTCTCTCTCTCTCTCTCTCTCTCTCTCTCTCTTTCTGGGCAGACTTCCTGTATGTGAAATCACTATTGTTGTACCCACTTGCTGACATTTAGAATTCATTTCCTCTTTGTAGGAAGCTGTGCTGAATTCAGTGCAGATTTGAAATAGCATAACCCTTGCTATGCCTCGAAATAGGTCAGATGTGCATGGCGTTACCCCAGCTCCGGTATTGCTGTTATGTCATAAGATAAAATCTCATGCATGTATGTTTTCGAGAGGTGCAGCCAAATGTTTTTTTATTATGAGTGGGAGGTTGGGCCATTTGCCGCTTGTTGCTCCAGAAGGCAATATGCTAAATCTATTTTAAAAACTGAAATAAATAAATTTGGAAAAAAAAAATGGTTTTAATTAAAAATTCTAAATCAAAATGTGAAGTCTGATGGTCATTATGACAAAATAATTCCCAACAAAATAAACATGAAATATTGATTTGTGTTTATTATTTTATTAAATGAGATGAAAGTGTTTACAGATTGATATGAGAGACATGGAACTAGCACATCTACTGGTATGTAGGAAATCGCTTGTCTGGGCAATGGTCTGTTATATGGTTTATCTGCCATTATTCACAAATATTTGACTGCAAAATAGTGCAAGTAGCCAGTCACAACTAGATATTCCAGAGAGCTGTGTAAAAAGTTTATTCATTTAAAATGTCTTTACAGGAATGCCCCATCCTTGCTGGCTGCTGCGATGTGATACGCTGCTGTCATGGAATTGCTTAAAGATGACCTTTCACCTCATTACTGCCCTCAAGATCCTAAAAAACAACAAGAGGAAGAACAAGGAGTAGTTTGTAAGTGACTTATTATGATTCTAGTGTTTTTCTTATTCTATTAAACATTAAGGTTATAGTAACTTTTAAAATAGCATCTCTCTATCAAGGGTCTCTTGCTACTACAAGAAAGCAAAAAGGAATAAATATATAGGTCAAAATGAAAAACACAACTGCAAAAATTAGGGTCAAGTGTGTAATTTCCAGCATTAGGGAAGCTGCTTTGAAACTGTAGCTTCCCAAACTTTTAATTAAACATACAACAAAATTTAGGGTTAGTTCACCCCAAAATGAAAATCTCGTCATTTACTCACCCGCATTATATCCTAGATGTGTATGAATTTCTTCAGCTGAACACACTTTTTCTTCAGATGTGTTCTGCTATAGCGATAACAGCAATATCGTAATACTGCGCTACTGACAAGCCAACCGTAGAGGATGGCAAGCAACCGCCGCAACCGCTATGTTCCCTTTTTCGTCCCCAATTTGGCATGCTCAATTCCCACTACTTTCTAGGTCCTCGTGGTGGCATGGTTAGTCACCTAAATCCAGGTGGCAGAAGACAAGTCTCAGTTGCCTCTGCTTCTGAGACAGTCAATCCGCGCATTTTATCACGTGGCTCATTGTGCATGACACTGCGGAGACTCACAGCATGTGGAGGCTCATGCTACTCTCCACAATCCACGCACAACTTACCACGCACTCCATTGAGAGTGAGAACCACTAATCGCGACCACTAGGAGGTTACCCCCTCACTAGCAACTGGGCCAATTTGGTTGCTTAGGAGACCTGGCTGGAGTCACTCAGCACACCCTGGATTCGCGACCCCAGGGGTGGTAGTCATCGCTAAACTATCCAGGCCCCAATGTTCATGTTTTTATTTTTATTTTTTTATTTTTTTCACGAGGCTTTTTCAGATGCAAAATCAGTGCCAGAAAGTTACATACATTGTAAATACATTGAATTTGAGGACTCACCTCGCTACCTATCATCCAGCTATCGAAGCGCAGCTGCCCCTACCAGCACTAAGTCGCGGAGCAGCCTCAAAAGCATGTGGAGGTTTATGCTATTCTCCGTGATCCTCGCACAACTTACCACACAGCCGGAACACAAACATTTTTAGAAGAATATCTCCACTCTGTATGTCCATACAATGCAAGTGAATGGTGACCAAAAAGCACATAAAGGCAGCATGAAAGTAGTCCATAAGACTCTAGTGGTTAAATCTGGAAGCTATTTAATAGGTGTGGGTGAGAAACTAATAAATATTTATGTCCTTTTTTACTATAAATTATCCTCCTTGCCCAGCTGGTGGCGATATGCACAAAGAATGCGAAGCACCTAAAGAAAGAAATATGTAAAAGTGAAAGTGGAGATTGATAGTAAAAAAGGACTTAAATATCGTTCTGTTTCCCACCCACGCCTGTCATATAACTTTTGAAGACATGGATATAACCACTGGAGTCCTATGGTTTACTTTTATGCTGACTTGTGTGATTTTGGAGCTTCAAAATTTTGCCACCCTTTCACTTGCATTGTGAGGACCTACAGAGCTTAAATATTCTGCTAAAGAGCTTTGTTTGTGTTCAGCAGAAGAAAGTCACACATGTCTTGGATAGCATGAAGGTGAGAAACAAGTTGCAAAAAGACAAATGTGTGAAATGTTTGCAAAAAGGGTACTAGGTATTGAGAAAAGCACATAACCAATTTTAAAAAAAAACCTGTAACATGTGTAATGTGACATTTCGGTTATGGAGTAGTTTTATTTTTTGTTTCGTTGGCCTTTATACTGACACAGATCAGCATGAAAGCAGCATTGTACAAAAGAAAAACTTTTTCTTACTGAATGCCATTGTTGAAATGCCATATTCATTTGCAAACGTATTTGTAACCCCATAATTACTGGATATATCAATAATAAGGGCGTTAATGAGATCAAAAAGGTATTACATATATGCCATGTTGTGCATTCTCAACATAGCAGTCACAAAGTGAGTAAATATTGAAAGAATTTTCCTTTTTGGCTGAACTAATCCTTTAAAGTGTTTGCTGTATGGACTATTGAGAATAGTGGATTACAGAGTGTCTAGAGAATGATTCCGATTTCATTTTCATGTCGTTTTCAGGATGGCGTTGAATGCAATTATTTCTCTGTGTTTGATGGACATGGAGGGGTGGATGCTGCCACATACTATATGCTGCCACTCACCTTCCTATCATACTGAGCCAGCAGGAGGCACTAAAATGTACAATTTCTTTAGTATTTGGTGTGGGTTAAAAATATAGTTTTTCCAATTATTTGCGATCTTCATTTGAACAATCTCAATATAAATTCTTAAATCCCAAGATCGATCTTTCACTCAACGTGCAACCCTCTACTACAATGAGAGGAAATCACTTGCATTTGCAACCAAATTTTATGCTGTGTGACTAAAGTGAATATATTTGGTAACTGCTGGTAAATGTTTACATTTACATTTTACAGTTGTGTAGTTTAGTCGTGAAGTGTTCAGCAGAGAAATCCTTTCACAGCGTGTTGAGAGTAAAAGTAAAAGACCCCCATGCTTCACGGTTGGGAGGGTGTTCTTCGGCTTGCAAGTCTCACCCTTTTTCCTCCAAATGTAACGATGGTCATTATGGCCAAACAGTTCTGGTGTCAATGGCCTGGTGTCAAGAAGGGCAGCAAAGAAGTCACTTCTCTGCAAGATCAAGGACAGACTGAAATTTTGCAGGAAGTACAAGAATTGGACAGCAGAAGACTGGTGCAAAGATATTTTCTCTGATGAAGCCCCCTTCCGACTGTTTGGGACATCTGGAAAATCGATAGTCTGGAGAAGAAAAGGTGAACGCTACCATGAGTCCTGTGCCATGCCAACAGTGAAGCATCCTGAGACCATCCATGTGTGGGGTTGCTTTTCATCCAAGGGAGTGGGCTCTCTCACAATTCTGCCCAAAAACACTGGCATGGATAAAGAATGGTATCAAAACGTCCTGCAAGAGCAACTTCTCCCAACGATCCAGGAGCAATTTGGTGATGATCCGTGCATTTTCCAGCATGATGGTGCACCATGTCTCAATGCAAGAGTGATAATGAAGTGGCTCGGAGATCATTACTTAGGCAACTCCCCGGATCTTAATCCCATAGAGAACCTGTGGCCAATCGTCAAAAGCTGAGTGGACAAGCAGAAGCCCACAAATTGTGATCAACTCCGAGCACTAATAAGGCAAGAATGGATCGCCATCAGTCAGGATTTGCCCAGAAGCTGATATCCAGCATGCCAGAGTGAATTGCAGAGGTTATGAAGAACAAGGGCCAACACTGTAAATATTGACTCTTTGCATATATTGAATGTTTTTGCCAATAAAAGCCTTTAAAACTCATGAAATGCTTTTCATTATTTTCCAGTATACAATAGAAACATGTGAAAAAATAATCTACAAATACTGAAGCAGCAATCTCTGCAAAACACAAAATTTATGTCAATGCCAATTCTTTTGGCCACGGCTATACAAGTTTTTACTAGTTGGTAGCTCAAAATTACAATATGATGATGTGAATGCAGCATAATAAGTGAAAGAAAATTTCCGTACATAAGAATGCATTTTTTATATAATTATAAATCCACGTGTGCATTATTAGAAACTTGACTCAAACAATGCTGTGCGTTATCAATGGCCAAAAGATGGCAATCTTCAATCAGTTTTTCTTTTCTTTAGACTCTGCGTAGCGGAGGCACTGGTGTGGTGGTCTTGTTGACCTCGGATTGCTTGGCTGTCGCCTGGCTGGGTGACTCTCAAGCTATGCTGGTCAGACAAGGAGAACATATGACTGTAATTGACCCACACAATCCAGAGAGAGAGGTATGAGACTCTACAGTCCATTGCCAAACTGTAGAAACTGAACCACAACACAGTATCAGATATTCATCTGTCCTCTGTAAGCAACTGAAATGTGAGACAGAGGAACTTACTGCTGACCGCATGCTGAATCAATATTAGTGATGTGACCTGCATTCTTACACTGACTAAATGCCCAAAGTATCAGAAGAGACCCTAGAGAGGCACAGATTGAATTCAAATTCATTGTGTTCTTGTTAAATTACAAGAGATGGGCGTAAATCATACATTGCACTAGTGATGGACATTCTGGCTCTTTTCGGTGATCCAGCTCGTTCGGCTCAGCTCACCAAAAAGACCCGGCTCTTTTGGCTCCCAAACGGCTCTTTAAAAAAATATGTTTTGACTTTTTTCAAGTCAATCATTTTGTGATAGTTTGATTATAATTGGTGTTAAAACAATTATATTATTAAATGAAATCATACTCTACCTTATGGGGGGGGGGGGGGGGGGGTTAGCGTGATATTAGCGTGAAGTGATCATCTGTGTACCGCAACTGCTTTCGGGTCCTTGAATATCATATAACATGTGAGTAAGGGCAGCCAGTGGATTTCTGGTGCCCTTCTAGGGTAAGATGGTGCTCCCCTAGGGAGTTGGTGCCCTACACGGACTGCGCAGTATGCGTGTAGGGAGCAGCAGTACTGATAATAGAATAATGCACCATATCAAAGAAAAATAAATAACAATTTGCAAAACTGCTGCATCCCACAAATTGAAATAAATGTAAAAAAGAAGGATGCTATTTCACATGTGCATTTAAAGTATAACTTATTAACGTATATAAACAAAGTGCATATAAATGTAACAATTCAAAACGAATGACATCATAATAAGTTGGCTCCGCCCTCCCTCACGGATCTTTGGTTCATTGGTTGACACTGCTTGTCTGATTGACAGGAACAACATGTGAGGCTGTTATTCTGAGCAGACAGTCACAACGAATGTGTGCACTTGAGCATTTAGGCCTATATTATTTAATTTTTTCATTCTTTGAATTAGTTAATTCTATTCATTTAAATCTTTTGATTATTCATATCTTAATTTGTCTTATATTTGTATAAATAGATTCGGCTCTTCTGATATGCGAGCCGGCTCCCAGAGTTCACCTACAAGAGCCCGACTCTTAGAACCGACTCGTTCGTGAACGACCCATCACTACATTGCACTATATTCATTGTGAATTATGATGAACAGCCCATGGCTGAATGGCTGCTGATAGTGACCCAAATGTATTTTAAACGTAGTCCATGCAACTGCTGCATCATATTCCAAGTCTTCTGAAGGCATACGATCTGAAGGTTATTTTGCAGTGAACAGCTTGACATCCATTGTGAATTCATGAGTGCTGTGAGAGAATCTTGTTTGAGGGTCAAATATCAGACTTAAAGTGTAAATACAGTCTAATAGACCTGCCACTGTCTGAACAACAATAACAAGAAAACCACTCTCTGCTCTTGCCTGGATAACTTTAGTAGCTTTAAAAATTATCAATGTATTATTTTTTATTTTTGTAAAGTGTAAGACACTGCTGATGTAAATTTGTAAAGGGATATGTGATGTCTTAAATACTGTTCCAATGGCAATGCATTGCTATTAGTCCTTTGTTCCTCTATTTGGATGATTTTGAGACACTTGGCATGCCTAAAATTTCATGTAATTTTGCACACACAGAGTCGTTGGCTATTAGGTCTGGGCAAAAGTTCACTCATGGGCGTGTGTGTGTGGGGGGGGCTCTGTATCGCCCCCTTTAAAATGGGTGTGTAAGACGGCCTCTGTAGAACCCCATTTTCACCTACAGTCACAAAAATTGGTACATAATTATATACAGTATATTTCTCATCAAGCTGGTCAAGCTGGTTCATAATTATAGTCATTAGGTCCACCCAACAGGAAGTCAGCCATTTTTGACTTTTTTTTAAATATTGCAGTCTCTGAACTTTTAAATACTCTTCCTAGGTGATTCATGAGACTGTCACCACATTTAGACGGCATTATACCAAAACATTGAAGATGCTAAATTGTAAACAGATTTTGAAATATCGAATGGTGTTTCCATTGCGAGGCATTAAATTAATTGCGAAAAATGGGAAACAGGAAGTGTTTCATATCTTTTGTGTGCAATGTGTGATTTAGATAAAAATTTAAATGTATGTTTAGACTTGGGGGCTAATCACATGGATTTGACTATTTTGGGGCTCCGTCATATGGCCACCACCTGGCAGCAGGAAGTATGGCTCTTACACAGACTTTAAAATAATCCTCTTATATTTACTCAAATTGCTTTAAAATGTTTAGAATAATGCCAAATGCATGTGTCCACCTTGCATTGTTTTCTGAAAGCCACCGGACGGAAATGGACCAGTTGTACGTACAAATACATTTGTTTGCTGTTTTCAAGCTTAATTTTTTCAAACAATGCATTAATAATACACTTTTTTGTCATACTACTCCCCTTTTCCCAACAGGTGAATTTGATTGAAAGTCATAAGTTTCTAATGATGCTGACAGCTCATCGGTCCAGCTGAGCGGTTATGAAGATTACATCCTCATGGCCTGTGATGGCTTCTTTGATGTGGTTCGGCCTTGTGAGGTCCCGGGCCTGGTCCAGGAAGCTCTAAGAGAGGGGAGCAGGTCGGGGGAGGAAGTGGTTCAGAATCTGGTGACCCAGGCTAAGGCCGCTGGTTCCAGTGATAACATCACTGTTCTCGTGGCAACTTTTGACCTACGAGAAGACACCTGGAAGAGAGGGAGGAGCCACTGGAGAAGGGATCTAAAAGGGTTAATAAGGAAAAACAATCACATTGAAGCATATAAGAGGACTAATGTGAGTTTTGTGATTTTGCACCATCTGCAGCTTCTACTGGTTAAGAAAAGGCTGAGTTACTGGGAATGAGGTTTTCAAAGAGTTGTTGAATTTGACTTGTTTTTTCAACAGGTGAGGTCATTCAAAAGTGGTATGAAATGAGTCCATTCACACATTTAGAAGAAAGTATAGAACACCTGTGAAAGGTGTTTGTTTTTTCTTCCGAGAATGTCTTGATTCTTTGTCATTTATTAACTCACTTTATTGCTAAATACTAACTTGCCTTTTTTAAATGAGATGTTTCCATCTTCTAACTACTTTCCTTGTTTGTAACAGGTTTTCTCATTTACTGGTGCTTAAAGGTATAGTTTGCCAGAAATTGTCATCATTTACTCGCCTTCATATAGTTCCAAACCTCTATGACTTTCTTATGTGGAACACAAAAAAAGGAGATGTAAGGCAAAATGGTTGGTCTCATTTACCATTTATATCATTGCATCTTTTTTCCATACAGTGAAAGCGAATGGTGTATGAGGCTGTCAATCCCTAACATTATGCTTTCCCTTCCAGGTTCCATGGAAGACAGAAAGTCGTACATTTGGAACGACATGTGGGTGAGGAAATGGCGACAGTGTGAGTGAACTATTCCTTTAAAATTATGCTCCAGGTTCAATACAAGTTAAGCTGAACAGCATTTGGGACATATAGTGTTGATTACCAAAATATAAAAATTATGTTTTAATTAAAATTCTCTCATTTACTCACCCTCTTGCCTCCTCAGGTGTGTTTGATTTCTTCTGCTGAACACAAACAAAGATTTTTAAAAGCTTATTTCAGCTCTGTTGGTCCTCACAATGCAAGGGAATGGTGACCAGAACTTTGAAGGTCCAAAAGGGAGTATAAAAGTAATCCATATGACTCCAGTGGTTAAATCCATGTCTTCAGAAGCCATTTGATAGGTGTGGGTGAGAAAAAGATACATTTTTTAGTCTTTTTATACAATAAATCTCCACCACTGACAAGCAAAAAACAAAAACAAAAGAATGTGCAAGTGAACATGGATATTTACATTAAAAAAATACTTTTAAAAAAAGGAATATTGTTCTGTTTCTCACCCACACCTATCATATCACCTCTAAAGACATGGATTTAACCACTGGAGTCATATTAATGGATTTTATGCTGCCTTTATGTGCTTTTTGGAGCTTCAAATATCTGGCCATCATTCACATGCATTGTATGGACCAACAGAGCTGAGACATTCTTCTAAAAATCTTCATTTTTGTTCTGCAGAAGAAAGAAAGTCACACATCTGGGATAGCACGAGGGTGAGTAAATGATGAGAGAATTTACATTTTTGGGTGAACTATCCCTTTAAATTGTATTGTAACATTCCTTTAATATGTCATAAAGAATGTAATACCTTTTGAGGTGTGTGTAAAGAAAAGGCGATCCTTATTCCAAGTGTCACTTTGGTGGTTGTGCTTCCCTATTTTAAATGAATGTTACAGGGGAGTAAAGGTGTCGTTAATCTTAACAGACATTGCATTGTATTGTATTGTATTTTGAACCACAGTGGCTTTACAATGAAATGTGACTAACTTTTTCCTTTAATTGTTTGTTGAAGCCTTTAGGTGTATGTTGAAGGTGATTAGTATTGTAAATACTGTCATGAACTGTACTCTGTAAACAAGCTCTTTAATGTGCCAAACGTGTAAGTCTAACTTTGACAAGATCTTCTCTCTGTTGCTGAGGGCTTCTGCCAGTTTTTACGAAGCAGTTTTTAAAATGCACAGTATCCCATTATTTGTGCATATATTATTTCCTTACTCATTTAGTTAAAGTGCCCTTTTAAAATATCAGTGTTAATACTGGCTTGTGCATGCTGGGGTATTATATTGTCATTGCCAAACTCGCTGCCTAGCAAACCACTTGTCCTGCATGCTGCAAGTGTTCTCACGTTACGGCCGCTCAATATTTTGAAAGCCTCGTTATGAGTAGCTGATATAGCAGCAGAGTCACGATAATGTGATAAGGCCAAGAATAGAGCTAACCTAATGGATATCTAATGAGGAAGGTGAAGACAGTGTGATGATACAGTATGCTGATCTGGCAATAATATGGGATATTGCTATATAATATATCCCTGCCTAACTTGTAAAAATGCTTCTACATTTTGCATTTTTCTTATTTAATGTAGTTTTTTTGTGCAAAGAAGTTCACATGATCAATGTCACATATTATTATTTGATTAGTGACCTAGATATAGTGCAGAATCCCAAATATTTCTTATTAATTTTACATCAGATCATTTCCTTATGGGTAGGCAATGCAAATTCTCTAAATTATAAAGGGTGTTGTCACATCAATGCCAGTATATCTATGCATATCATCTGCGCTGATTGTTTATTATAATGTAGGACCTGCCAATGATAGGAAAGCATTGTGACCTCACAATTGTTTGATAATAGATTTTTTACTCTTTTTACTACATACATATAGTGCTGTAAATGCACAATGCCTTATTTTAAGCCAAATGAAATGGTCCATCTGCGCATTTTATCCATTCAAAATGTATGTTTTGCTGTTAACTGTGTCTTTCAATAAATTGTCAAATGTAATATTACAATATTGGATTTTAAAGTTCAAAGGTTCAAGTTCTGAACTACAAGTGTTTTCCAGTAGAAAGAAAAGATACCGAACTGTATCAGTAGATACATTTTCGCCTGCAGTTTTTTCACAGGACATTTTGTAATTCTTGCTGTATTACTAAAGAGTGAACGTGTATATAATGGGAACACATGGCAGATCTCTCGGTATATGATAAAGTGCCTTATCTTTGTATACTTTTATAGAATCTGCTTTGAATCCTTTTTGTAAAGGCAACTTAACTGATACAAGGGAGCTGACCTATTTGGATCTACCTAATGATATGCATCATTTACCTCTACTAATGATGTTGCGTACCAGCAACGTTTTGTAAAGTTTTAGACTTTATGAATTAATACCACTCCCACACTGAGTATCTAAATGTACCTTGATCTTGCATATTGTAATGTTAATGCCTGTGAATTTTTTTTTTATAACTGTTAAAACAATAGCAGCAAATGTGAATGCTGTCCCGTGGCATTATTTTTTCTGCAATTCTATGAAGCATGCCTCTTTTTGTGGATTTGGAACCAGTTACAGTGTAAAAACATTGGGCTTTAATCGGACATAATGTGAATAAAGGACCTTTCACTTCTGTTTGTTGGACAGTATTTAACTCTCTATTTTTCTACATTTTCTTCTGCAATTGCGCTAGTAAGCACACTTGTTTTGTCTAGCTTTCTCTAGTGTGGTTGGCACAAGTAAACCACACAATTATGCACTTGCTTTCACAAAACCTTAGTTTTGAACACTCTTACACGCAAATTTGTGAAGTACAGTGAAGCAAATATAATGTAACAGATGTAAGGCCTATAGATCAGTTAATTTTATATATATATATATATATATATATATTTATATATATATTATTATATATATAATATATATATTTATATAATATAATAAAACAATTATTATATATATATAATAATTGTTTTTCTTTCATTTTATATATAATATACTTGTGTATATACTGTACCAAATCTCCCTAGACTGAGTCTTGGCTTCTTTCTCATCCTACCTAATTTAAGAAAATTATCTCAGCTCTTTGGGTCCATACAGTGCGAATGGTGACTAGAACTTTGAATCTCCAAAAATCACATAAAGGCAGCATAAAAGTAATCCATAAAACCAGTGGTTAAATCTATATCTTCAGAGGAGATATTATATGGGTGAGAAGCAGAACAATATTTAAGTCCTTTATTACTACAAATCTCCACTTTCACTTCCACATTCTTTTGTTTTTTTGGCGATTCTCATTCTTCATGCATATTGCCAGCTACTGGTCAGGGCTGGTCAATGGGGGAGATTTATAGTAAAAAAATGATTCTCACCCACACCTATCATATCTCTTATGAAGAGTGATGATGGCCTTCGTGATTTTTGGAGATTCAAAGATCTGCCCACCATTCACTTATCTATAAAATCTTGTCTTACAAATCCTTATTCAGTAATAATAAATGACTGTGATTGGCCCATCCAGGCCAGTGCTGAAAAAAGCAGCAGGTTCCACATGATACAGCCGATTACACTAGAGGATATTGCACAATAGTTGGGCAATCCCAAAATGTACAAAGGAGGGGGGACTTCAGCTTTTTGTCTGATTGTGACAGCCTCACAATCATGCAATTGCAAGGTATGTCCTACCAGATTATTTGAAGTGTTCATTAAAAAAAATAAATACAAAAAAAATAATATATATATATATATATATATATATATATATATATATATATATATATATATATATATATATATATTAACATTTACATACACTTAGGTTGAAGTCATTAAAACTCACTTTTTAACCACTCCACAGATTTCATATAAGCAAACTATAGTTTTGGCAAGTCATTTAGGACATCTGCTTTGTGCATGACACAAGAAAATTTTTCCAACAACTGTTTACAGACAGTTTGTTTCACTTTTAATTGACTACATCACAATTCCAGTGGGTCAGATGTTTGCATACACTGAGTTAATTGTGCCTTTAAGCAGATTGGAAAATTCCAGAAAATGATGTCAAACCTTTAGACAGTTAGGCAATTAGCTTCTGATACAAGGTATACAGAATTGGAGGTGTACCTGTGGATGTGTTTTAAGGCCTTCCTTCAAACTCAGTGCCTCTTTGCTTGACATAATGCGAAAATCAAATGAAATCAGCCAAGACTTCAGGAAAAAAAAAATTGTGGACCTCCACAAGTCTGGTTCATCCTTGGGAGCAATTTCCAAACCCCTGAGGTTACCACATTCATCTGTACAAACAATAGTACGGAAGTATAAACACCATGGGACCACGCAGTCATCATACTGCTCAGGAAGGAGATCTCCTAGAGATTAATGTAGTTTGGTGCAAAAAGTACAAATCAATCCCAGAACAACAGCAAAGGACCTTGTGAAGATGCTAAAGGAAACGGATAGACAAGTATCTATATCCACAGTAAAACGAGCCTTATATCAACATAACCTGAAAGGCTGCTCAGCAAGGAAGAAGCCACTGCTTCAAACCCAACATAAAAAAGACAGACTACAGTTTGCAAGTGCACATGGGGACAAAGATCTGACTTTTTTGAGAAATGTCCACTGGTCTAATGATTTTTTTTTTTTTTTAACTGATTGGCCATAATAACCATCGTTATGTTTGGAGGAAAAAAGGTGAGGCTTGCAAGCCAAAGAACACCATCCCAACCGTGAAGCATGGGGGTGGCAGCATCATGTTGTGGGGGTGCTTTGCTGCAGGAGGGACTGGTGCACTTCCCAAAATAGATTGCATCATGACGCAGGAAAATTATGCAGATATATTGAAGCAACATCTCAAGACATCAGCCAGGAAGTTAAAGCTCGGTCGCAAATAGGTCTTCCAAATGCGACCCCAAGCATTCCTCTAAATTTGTGGCAAAAATAAGGGGTGCGCTTATATATCTGATATTTTCTTCTAAAAATCTTAATTTGGGCTCTGCAGAAGAAAGTAAGTCACACACATTTGCGATGGCATGAGGGTGAGAAAAGATCATTTTCATTTTTGGGTGAACTACCCCATTAATTGTCATGGAAATATTGTCTAAATGAAAAATAAATAGCTCAATATTCTTGTATAATTGCTTGTTTTTTTGTTTTGTTTTTTTTTTCGTGTGAGTTTGGGATGAAATATGAGTTGGACATGTTTTGGTGACATTCATCCGAATGTAGAAGCTGCGAGTTTTCAATTGCATCCCCTTAAGTATGAGTGCAGGTCTTTAAAACACTCTCAAGAAAGACGCACTTATATCTCTCGACAGAACACAAATAAAACATCTGATGCATCTTGCATCTTGTTATGTTTTTTGCAGACGTTTATACGTTTAATGACACCCTCATTTCGACCTAAATCTCGTTTTATCAACAGGTAATCCTCTTCTGACTTTTCCGGTAAAGCACTAAAGTGAGTTTAACTTCTATCTCTATGGTAACCACTCTCCGCTCCCTGCACACGTGATCTCCGTTATTTCCTGCGGCAATACTCTTGCTCGCTCGCTCTCGTTGCTGCCTGCAGTTTCACGCGCAGATTACTATCACTATATATATAAATATCTATACACATATAGATGCCTGTCAACAACAGCGCTGCCACTCTTTTTCTCTCACTCGTCCGTTCAGGTTAAACACGTCTTACATACAGATTTTATTTTGTGTTTTATTCAAAATAAGATTTTTTTTTGTTTTTGTCGTTAGAAGCTCCGTTGTGAAGAAAATCGCGGTTGGTGTGCTTGTAAGGGCAGTTCGGTTTCTCAGCAATGGCGACAGCTGCGGTTTCTGCCCCTGCTGGCGGCGGCCCCAATCCCGGATCCGGTGCTGAGATGGTCCGCGGTCAAGCTTTCGATGTCGGGCCGCGCTACACTAACCTCTCGTACATCGGAGAGGGTGCTTACGGCATGGTTTGGTAAGATGCAGTTATTCTTACAACCAGCTTCCGCGTTGTTACTGTTGTTTTTCTAAGTATTATAATAATGTTTCCTTTCCTCGCGCGGGTTTGTTCATTCAGTCACAACGCAGCGCACCAGCCCCAGTCTTGATTAGTATTGCTCGTCTTAACCAGTTGCATGCACTTTTCTTTGCAATGGTTACGGAGGACATTGAAAGTATTTCCTTACTGGTTTTAAATGGGTATTGACAATAAGAGACAAGTTCATACTGCTGTAACCTTTGTAATTGGTCTAACAAGTCATTTGTGAAGGTTGCAATTGAGAGATGCATTTATTAATTAACTTGCATTGCGAATATTGTTTAGGCTACGTTGTGTTTTTCCTCTTTAGCATATTTTGGTTGCCATTCTAATTAAATTCACCATAATGCTCCTAGATTACAATATCACCACTGCAGTACGCAGATTTGCAGGCTGTGCAAAAGTTGCTTATTGTTTTATTTGCTCTGTGCATGATCGATGTGAAGTTCCAGTCTGTAAATACCAAGATATTAGGCTGTTTGGGCTAACAAGCATCAGGTCCGAAATCAGTTTTAGGTGAGGTGAAATTTGCGCAGTGCTTTTCCAGTAATGTCAAGGTGGCATGGTTCTCCAAGAAGGCGTGGGCACAGACTCCTCAAGGTTGAGTACAACTGGTAGGGACTATAAATGCACAGGGGAAAAAACTGTAAAGCAGTGGTAGGACCCACATTTTACATTGGACATCAATGCCAGGTGACCTAACAATGGATTAGAAGTGTAGACCGAAGATTAAAAAATGCCCTTAAAACATTTTATATGTGATATTACTTAAGATGAGTAGTAAAACTGACATTTTTTAAAATGCATTACCAACAGCAGAAGTGTGAAACACTGGGCCACTAATGCTATATTATTCTATTGGCTATATTACCACTAACAAGCGAATTTGCACCAAAATACCACAAAGTTTGCGATGCACTTTGCTCAACAACAAAAGATATGTAAAGCCTTTTTGACTTCCCTTTTTAAGTTAAGCCTATTTTGCTATCTTAACTATTCACAATTATATTGCATTTTATTATTTGCATTTTACATAGTTTTCCCTGGTTGTCTACGACTCTCTCAGAACAGAATTTTAACCCATTTTTGTGATTGTTGAAGTGCTGTTTGTCAATCATGATGGATATTTTCAATGGTGTAAATGGTGTTGAAATTGTATAACAAAATAGAAATGATGTGGGTAAGTTCCAAACTAGTACTTTATTACAGTTGAGAGACTAACTGGCTTGGTTTTGCAGTCTGATTGCCCATCTGTTCTTTCGAGAGGAGTCCGTTGGCTAAATGAATGAGCTCATCGTTGGCAGGCCTCGTTTTGCTCTTCTCACACGGATGGATGGATGGATGAATGAATGGTTCACACCCACTCCAACAGCTAGAGAGTAGAACAAGCCACCCTGGGTTGACAGTCATATGGGCTGTAACATGTTGTGCTGAACATGCTGTAATGGTACTAGAGTCTTTATGTTGCTACACTTGTGACTGACAACAGCATTTTTATTGCTTTTTGCTGTAAGTGAAAGGAATTTGGGTACAAAGAAGGATGTGCCATAATAATTTGTTAATCAACAGAGTATAATACCAATACCTTTATCATACTGGAAGAGACATATATATATATATTTTTTTTTAGAGCAAGCATGCATGTTAATGTCCAAATTTTTTCTCACACATTTAGTTTATGCAAAAGTGAGTCTTTTAATTATACTGCAATTGAGACATTTTAAGCCTTTATATGGTACATGCACATGGTACATGTTTTCCATCGCAGCAGTCTTGTTTTTTTCTTTTTATGTAAATGCATGCTGTTGGTACTACTTTTGCAAATTTAAAACATGGCTGAAACTCATCACTATTTATATTGGAATGATATGACACAAGAATGAGACAGAAAGGGACAAATTTGATTAAATTGCTCATAATTCTCGACCCAAGATGTTGCTGTAATCTGTTTTTAGTAGCGCTATGTATGGCTGATGATGTCATGAAACTCCAAGTATCCTATAGAAGAGTCATTATATTGTTTGGATAATAACACTTTGAATTAATTTGACCTAATTTGTTTTTGCCTAGTGCAGATAATCCTAATGATGCAATGTTCTAATGTTTGGTCTGTATTACTTTCCCACATTACATTTTGCACTGCAGATTGGGAGTTCTGGATAGTCTAATGGATTTGCATCCTGTATTACACCTCTGCCTCCTTGAGGAAGTGCATTTGGAGTGACGGTCATCCTGACTCATATTATGCAAAACGAGACCTGCTGCAACCGTTGGCAGTGGTTTTTGAAAACCAGTAATGCTAGTCATGTACTGATTATTAAGTAATTTGTGGTAGTTTTGATAGCCATCAGATTTCCTTGAATCCTAGAATACCAGGTCAAATTTATTACTCGCATTCTGTTGTCTTTTCTGAATTTTTACTAGGGATGCACTGATACCACTTTTTATCTTCAATCCAGTTCCGATACCTGAAATCTCTAGATTTTATTTTCCTTTTGTTTCCTTACATGAAAAGAAACAAACCTCTAAGCCACATTATTTCATTATAAATGTTTTGCCTTTTAAGAAAAACTTAAGTGTCAGCTAGTCTACTGGATGAAAATTAGAAGTAATTTATGTGAGAGTCTTTAGTAGAAAAGAAGCCAGTTTTCTTTGCACATTTTTTCAACTTGTTTCTGGGCTTAAAATGATTTTGTTCACTTCAGTTGTTATAGGATATAAGCCCACTTTTCATTTACAGAATTAGAACCCAGTCAACTTGGTTATTGTTGTAATATATATATATACATATATATACACATACATACACACACACACACACACACACATACAACAGTTAGTTTCGGTCCTTGAATCTGATTGGACGAGAGACATTCCATGAGCACTGATGGTCTGACACCATCAGCACTCCAACACTTCTGTGTGTGTATCACTCCGCTTGTGTTCGTGCTGTTCTAAACTAAAGTGTAAGAGCAGTGCAGATCTGTTGAGTTATGGTTTGTCTTTTTTTTTTTTTTTTACATTACATATGTTAGCCAGCAGGTGGTGGCAAAAGATAATTTTTGTGTGTAATATGAGCCAGTTAGGTGACGTGAAGTGAATCCACGTCAGCCGTATACATACAACAGCTCTTCATAATCGCTTACTACAGCTGGGCCAAAAGTATTGGCAGTGATAAATATTTTGTGTTTTGCAGAGTTTGCTGTTTCAGGATTTGTAGATTATTTTTTCACATGTTTCTATTGTATACTGGAAAACAGTGAAAAGCATTTCATGAGTTTTAAAGGCTTTTATTGGCAAAAACATTCAATATATGCAAAGAGTCAATATTTACAGTGTTGACCTTCGTTCTTCATAACCTCTGCAATTCGCTCTGGCATGCTGGATATCAGCTTCTGGGCAAATCCTGACTGATGGCGATCCATTCTTGCCTTATTAGTGCTCGGAGTTGATCACAATTTGTGGGCTTCTGCTTGTCGTCTCGCCTTTTTGAGGATTGGCCACAGGTTCTCTATGGGATTAAGATCCGGGGAGTTGCCTGGACACGGACCCAAAATTTCAAATGTAATGATCTCCGAGCCACTTCATTATCACTCTTGCATTGAGACATGGTGCACCATCATGCTGGAAAATGCACGGATCATCACCAAATTGCTACTGGATCGTTGGGAGAAGTTGCTCTTGCAGGACGTTTTGATACCATTCTTTATTCATGGCAGTGTTTTTGGGCAGAATTGTGAGCGAGCCCACTCCCTTGGATGGAAAGCAACCCCACACATGGATGTCTCAGGATGCTTCACTCTTGGCACGACACAGGACTCATGTCACCTTTTCTTCTCTGGACAATCGATTTTCCAGATGTCCCAAACTGTCAGAAGGGGGCTTCATCAGAGTAAATAACTTTGCACCAGTCTTCTGCTGTCCAATCCTTGCAATTCCTGCAGAATTTC